>CM008345.1:11965994-11976631 GCA_002525835.2 Ipomoea batatas
AATAAATACAAAATACAAAACAAAAATAATGGAATTCACTTGGATTAATCAAATCAAATTAATTGAAAATTTTAAATCTTTAATCGTTAATTCTGTTATAATAGTATTTCATTAGTGGACATTATTGCTTGTAACAGTTGTGACGGACGCAATTATTCCTCATTATGAATCCCATTATTGTACCCCTTTATATATATGTGTGTGGAATTGTGAATAAGAATACACCTGATTTTTGTCTCTATTACTTTGTCTTTACTTTTCTCCCTACATCATGTTTGAGCTAATAGGTTTTACAACAAATTCAACCGAAATTAGAATTAATTGAACCAAAATTTGTAACTAAAAATAAAATTAACAGAGAAAGTACATGTAAATCTGTAATATTGTTTGGCTTTTAGGGAAAGTCAAATACTTAGATTGGTTAATATTTTTAATAATTTAATATTATTGTATAATATTTAGGAATTATATTATATGTGTGTGTGTTATAACGGAATAATACGGAAGCGAATGATAGTAAATTATATTATATTTGTCATTTAATATAATTTTCTTCATTTATATATTTTCCCTATTATTTAACTTTTATAATTCTCAATTTACGATCATGGGTGATAGGTCTTCTTCTTCCAGCAATCAAATCAGACAATGCATCATTATGGTGAGTTCATATCAGTTTCTAATTGTGGTTTTTGTGGGCAAGTGTTGAATCTGGAAACTTCGTGGACAAATGATAATCTGGGGAGAAGATATTGGGAATGCTCATGTTCAAATGTAAGGTTTTTTTTTTTTTTAATTTTTTATTAACGTTGTTAGTGTGAGAAAAAAAGTCAATTTATTAACCATGTAATATGTCATAGCTTTTTATTATATGCTTTAGTCAGTAGTGGTTAGTTATAGTCAATAGTCAGTACCTATACCCTAGGAGAGTCTTATGCTGGCTCTCATATAGGTACTGCATAATTCTTGTAATTCAGTTAATCAATCAACAATCTACGTTCATCTGGTATCAGCCTAGGTTAGATCCTCTCAACCCTACCCACCCTAAACAAACCTTTTCCGATGGCAGCACCACCCTCTGACGGCGCCATAACTCCTATTGTCGCCGTGCCTTCGCCGCCGGCGGCCCCTGTCTCCACCGCCAATCATCACGTGTCGATCAAACTCACGTCCAGAAACTACATCCATTGGCGCACGCAGATCATGCCCTTCTTCCGAAGTCAGGGGTTATTAGGTTATTTGGATGGATCGATTCCTAGCCCGGCTCCCACCATTGCAGCCGCGTCGTCCTCCGCCACCAGTTCATCACCTCCGATTCCCAACCCGGCGTACTTACCATGGGTACAACAAGATCAAGGTATCCTCTCCCTCATTGTTTCTTCTCTATTCTTGTAATTCAGTTAATCAATCAACAATCTACGTTCATCCAATTTTCTTAAATTTTGATGTAAAATTTTTAATTTTATTTACAAGGCTGTGTATTTGGATGTGGATTTATTAAATGGTTTGATCCTCCAATGTGTTCAAGGTCGAAGAAAATTATTCCAGGAATATTGAGGAGAATAAATCGAAGTGAAGAATAAATTGAGTCAGTAAGAAAGAAGATAAGAGCAGTTGGCAATACTGGCATGAATAGTGGCAAATCAAGTGTTAATTTGATGTTTACTGTTAAAGTAGTGTTGATTTGGACAATAATATTAGTGTTAGCAATGTGTTTTTTTTTTTTTTTGTTCTGTATCAAATGTTGAAGTTAGGGAAAATAGAGTTAAAATGTTGCCATGATATCCTATTGATTGTATAATATATCATATTGTATGATTTATGAAGCTTGAATGAAATGGTTGATTTTCTTGGTTTATATATTGCAAAGCAATAAAATGGTTTATATTGAAATGATACTACTTAGAATGATATGGTTGAATGAAATAGTTGATACTGAAACAACACTGAAATAATAATGCTTAGATTATATACTCTGCTTACAAGGAAATAAATAGCAAATAACATGTTTTCATTGCCATAACATAGTTTGAGAATCTACTTCAAACTACTATAACTTCACAGCAAACAAAAATTACAATAGAGTTTGACAAAATTATAATCAACAGCTTGTTAATTATTACTGCTTGGCTCATTACAGTTTCACATGTTGTTATCACAAAATAGAAATCCACATGTTCTTATCACATTACTCTATGTCTATTGGCTCATTAGAGTTTTCATGGAACTTGGACTTGAACATAGATTTAGTCTTATACTTCTTGGTAACTTGAGATCTAGCTGATGTCAACCCCAATGATTTCTTCTTTCTTGTATTTTTTTTTTCTTTTGGAGGGGTACATAGCTAAGTTTGACTCCATGATCATTAACATGTTGTCCTTGTTCTCTAGCATTGGCATTGCCAATTGTAATATCAACCAAAAAAAAAAAAAAAAAAAAAAAAAACAAGATGAGCTTCATCTTGTTAAAAAAAAAAAAACATGAGCATAAAATGACAAATATCAGTGTGTTCAACATCCAGTGGTGTCTCTACTGCTATCTCTATGTTATCAGTACATATTGGTGCTTGTGTGTTATCAATAACATCACCTTCTTCCTCTAACAAATCAAACAGGATTTGAATTACATCTCATATCTTAACAATAAAGGCAGATTTCCTTTTGGCAAGTAAACAACAAAAATTGAATGTTATCTTAATAATGAAGGAATATTTCCTTTTGGCAACACCAGTTTTTTTGTTTAATCGGGTGTTGATATCTTCATTGTTTGAAGTTTGTCCATTTTTGTTCTTGAGTTTGTTGAATTCACTACTACAGAAAACACATTTAACGTCGCCTAAATAACGTCGGTTTTTCAAAAAACCGACGTTAAAAATTATTTATATTTATAATTTTTTAAAAAAGGGATACGACGTCGGTTTTAATAAAAAACCGACGTTAAACTATATAAAAAAATTACAAAAAACATACGACGTCGGTTGTTCTTAAAAACCGACGTCGTATATAATTTAAAAAAATAATAAATACTATACGACGCGTATTAAATTTATACCATAGGCGTCGGTTCTTCTCAGAAACCGACGCCATATGGTATAATTAAAAAAAATAAAAATAAAATATATTAAATACGACGTCGGTTCGTAAGTGAACCGACGTCGTATATTTATTATTATTTTTTAAATACCATTTCCTATTTTTTTTTCAAAAAATAAAATAAAATAAAAACCCTACGGCGTCGGTTGTTAATAAAACCGACGCCATAGGGTTTTAATAAACAGTCCACCCATAAACCGTAGGCATAGTAGATCTGTAATAAACCTTCCTTCTCACCGCAAAACCTTCTTCTTCTCACGCAAAAGCCAAGTCGCCCCACCACCGCACGGAGCAGCTGCAGCCACCGCCCGCCACTGCCACCGCGTCGTCGCACCGCACCGCTCCGCCATGGCCACCGCAACAGCGCACCGCCACTGCGTCGTCGCACCGCTCCGCCACCGTTACATCCTTCGTCGTGGACCGCTTCTGCCGTCACTACTTGTTTCTCCTTTTCTAATTCTGGTAATTCCTCTAAATTCTTAGCATAATTCGACCAATATAATGCATATGTTTCTATGTTTTCATTTTGTAAAAATCTGTCGTGGATGGGTTTTGTAGAAGAGGCAGATGCAGAAATTTGCTTTTGCTTGCTTAATTTTCTTGAATTAGGTTAGTTGAAATCTGTAGTGGTGATGAATTAACTAGCATAACTCGACCAATATACTTAACTGGAATTATGTTAGTTGAAATCTGTAGTGGTGATGAATTAACTAGCCATTGGTTTGCAATCTGCTTCATTTTTTGAATACCTTACTAATTGCATGTATTTTATTTCTAGAGATATGTGCTAGTTCTACAAGTTATTGATATTCATTTGTAAATTTGCTTTTGCTTGCTTCCTTTATTCAAGTCATACTTTATTAGTTTGTTTTCCCTGCAACTAGTTTCAATTCTGTGCTTGAGTTTTGAGATCCTAACATTATTGAGTATACACTCTGTCAATTAATGATATTGTAGATTAAACGCCTCATTGAGTTTGCTAAGATAATTGCTAAAATTAAAAAATCACTTGCGACGTCGGTTATTTCGTATAACCGACGCCATATGTAATTTTTTTTTTTTTAAACGATGTCGATTTTTTCTTAAAAACCGACGTCGTTTATTTTATTTTTTTTTAAAATATAGGATACGACGTCGGTTTTCCCCCCGACGTCGTATCCTTTTTTTTTTAATTAACGACGTCGGTTATTCTTAATAACCGACGTCGTTTATTTATTTTAAAAAATAAAAAATACATACGGCGTCAGTTTTTACAACCGACATCGTATCATTTATATACAACGTCTGCCAAATCAACGTCGATTTTTAACCGACGTTAAAAGTGCTAAAAAACCGACGTTAAATGTGTTTTCTGTAGTAGTGATTTTTCAACAATTATATTGAGGTTTTTTGTCAGCGGGGCTATTGATTCTTCTAAGTCTTTGATCTCATTATCTGAATATGGTTCTTATCTTATTTTGAAAGCTACTCCTTTGGTATTAGGCTCTATGTGCTGAAGTATCTCCAGCTCATATGTTTGGAGATTTTCTACCAGATCACTCAGTTTGTATGTGTTCATATTCGTACTCTCTTTGATGGCTATGACTTCCATCATAAATCTTTCAGGTAAGACACGAAGTACCTTTTTTATTAGTTAGCCTCAGGTATATGATATCCTAGATTATATACGGCTGCAGAGATGTCAAGAATTCTTACACTAAATTGAGTGATATTTTCTTGTTCTTCCATTTTAGGATTTTTGAATTGTGTCTGGACCATTTGTAGTTTTGATTGTTTTACTTTGTTATTTCCTTCATGATGATTTCACAAGATTTACCATGTTGTTTTGGTTATATCTGTTGTACAAATCAGTTTGATATTTTCATCGTTCATTGCTCCAAAAATAGCATTCATGGCTATCTTCTTCTATACAGTCCTGTTTGTCCTTTAAGTTTCCCTTTTCGTTTGTTGGATAATAATAATAATAATAATAATAATATTATTATTATTATTATTATTATTATGTCAATTAGGCATCTAATTAGAAAAACATATTACTGTGAAATTTTGATCACATTTGATCTAAATATTACTTGCAATAACATAACAAATTGTGTTAATTAAAATTTTTAAAGTTCAAGTGTCTAATTGAAACTGAGTCAATCTTGAAAAATTGTAATTATCAAACCAACTAATTGACTAACTTCGTTGGAGTTGCCCTACATTCCCTATTATTTACAAATTAGCAAACTGTTAAAGCTTGAGATTCAATAAACAGTATAAAAATTTATTTTATCAATCCATAATAAATATTCAATTTCATACCTAATAAATGTTACAAAGATATAGATGATTCGTTAGAGTTGGTATGAAATGAAATCGTGTGTGTGTGTGAGAGAGAGAGATAAGAACAGGATCCTCTTGTAAAAAGTGAGGAAGAGTCACAACCAACCATTGGTATGAAATTAAATCCTCTCTCTGTGTGTGTGTGTGTGTGAGTGATAAGAACAGGATCCTCTTGTAAAAAGTGAGGAAGAGTCACAACCAACCATTAATTATTACAAACTTTCAAGTTTGCAATAATTATAAAATCAACATCACCATTTTTCTCCTATTCTCCAGCAACTTTCAACCGTCAATCTACCTAAATGGATGGATCAAATAAGTTCTCACTTTTAACATGGGAGCATGTTCTCATCCAAACCCTCCCATATACACCCTCTGTCCTATTTTCTCTTTCATGTTTACTATTCATTGGTCAAATCTAACTCTACCTTTTTCCATTGCTTATTTTCTTTAGTAATTTTTAATTATTTTTAAATTTGATTTTTTTTGTGTTTAATAGTACTTTAAATGTAGTTTCTAAATATATAAATTATATATACTTGATGGAGCCTTGGGACCCAAGGGGGCCATTTTATTGTGAAAGAATTGGCCCAAGGGGGTGGAAGGTGGCAAATTATTGCATGGACCATGGTCCACACAGCTGTGTGGACCAAAAATAAAAAGTACATTATTTTTATATTGAAGGTACATTATTTTTGTACTGTAGGTACATTATTTGATATATATTGTCAAATAATGTACCTACAGTACGTACAAAAATAATGCACCCTAAAATAATGTACATACAGTATAAAAATAATGTATCTTCAGTACAAAAATAATGTACTTTTTATTTTTGGTCCACACAGCTGGGTGGACCATGATCCATGCAATAATGATTGGGTGGAAGGTAGGGTGACTTAGGTGAAGGGTGGCGTTGATTGAACTAGCAGAACAATGAAGGCAAGCTGCCACTGCCATGTGGCTGGGATTGCCTACGATTGGCCGGTCCTCAACCGCCGCTATGGCCTGCCTACCTCCTCCAGCCATGGCATGGCTACCCACTTACCTCCTTTGGCCACGACGTAGCCGCTCCCCTAACTCCACCGACCATGGCATGGCCGCCTGCCTACCTCCTCCGACCATTGCGTGGTTGCCCGCCCTACCTCTTCCGGTCATGGCGTGGCTGCCTACCTACCTCCTCTGACCATAGCGTGGCTACCCGCCTACCTCCTCCAGCCATGTTGTACAAGAATGGTGTCACTTTTTACTAATAAACCTAAATAATAATAAAAGTTGACAAAGCTGTTGTTGTCGCCCATTCTCAGTAGCTTTAAAACTCTTAATAATGGAGATGATAAAGATAGATCTGAGAGCAAGACAATAGATGAAGCTTGAAAGGTACTATATATACAAGTATTACCTTTAATGGAGAAGACAGATTTGAGAGATCTGTTTCATCCGACTCTCATGCTACCGCACCTCATGCTTGGAGAATACATATATGAAATGCACCATCACAGTGGAGGAGTCTCTCTCCCTAGAATCTGATTTATGGCTGGTCGGAGTTTCTGCTCATCTTTTTCTTCTTTTGAAGGTCTGAGCAGCGACCTTTCGAAAAAAGAGAGAAATGAATGGTAAATGGTGAAATGAATAAAATAAAAGAAGATACTGAGAGAAAGAACATAGCATGGAGTGAGAGTAAAACATAGATTATTAAAGATAGAAATGGTTGGTGGTGAAATGAAGGGTTGCAAGAGAAACGAAGATTATATTTATTTTCAGTGTAAAAAATCTAGCTACTTTTCGTGGCCCTTCTCTAAAGAAAGCTTGTGGAAAATTTTATTTTATTTTATTTTTAATTTATTACTTTTCGCGACCCCTTTTGCGAGAAAGGGTCGTGGAAAGTCAATGCACTTTTTTAAGAAACCGTGACCCTTTTGTTTAAAAAGGGTATCGAAAATTTATATTTCTATGCTCTTTTTTTGTACTAGTGACAAGCGCCTTAGGAACTTTAGAGGTCTTCTTTGGCTGGCTTTCCTCTGCAACTTCCAACTTTCGCTTTGCCTTAGCCATCTTTACAACTTCACCTATAGGCAAGTTTGAAGAGTTTTCTTCTGTTATGGCCTTCTCATTCCTACTGGGGGTTGCACCCTTACCCTTCGGTTCATGGGGCTTCTTCTATACTTCATCCTGAACTTTTCGACTTGAACTCTTCGTAGTTGACTCCTCGTCTAATAGCGTTGTTAGAAATTCGAATTACCATTCTCACCATACTAAAGAAAATTCTAACTCTATAATAACAAAAAGAATTTAGGCTAAATTTCCTAAGTCTTTTTGGTATCATCAAAATCTAATTTACACTTGTTCCTAACATGCTAAAATAGCCGAGTCATAAAATGAACTTTCCCTTGACCCTTAAAACCACCTTAGCCGACAAGGCGGGGTTCGATCTGGTTCGTGAGTGTCAGTTCCCTACCCAAGGTCCGTATGAGTGAGTCGGACCTAGCGTCTAATCTTTAGCCCGAGAAACAACAATGAGGGGTGCAGCCCAGCCTAGCCTGATAGTTGGCCATTGACTGGAACACTCAAGAAAATCATCCTCTTACTGGCTCAGCACTCCACGGGTTGGAGGATGGTACCGCCATGGAGGAAGCCTTAGTGCAAGGGGCTCGACGTCGTAGCTAGGGTCGAGATGAGGGAACCCTTCATGAAGAGAGCTCAAACCTGTTCACGAGGAGACCATCAAAGAAAGTATCGACCTTACCCCAAACCATTAAGGGCCCCGGAGACTGGGTAGACAGCCCTGGATCAAACAATAGCACCTTGGTGAGTTTTCAAGCAGCCTAGAAAGGTAAGAAAAATATTTCTGCATTGAAAAAAATATTACAATATTTCTTGTTGGGCTTGCAGGCAAAGAAAGTAGCCAATAACAAAAATGGACGCGATAGTGGACTCACAGACAAGATAACTGGTCTGACATGATCTGGTAGCTCCACAGTCTAGACAGGAGATGTTATAGTAAATAATAGCACCAAAATGGGTTTGCAAGCTAGGTAAGTAGTCCGAGGAGGTAATAAAACAATTTCACACCCAAATGGGCTCGAAAAGCACGGTAGGCGGCCTAGAAAAAATTGTGATTGAATTCACATGCAGCCCGAGAAGGTAATCAAAACAACACTTTTTATTATTTTCTTCCTACTCTTCACACCCTTTAATTTTCAGTACTGGGCTCACAATATAGGGTAGGCGAGCCAAGAAAAAGAAAAAGAAATCGATTATGGTTGGGCTTGCAAGGCAAGGTAGGCGGCCCAGGAGAGGAAAAAAAGAGAAAAAAAAAAAAGAGAAAGGAGAAAAAAAAGTATCAGGCCTACAAGGCAAGGTAGGAAGACCGCGTCTCATACGGAGTCCACAAAGTAGGCAGCCTGTATGCATCATCACTTGGGCTTGCAAGGCATGGTACACAAGCATGAAAAAAAAAAAGATAGAGAAAAAAGGAGAAAATATCATGGTCAATGCATTATCCTGCTTCTCATCGGTCGACATGTTATTATCCCACTTCTCAATGGTTGAGATATTTATATCTCGTTTCTGAATGGTCAACGTATTCCTATTTCGCTTCTCAGCGGTCGACATATCTCTATCCCGCTACTTAGCTATTGACATATTATTATCCTGCTTCTCAATGGTCAACATATTTCTATCCCGCTTCTCAGCGATTGACATATTATTATTTATTATCCCACCTCTCAGCAGTCGACATATTATTATCCCGCTTCTCAAGGGTCAATATATTTTTATCGCATTTCTCAGCGGTCAACATATCTTATCCCGCTTTGCAACATTCGATGCATTTAAATCCTGCATCTCATTGGTTTATATATTCCGCTTCTCGGTAGATCATTAAGTTACGCCTTAGGGCGAGGCGTCTCAGTGAGCCTACATGAAGTTATGGTGGGGAAAATCTATTTCTTTTTCTTGCAGGGTACATGTGAGAGCTAAGTTGTCCTAACGAACATCATGAAGAGAAGGCTGTAGCGACCGAGAACCAAGCTATCGAAATGAGAGGATAACATTTACCACTAAGAGTCAGAGGGTCAAGGTGTTTAAAAGGTTGAGAGTGCCTATAATTTCTTTGCCCATCCAAGACAACCAAAGAAAGTGGATGACTTATGATGGAGCCATGGGACCCCGAGGACCCATTTTATTGGGAAAGACTTGGCTCAAGGGGTGGCCTAAGAAGGAAGAATTCATGATGGGCTAGCAAGGTGGAAGGTAGGGTAGCCAAGGTGAAGGGTACTTAGGTGGTCTTGATTGGACCAGCAGAACAATGAAGGCAAACTGCCACTACTATGGGGCCGAGATCACCCACGGTTAGCCGGCCCTCAACCACCAGAAGGTTGCGCTTACCTCTATCCGCCTGCCTCCTCCAGCCATGGCGTGGCCGTCCGCCTACCTCCTTCGGCCATGGCGTGGCCGCTCGCCTACCTCCTCTGGCTATTGCGTGGAAGTTCGTCTACTTCTTTCGGTAATAGCGTGGCCATCCGCCCACCTCCTTCGCCCATCGCGTGGCCGCCCGCTTACCTAGTCTGGATCATCGTACACATGAACAACATCAAGAAGTTGAAGTGTAGTATATAAGTAATGGTTCTTGCTTCCTCAGGGAATCATGATCTGGATATAACAACCATCATAGCTTGGTGACTTGTGGTATTAATTTTTTGCGTGGGTGCCTAGGTTCGATCCCCCACGCTTACATTATTATTATTATTAGTCTATTATTTGGGGCTATAGCGCATATTGTTCATTTTTTACTTGGGCTTTGTTTGTACTATTTTGGGCCTGGTGCAGCAAGCAATAAAACTACTATTTTTCTACTCTCGTTATGTACTTCTGTACCCAATTTATGGTGGACCCGGTCCCAACAAAGCCATCAATACTAGTACTAAATTTAATATTATGAAAAATTAAATTAAAAATAACTTCAGTCAAGTCTCATTAACTATAAACCAGACAAACAAAATGGGACAGGCAAACTATATATTAGGGTTCAGGTGAGAACACTTCCCTTGAGAAAAGTGTGGACGCAACCACACTATCAATCTTGAGAAATCAAAAGCTAGGATCTTAGCATTGATAAACTTTCAAATTTGAATTAATTATAAAATGAACCTCGCTCTTAAAAGTGTTCAATAATTATAAAATTGACCATATGTTTTGTTTTTACTTTTTACTAAAATC
>CM008345.1:12046697-12059978 GCA_002525835.2 Ipomoea batatas
AGCAGACAATTCGAGCTTAATCGTATCATGCCTAATAATTCCTTCCTTAAGGTAAATTTCGAACTTATAAACATCCTTAAATTTTTCGGTTCGTGACCGATATGTATAATCGTAACTTATTATTAACTATCCTTACTTAAAAAAAATCCTCTTGAAGTAACGAGAGACCATCTCGTAAATATCATAGCTTAAAAAAAATATTTTTCGAACTCTAAGCTTATCGGAATAGGCGAGGGGTTACAATAATAATAATAACAACAACAACAATAATCATCATCATCATAATCATAATCATTATTATTATTATTTTGAATAATCATCATTATTATTATTTTGAATAATCATCATTATTACATTATTTTTATTATTATTATTATTATTATTATTATTATTATTATTATTATTATTATTATTATGCAGGATACACATGTATGTTTGTTTATATCTAAGTTGCCTTTAATTAATAATTCTTTAATATAATATAATAATAATAATAATAATAATAATAATAATATATTTGTTAGAGAGATACATGGAGGTTGAGAGATTCACTCCTGGCCTAAGATTTTTGAGTTTGAATATGTGGTTAACATCCTTCATTTTTCTATATAAATAGCTTAAGTTTCTATATATTTATTTTTCTATACAATTATATATTTTCACTGACAGTTCTCTTTGGTTAACACACACACAAATATATATATATATATATATACATACATGTATGTATATATATATATATATGTATATATATATACATACACACACACACACACACATATAGGTTGAGAAATTATTATTATTATTATTATTATTATTATTATTATTATTATTGTTATTGTTATTGTTAAGAATTATAATATAATATAAAATGGCATTCTCGGTATTATAGTATAAAAGCTATTCTCAAATACTTGGGAATAGCTAATACTAGGGGATCCCCTAGGAATGGCTATTCCCCTTACAAAGGAAATAGCTCATTCCCGGGAATGTTATTCCTAGGAATAGAATGACGAACCAAACAGTGGAATAGGTCTATTTCTGGGAATGGTATTCCATTCCCGACCTATTCCACGAACCAAACACACTGTTAATTTCTTACCTTTTTCACCTCTATCTCTCTCTCTTCCTTATTTTCTATATAAACTATTGCTTATAATCATAATTCGTATTCCATGTAAATTCTGAGCCGGATTTTACCTTTATTTTTCTCTCTCTATCTCTTAAAATCGGTTTCTCCCGGAAAATCAACAACCATGAGTACTGTAAACACGGTGGGGTATCGGATTGGCGACGCGGTGGAGGTGTTGAGCAACGAGGAAGGCTTTGTGGGATCCTACTACGAGGCGACGGTAGTGGGTGTGTTGCCCGGCGAGAAGGGCTACGTAGTCCAATAAAAGACTCTGTTGAAGGACGACTTTTCATCACCGCTGACGGAGACGGTTCCTGCTGATGAAATTCAGCCGAAGTCACCGAATGTTTACGCTAACCTTTATTACATTTGCCAGAAAGTTGACGCCTTCGACAATGATGGTTGGTGGGTCGGCAATATCAGCAGGAAAATGAGGGATCGTTACTATGTCTACCATCATCATTCACAGGTGGAGCTAGGTATATGATTCAGAACTATCAAGATGCAATGGCAATATGCAGACAAATCGGTTATCCACATTTGTTCATAACATTCACTTGCAACCCGAATTGGACTGAGATTGAGCGGTATGTTGCCCATCGTGGCCTTAAAGTAGAGGATAGACCTGATATTATTTGTCGCGTGTTTAAAATGAAACTTGATGCTATGATTGAAGACATCAAAACACAAAAGCTGTTTGGCGACATATGTGGAGGTATTTCATTATCATACATATTTGAATTTGTCTTAATTAAATCTAATTTAAATGTATAAACTTTAATCTTCATTTTTATTTATTTTATTTTCAGTTATCTACACTATTGAATTCCAAAAGAGAGGACTTCCCCACGCACACATATTGCTATTTGCCAAAAGAATAAACAGGGCGAATCCCGCAGCCGAGATTGATGCTATTATTTCAGATGAAATTCCTGACCCAGATGCTGACACTGAGTACCATGACATAATCGGCGAATTCATGTTGCACGGACCGTACGGACAACTTCAGAAGAATTAGCCCTGTATGATAAATGGTAAATGTTCAAAGTTTTTTCCAAAAAAATATGTTACTCATACGTGTTTGGATAAAGATGGTTACCCGATCTACAGAAGGCGTGATAATGGGCGTATAATCGCTACGAATGGAATCGAACTTGATAATCGTTATGTTGTTACGCATAATAAACATCTGCTCCTAAAATATCGCGCACATATTAACGTTGAATGGTGCAACCAATCCAGATCTATTAAATATTTGTTCAAATACGTGAACAAGGGAAATGATAGGGTCACGGCAGAGTTCATGAGTAGTTCTACAAATGGACGCAATGGTGATGTGGTTGATGAAATTAACATGTACTATGATTGTCGGTACATATCAGCATGTGAAGCAACGTGGAGGCTTTTTGGGTATGCGATACATTATCGGACGCCACCTGTGGAAAGGTTAAATTTTTACTTAGAGCACCAACAGAATGTTGTCTATGGTGAAGATCAGACACTTGATGAGATTGTGGAGAACCAAACAGTTAAGCAGAGCCAATTCGCAGCTTGGTTTGAGGCAAATAAGAAATACGAAGATGCACGTTCTCTCACTTATGCAGAGTTCCCCAGTAAGTTTGTTTGGAGACAAGATCTGCGTGAATGGCAACCAAGGAAGAAAGGATTTTCCATAGGATGATTGTTCTATGTTCCGCCAGGATGTGGAGAATTATACTATCTAAGATGCCTTTTAAATCTAATACGTGGACCTTCAAGCCACGATGATATACGCACTGTTGCTGGAGTCATTCACAAATCATATAGAGATGCATGTTATGAATATAGATTATTAGATGATGACAGGGAGTACATCGACGACATAACTGATTCGAGTTACTGGGCATCCGCGTCTGCTTTAAGACGATTGTTTGCTACGCTTCTGAGTTCAAGTACAATCAGTAGGCCAGAGGTCGTATGGGATGCTGTTTGGGAATTTCTTGCAGAAGATGCACAGTTTCATCATCGACGTCGCATGAACAATCCAGGTATTTCGACATACAAAAAATTTATTCCACTTATTCATTTGCTTATCATTATTTATTATTTATAAAATTAAATTATTTGATCATTTTTTTTGTTTTATTTTTGGACCATCAAGATCTATTGTTATCAGATTCCGATAAAAAACAGTTTGCTCTTGTGGAGTTGGAGAAATTATTATCTTTGTGGGGGAAGAGTCTGAGAGACTGTCCAGAAATGCCACTTCCAGATGAAACCAACATCGGGTTTATGGAAAACATATTGATAGCTGAAGAGTTGGCGTATGATAAGGAATCGTTGAAGATAGAGCATGAAACATTAGTAACACAATTGACGGATGGGCAAAAGAATGTTTACGACTCTGTGATGAATGATATTGATTGTAATGGAGGTGGACTCTTCTTTGTGTATGGTTACGGAGGAACGGGCAAGACATTCGTGTGGAAGACGTTATCCTCAATGATAAGGAACCGCGGAGATATTGTTCTAAATGTTGCTTCAAGTGGAATAGCATATTTATTATTACCGGGAAGAAGGACAGCGCATTCTAGATTTGCTATACAACTCTCATTGAATGAAGATTCCACGTGCAATATATCGCAAGGTAGTGACCTTGCTGAGCTTATAATTAGGAGCAAATTGATAATATGGGATGAAGCACCAATGACTCACAAACACTATTTTGAGGCTTTGGACAAAACCATGAGGGATCTATTGAGGTTTGCCATACCGGGTAGTGCTGAAAAGACATTTGGTGGAAAGACAGTAGTTTTGGGCGGTGATTTTAAACAAATTCTTCCAGTTATTCCCAAAGTAACGAGACCGATAGTTGTCGAAGCAACTATTAATTCTTCATACCTCTAGACAAATTGCAAGGTATTGAGGCTCACGAAGAACTTGAGACTACGGAGCTTAGCTTCAGAGGAAGATAGGCAGACGATTGATTGGTTTTCAAAATGGATTGCAAACATAGGAGATGGGATAACAGGGGTTGTAAACAATGGGTTGTCTGAGATCGATATTTCGCCAAGGTTTCTCTTAAACTATGGACATGATCCCATAGCAACTATAGTGGAAAACACATTCCGAAGTGCGAGATATGGCATGATTGATGAGTTGCACCTAGAAGGCCGAGCGATCCTTTCACCGACTTTAGATGTGGTTGATCAAATTAATCAATACATGTGCAACACGAACACTGTAGAAGGTTGAACTTATTTAAGTTGTGACTCTTTGTGTAAGGCAGAATCAAATGGCGAAAATCTATCACAAGTACACACTCCTGAATTTTTAAATAGTCTGAGATTGTCTGGGCTTCCCAATCATTCATTGATATTAAAGGTTGGTGCACCTGTTATGTTATTGCGGAACATAGATCACTCTCTTGGTCTTTGCAATGGTACGCGCCTCATTGTCACAAGATTGACAGATCATATTGTGCAAGCAAAAATAGTTAATGGGACACATCAAGGGACCAAAGTTCTTATTGCCCGAATGTCTCTCACCCCATCTGATACGAGATTGCCCTTCAAGTTCCAGCGTAAACAATTTCCGTTGATGCTTGCATATGCAATGACTATCAACAAAAGTCAGGGTCAAACACTAACTCACGTTGGGTTATTGCTAAAAAAATTGGTCTTTAATCACGATCAGTTGTACGTGTCTTTTTCGCGAGTAACTCATCCTGATGGTCTGAAAGTTTTAGCTCTAGACGAGTATGGACAAACTTCTTTTACTACTACCAATGTCGTCTACAAAGAAGTTTTCAATAATGTGTAATTCAAAAAAGTTATATTATGTATTCTTTTTTTTTATGCAAAGATGACAAATTTTTTTATATATCTATATAAAATATATATCTTCCGTACATATAATTTCTATAATTGAGTTGCTACACAACGAAATAATTAAACCAATTAATACAAATCCTAAACATTGATATGCAAATTGTTTAATGTATCAACACCAAATGTGTATATCTACATGTTTGTTATTAATTGGTAATTATTTGTTCATATTCAAGTTATTTCAAAAAAAAAAATTGTTCATATTCAAGCAATAATAACATCACAAAATACAATGAATTAAACTCAATTCTCCAATTACACTATATAATATTTGATATTACGGTTTACACAATTGTATTACGATATAAATATTATTCACATATTATAACAAATCCATTCCGTGCAACGCACGGGTGGAAATACTAGTAATAATAATAACAATAATAATTATAATTATTAAAAATAGATTTGTAACTCCCAAATACCATAAGATATTTATACATATATTACATATATACATATATAATAAAATATATTTTATTTTTGGTATTTTTAACATATGTATAAATATAAATATAAATATATATATATATATATATATATATATATATATGTATATATATATATATATATGTATATATATATATATATATATACACATACCAGCCATATATCATTTATATACCAATAGTAATAGTAATAGTAATAATACTAATAATAATAATACTAAAGGAGTATACATATACACATGTAACAAAATAATAATAATAATTAATGATGATGATGATAATAAAGATTCAAATGGATTTCAAAGAAACAAAAGGTTCTGATGGCTTAATGGTTAAGATTTTAAAATTCCAAAGATAAGGTTTAGGGTTCAAAACTCCATATCAACAAAAGCAAAAAGTTATATTTTTATAAATATTAATACTATTTTCCCTAGCAAAAATCAGGGTGTCACACGGAGAATGGAAAAAGCTTGAGTCTAATCACCTCATCCGGCACACCATATTATCTAAACATTCCACATGATCTCACAAATCGCGACATATGGGTGTGTGGATCCTCCGATGGCAAACCACTAAAAGGATTATTTTGCACATGGTTGATCACCACCGGATGGATAGTGAAATTGATTGCCTCCAATGGTGGGACATAGATTGAGTTATGCATAGAGAAATTCAGAGTCATGTGCTCCGCTATTGTCCTCATCCAGTGATTACCTTGGGCATCAAGAACTCTTTTCTCTAAATTGGGTTTGGTTGCCCTTGAACATCATCATTCGGTTCCCTTCTTGCATGCATTGACTCACGGGGAACTTGTGATCCTCCATAAGCCTCATAACCTTCTCATGGAAGAGTGTTAACGGGTGGTGGTGCATGTAGATCTACATGTGCATGTAGTTCTCTATAGGACTAGCCCTCTCACGGGATCCTCCTTCATTCATAGCACTAGTGAGTTAAAGAGTCAATCCAAGCTTGCCATATGCAAGATTCACAAAAAGAATAGTGCACATAGTTCAAAAGTAAAGACAACAAAGTATTAACACAAAGTGAAAAATCAAATTATATAAAAACAGTAAAAGAATTGCTCATTCATTGTAAACATGCTTCTAGTGTCTTAGGTAGGATTTGTGGATAGAATTATTGGACTCCAAGTGAGGTTTACATCAATGTCGTCAACATTTTAGGTCTTAACGGCCTATCATAGGTCAATGAAGCACCCGAGTGACAATTTTTCCCTATGAGACAATTTATCAAACACCATATCTACACCTCATTCCAGACTTATGTCCTCTCGGATCAAAGGCGGGGAAAACAAGTGGAAATGAGACTACATCATCCTAGCAATCTCTTGCATAGGATGAATGATCCTAGATCATCTATAGAGTTGGGCCCTAACTCACAAGACACAATACATGCTTCCACTTACAACATGAAGATACACAATAATCACAATTCACAAATCTAAATCAACAAGTCAATTCCACACTACCATATTGCAATGAATTCACAATTCAACCCCTATGATTACCTAGCTACTCATGATAGCAAATTAAACACAAATTGACATAAAGCAAAACATGAAATTGAAATGAGAAAATGAAAGATGACCTCACTCCAAGCAGAAATTGAATTCAATCTACAAAATTAATCCAAAAGCTTCAAGGTTTAAGAGAGTTGTCAAGACTGTTTCAACCTAGATTTTTCTCCAATGTAAGAGTGTTCTCGAGTAGGCTAGAGAGCTACAAGCGAAATGTAAAAGATACGCAAATGATCCAACCCCCTAACACTCTAATTTTTACCTACTTATATCAAGTTTTCCCGAGCTTCATCAAAGAAGTATCTCGCCTCCCCCGTCACGAGCGCCTCACGATCGTAACCGGATCATTAAAACGCCTAGCACCCCAGCCACGATCATGAGCAGGTTCGTGACCATTTCTGATTTTTCCTCGCGATCCCACCACAACCGTGAGCGGGGCTCTGTAGCATTTCCTCCCTTGCCCTCTTCATTGGTTCCTCAAATTCAAGCCCATATGCCATTCTTTAAGCTCAAGAGTCCTTCAAAACACCAAAGCGTACATATGATAGGCTTTGCCACACATTAACACATTCCAAAGTATTTTCCTCATAAATCAACCACAAAGCACTCCACATAAATATAAAACAACCCATAAATAACCCTTAAAAGTAAGAATCTTTTGCACTTTTAGTTCTATTTTTCAATGAAACTTTTAGATTGTTAGAAAAACACATGGTCACGTAAAAAGGAACCTGAGAACCAGAAAAAAGAAGGGAAAGCTTAATCACAATCTTCATGTGTGAAGAGGTTCACTATCCTAAAAGTTTGTAATTTCCCTTAGCTAGCAACAAGGGTAAACAAATTAGAATTTTTGAGATACAAGGCAATTTATATATATAGTTTTTTTTATAGCGATTGGCCCGTGGGTTGGCCCGCAACCTGCACGGGCTGCGGGCCTTCGCGGACCAAGCCCGTTAGGCCCGCTATTTTGCGGACCATATTTTTTGTAACCCTAACCCGCCCCACCGCAGGACGAGGGCGGGTCAGCCCGCGAGTTTCGGCCCACTTTGACAGCCCTACGTGAAGGTGTAGATGACAATCCTATTGACAATATGGATCGTGTGATCAAGATAATTACATTTGATCTAGAAATTGCTCAAAATGGTGAAATGACAAACACCTCCAGTCTACTATACTTAACACCAAGCATGCAATTCTTCACAAAATTGCCATGTCCAACTAGCTCCCAATTTCTCACAAAGGTTCTATCAATGCAAAGATGGCGGAAGTGATCTTTAAAATTGGACAAGGCTACCCAATAGACTTTGGAGAATTGATCTTTGGTCAGGCTGGTAATATCCTTCCTTGAAATAAAAGAAGCAAAGGTGAAGTTGTCATTTACTAGCTAATATATGGAATACTTTGTGTTCAAGGATTTGAGTAGTTAGAATATGCCCTAAGATGTAAAAGTTGATAAGTGTTTATTTGATCCACCTCATGTGATAAAGGTGATTCTAGCTACTGCTCCTATATCTACACATGCTGAAAAATATGAAATGCCGTTTAACCTTTTTCTCAATTTTCCTGTGATAGGAAAACTACAGAGCTCTTGAAGAATCAAATTGATGAAATGCCAAATGTGTTTTCTAATTTGTCCTGGAGGAGAAATGGTGATTGAATGTTGCTAACTGTAGTTTTTGCAAGGATTGCACAGGCAAAGTCACAAGATGTTGGACCATCAACCGCCATGCTACAGGAAGAACGATGATACACAACTAAATTTGAAAGACGGCTATGTTTAGTAAATGGCGGATCTGTCAAATTTTTGGCGGATCCACCATCTTTGGTGTTTTGACCATGGTCAAAACGCCAAATACTTTATTTGATTAGCCAACGGTTTGGAGCAGCAATTTGCTCCAAACCACTAGAATTCCAAACACTGCTTTGAATAGAGTTTGGAATTGATGTTCTGAGAAGGAATTTTCTTTTCACAAAACACGGCGAAGCGAGGAGCAGGCTCTTCAAGCCTGCCATTCCGAATTCCGGATGGACGAAATCACAATTCAATGTTTAAGACTTGAGGCTCCTTTATGTAGGAGCATGAACTCTCAACTTCCACTTTTCCCACCTGGGAAAAGTGGAAGAATAAGGGGAGCCGTGCGGCTCGATCTCCTTTGTTTTTTTTTTTTCTTTTTTGTTTATATAATTTTTGTTTTAATTTATTTTATAATAATAATAATTAGTATTATTATTATAAAATAAATTTTAAAAAAATTATATATAAAACAAAAGAATAAGTGGAGCCGTGCGACTCTCCATATTATTATTATTATTATTGTTTATATAATTTTTGTTTAATTTTAATTTATTTTATAATAATAATTAATTAGTATTATTATAAAATTAATTAAAACAAAAAAGTATTTAAAAATATAAAGAATAAGGGGAGTGATGGAGGAGAGATCCAAGGCTCGGGGTCCAACGCTCGGGAAGAAAGGACAGGCGGTTGAGGATAAAATCCGAAGACTCATTGAGAGAGAGGACGAGCTTGTGGAGCCAATTACATCCGAAAGTTGGCTCATAAGGGGTCGGCTGTCCCATGGTCTACAGACTCTCGAGGAAGAATGAATGGAAGCGATTTCACAAGAAGAAGACAGGGGGAAGGAGTAGAGGAATGGCCAACCGATTACTAGACGACGAAGTAAATCAGGATGTTTCTCTCAAGCATTTATGGTAGTTTAGGGTTACCAAAGGAGAATTAACACCTCCTAATTTGTGTAAATAGAGGTGTAGAACCTTGAAAAAGGTTAAGCAATTCATAATACAAGGACAGCCAAAATGTTGCTCAAATTTCATAGCAAAACACTTTAATGATTTTTCGGTGGTGTTGGCCTGCCGTTCGACCCTCCGTGGTTGATAAAACCAACAGCGAGCCATTATGAAATATATATATATATACCCTTTTAGGTCATTTTACATGTTAACCGCTCAGCTAATTTTATCGCTGGTCAAACCCGCTAACATATTCGCTAATCGCTAACACAATCTGCTAATCACTAACCGCTAACCACGGTTTGTCAAACAAGCCCAAACTCCGCTCCTTAGCTTTTTCCCTCCTTTGAGTTACACGAGACAACAAGTCCTCTTACATTCATGATCTAAAACGCTCGACACATGTAGTATATAGTTTAGCGACACTTAAAATAACCGCCTCTAATATTTTAAAAAATAAATAAAGATAAATACTTAGTGGCATTTAATAACCGCCACTAAGATTTAAATGAACAAATAAATAGATATATTTAGAGGCGGTTTTGAAACCGCTGGTAAAAGCAAAAGTAAAATACATCATTTTTAGAGGCGGTTATAAAATTGTCGCTAAATGTAACGCTGGTCAAGAATTCCCACACTTGTCTAAAACCGCCTCTAAATCCTTCGCGACACACTATTTAGACACGGTTGAAGAACCGCCTCTAAACAACTTAGTGGCGGTTGTGAACCGCCTCTAAATAATAAATTAACCGCCGCTAAATAACCTTTTTGGTGTAGTGATAGTTTAGTCTTACTTCAAAGGTATGTATATTGGGTGTATAAACAGCTCTAGCGAAGGGATTTGCGGTGTACAGGTTCAAGGGAGAGTCTTGAGTTATTAGTGGTGCCGTACAATGCTGATCCACTGGTTTCACGATTATAGCTTGGGTTCGACATGAGTCACAATGACCCTTGGTAGTTTCTTTACATTACCGTATGTAATCTATACTTAGTGGTATAAGTAGATTGAGCCTTTTGAATTGGAGCCACGCAAATGTAGAAGTGGTAACTCCGAACTATCTAAAAAAATTCATTATGACGTGCGTTTACTTTACAATTTATTTTCCTTTGTTTTAGCTTTACTGTACTGATGTAATTCCTGCTATAAGGTAAACTGGTACAACATCCTTGGTGAAGTCTTTACATGATTTACATACTTAGAGCTAATACCTCCAATGATCCTCCGAGTTTTAAGGTTTTACTAGTTGTGGTCTCTCAAGTTTAAAATGACCTCCAATGGTCCTCCAAATTTTAAAAAAATAACAACTGGTGGCCATTTTAGGACGTCTTGTGCTCATTTTAAACTCGGGTTATATTTTAAGAATTAGAACCGCGGGTGGTTATTTTCTAAAACATAAAGACCATTGAAGGTCATTTTAAACTCGAGGGACCATATCTGGTAAAAACACTAATACTCAGAGGACCATTGGAGCTATTAACTCTTATATACTATAGACCATGAGTTTACATTGCAAAGTAGACCAGTTCACAATCCATTGCACAATAATTTTTGCTCATCGTGCACAACAAAATCGTTGGTGAGACTCGATTCTTGATCTCTTATACTCCCTCTGTCCCATTTTACCTGTTCTATTTACTATTCATTGGTCAAACCAACTCTTTCTTCATTGATTATTTTTTTTAGTAATTTTTTATTATTTTAAAATTTAAGTTTTTGTGTTTAATAGTACTTTTAATGTAGTTTCTAAATATATAAATTTTATATATTAATGCTAAACTTAATATTATGAAAAATTGGATTAAAAATAACTTCAATCAAACCTCGTTAAACGAATCAGACATCCAAAATGGGACGGAGGTATGTAACAAATTTCACATTAGTAACAATTGTTTAAATTTCTCCAGGTGAAGTCAAAACCATTTCCCATGGTTAATTTCACTTCTTGGTCTCTTGCAGAATTTCACGAGTATACAAATATTGAATGGGTGTTCAGTTTTATTATTTTCAAAAAATGAACAACTAACTAACATAATTATTATTCAGTTCTGCAAGATAACCTCAAACTCCTTAATTCAGGCAGTCACACAAACCAACAAAGTAAAAGAATGAGCTGTTTGAAGTGTAAACCATTTCCCATGTATACTTAACTTTGAAGCATCATCAATAATATATAATGGAGTAGTACATAAGAATTTGTTTTTCTTTTAGCTTTTCAAATCAAAAGCGTATATAAAATATGAGAAATACACGGCAGTGTAAGAGCAGTAAATATATTTACGACGGCCTGTTAGGAGGAAGAACGGAGATTTGAACTGGAATAGGGCGGCCAGTTCCGGTGCCGCCGCAGCTACTGCAGGCCATTCGACCGGAGCCGGCACAGGTCCGACAGCCCACATCCCCGTCCGACCAGCGGGAGCAAAGGCAGGAGACCCTGCCGGTGCCGTTGCAGGAGGGACACCGAGGGAACTTACCTGACCCCATCATTGCTTTCTGCTCCATCACTGACCTCACCAGAACTGCGCCGGCCAAGACGCCCAGACCCGTAGCTAACGGCGTCAGTACGAGCGGACCCATTTATTGTATTATTGATCGGATGAGCTCTAAACTAGGGGACCGATGAGGCGATGAAAGAGAGAACATACAGTAGCGGTCGTTGATTTTTTCCGTGTGGGAAAATAAAATGAAGTGGTGGCGGTGGTGTACACGTAAAGGAGTTTGAACCGGGTGGGTGGCTGCAAGGGGACGGAGGAGGGCTTGGAAGCTAGCGGTGACTGGTGAGATGTAGTTTTTATGTGGCCCGACCCCATGGGATTGCTTAATTGTTTGCTTCCCGCATCAATTCCGTAGATTTTATTTTTAAATCCCAATCAGGTTTAGGATTTTTGATTTTTTGCCAACTTTACTTTAGTATTTATCAAAATAGTCACTCTAATTTTTAGCGCAGATATACCTTATCTGATCTCTCTATTTTTTTTTTCTTTTGGGAAAAATAGAATTTAATGAATTAATTATGCATTTTAAGGGAATAGAAATATGCAAAAAAAAAAGAAATGAAATTGCTAAGGATTTGTGGTCAAAGAGTATAACTGTGGTTCTTTTAAATACAGGTCAAAGATCCCAATGTATTTAAAAGACATAAACAATAATAATAATAATAATTATAATAATAACAATAATAATAATAATAATAATAATAATAATATTCAACTACAGTATTATAAAAAAAATCAAACATCAAATCAAGATGTTTGAGTTATCAAACAAAATACTCCCTCCGTCCCATTTTACCTGTCTTACTTTCCTTTTTAGTTTGTCCCAAAATAATGTCCTCTTTCTAAAATTGAACATAACTATCATTCTACATTTCCCAATTTACCCTTTTGACTTTTCAACTTTTTAGACCATTAATGAGACAAGTACAATTGTACTTTGTACAAATTACACCTACTTTTGAAGGGCAAAATTGGAAAGTTAGTATCATTTGTTATGTTACATTAAAATCCGTGCAAAAAGTAAATAATACACACAATTAGGGACGGAGGGAG
>CM008345.1:12061537-12072498 GCA_002525835.2 Ipomoea batatas
GAAGAGAACAAACGTCGGTTGTTATAAACAACCGACGCCATATGTAATTTAAAAAGAAAAAAGAAAAAAGAAACAACGTCGGTTGTTTATAACAACCGACATTGTATGTTACGGAGTATTTTATAATTAAAAAATAAGAGTTAATGATTCGTTAATCAACCAAAGTAATATATACTGTTCTATAAAAACAAACGAAAAATGCACTAAGAAGCATTAAAAACCCTTGAATTCTGAAACAAATTAAAACACCATTAACAAGCATTTAAAAAATCCATCAAAATAAAAAAAATAAATGGCTGTCAAAGTAAAAATCAGTAAAAGTAAATTACAAGAAGAAAGGAAACTCAAACTGTTCTTAAACTCTTTGAAAATTACAAGAAGAAAGTAAAAATCAGTAAAAGCTAATTTGACGGTGATTACATGGTTACATGGTGACGGTACGGGAGCAGTGGCTATGATAACAGCGGTGGAAGAAAAACGACGTTGCGAACCTGCGGAAGACCAGCGAACAGCGTCACCAGATCTGCTCCCTGCTCCATATATGCTCGTTGCTCTCCACCAGATCTGCTCGAGGTTAACGGAAAGAAATCATGAAACACCAGATGGTGGACGCACCATGCTTGCGGAAGACGAGCGAACGGCATCACCAGATCTGCTCCTTGCTCCGAATCTGCTTCTCCACCAGATATGCTCGATGCTCTCTGCCAGATCTGCCAAATGTTATAGTATTGTATAACCTCAGTTAAATTTTAACAGATTATATCTTTTTCAAATTTTAATAATAATATATAACTTTTTATTTTTTATTTGTTTTTTTTTTCACAATACGACGTCGGTTATTTAATAAACTGACGTCGTATGTTATTTTAATTTCTTATGTTTTTTTTACGTAAGACATACGACGTCGGTTAATTAAATAACCGACGTCGTATGTTATTTTCATTTTTTATTTTTTTTCACGTAAGACATATGACGTCGGTTAATTAAATAACCGACGTCGTATGTTATTTTCATTTTTTATTTTTTTTTTCGCGTAAGACATACGACGTCGGTTAATTAAATAACCGACGTCATATGTTATTATTTCACTTTTAACATCGGTTTTTAAAAAAAAACCGACGTTATATGTTGTTTCTGTAGTAGTGTGTATACGACTCTGTGATGAATGATATTGATTCAAATGGATGTGGATTATTCTTTGTGTATGGTTACGAGGGAACAAGCAAGACGTTCGTGTGGAGAACGTTATCATCAAAGATAAGGAGCCGCGGTAATATTGTTCTAAATGTTGCTTCTAGTGGAATAACATCTTTGTTGTTGCCGGGAGGCAGAACGGCGCATTCCAGATTTGCTATACCACTTTCTTTGAACGAAGGTTCCACGTGCAATATATTGCAAGGTAGTGACCTTGCTGAGCTTATAATAAGGAGCAAATTGATAATATGGGATGAAGCACCGATGACGCTCAAATACTGTTTTGAGGCTTTGGACAAAACCATGAGGGACATATTGAGGTTCGCCATACCGGGTAGTGCTGAAAAGACTTTTGGTGGAAAGACAGTAGTTTTGGGCGGCGATTTTAGACAGATCCTACCTGTTATTCCGAAAGCAACAAGACCAGAAGTTGTCGAAGCAACTATTAATTCTTCATACCTGTGGACAAATTGCAAGGTATTAAGGCTGACCAAGAACTTGAGACTATGGACCTTAGCTTCAGAGGAAGATAGACATACAGTTGATTGGTTTTCAAAATGGATTGCAGATATCGGAGATGGGATTGCAGGGGTTGTAAAAAATGGTTCATCTGATATCGATATTCCGGCAAGGTTTTTGTTGAAGTGTGGACACGATCCCATAGCAACTATAGTTGAGAGCACATTCCCAAGCTCGAGATATGGCATGCTTGATGAGTCGCAGCTAGAAGGTCGAGCGATCCTCTCGCCGACTTTAGATGTCGTTGATCAAATTAATCAGTACATGTGCGACATGAATACTGCAGAAGGACGAACATAATTAAGTTGTGACTCTTTGTGTAAGGCAGAATCAGGCGATGAAAATATATCAGAAGTGAACACTCCTGAATTCTTAAATAGTTTGAGATTGTCGGGTCTTCCTAATCATTCATTGACATTAAAGGTCGGTGCACTTGTTATGTTATTGCGGAACATAGACCACTCTCTTGGTCTTTGTAACGGAACGCGACTCATTATCACATGATTGGCAGATCACATTGTCGAAGCAAGAATAGTTAATGGGACACATGAAAGAACCAAAGTTCTTACCCCTTGAATATCTCTCACTATTTCTGATACGAGATTGCACTTCAAGTTCCAGCGTAAACAATTCCCGTTGATGCTTGCATATGCCATGACTATAAACAAAAACCAATGCCAAACACTAACTCACGTTGGGTTATTGCTAAAAAAACCGGTCTTTAGTCACGGTCAATTGTATGTGGGTTTCTCCCGAGTCAGTCATCCTAATGGCCTGAAGGTGTTAGCAGTAGATGACGAGGATGGACAAGATTGTGTTGCGACTTCCAATGTCGTCTACAAAGAGGTTTTCAATAATGTGTAAATATAATCGATGATATTATGTTTTTTTTTTCAAAATGATAAAGTTGCTATATATCTAGACAAAAAATTAGAATTCACAATTCTATACGACGTCTGTATTGTGTAATAATAATATTATTATTATTATTATTATTATTATTATTATTATTATTATTATTACATAAAATTTTCCACTACTGTATTGTGTAAAAAAAAATCATGATGTTTAAGTTATCAAACAAAATATTAATATAAATAACAAAAAAAAAAAGTTAAATAACATTTAATAACTAGTTTTATACGCGCATTGCGCGAATGGGTTAATGCCCAATGTTTATATTTAAATAAATATTTGAAAGTATATCAATGCAAGATTATATAAGATCGAGAAGTTTATACATGGGTAATTGAATGTCGAATTTTTTTATTTAAATATCTAACTCAAAATATATATATGAATCCAAGATAATATAGAAAATTCATTATAACTATTACTAAAATAAATGTTTGCAACTTTGTAAAATCGATAGTCTAAATATTTGGTCTAAAAATGATAGTCTAAATAAATACTACTTTTAATTTGAATTTTTCTAAGTGATTCTTAATTCTCTTTTAAGTAACATTATCATTGTCTTCATATTTACTATTTGTTCTCTTCCTTTTTGTTGGTAGTGTGTTATTTGCAATTCGGATATTGTTGGTAGCATAGATGACAACGTCATGCAATGAGATTATGATATAGGAGCTATGGACTTTCCTTTAGGTGTTCTGCTTGGGGCTCATTTGGTTCAACCATTATTGTTGAATGAGTTATTGTGGATAAAGAAATCCATAGTTTAAGAAAAAAGATTAAATAAATTAATAAAAATTTAAAAA
Source organism: Ipomoea batatas (assembly GCA_002525835.2). Classification (NCBI taxonomy): domain Eukaryota; kingdom Viridiplantae; phylum Streptophyta; class Magnoliopsida; order Solanales; family Convolvulaceae; genus Ipomoea; species Ipomoea batatas. The sequence continues at coordinate 12,064,969 of CM008345.1, forward strand.
TTTTAAATATTATGTATTCCAAAGATATTAAAAGGTAGTTTATCGCTTCAATTTGCTGGGTAATGGGTTATTTGAGTACTTTCATTGTCAACAAATCTCCCAAGTAATTAATATGATTGGTTTCAAACTATTCGCTTTTATTTTTTTCATGGTCTTAAAGAAATACATATGTATCATTTTTTGGTGCAACTACTAATTTATTTAATTAAATAAGAGTAAAATAGAGTGATTCCACTTCAATTTGTTGGGTTATTATTTGAGTATTCTCTTTGTCAACCAATCCCCAAGTTTAATATAATTAGCTTCAAATTATTTTAAAATTTTTTTCATAGTATTAATAAAATACTTGGTACATAAATATAGAGTTTATTACCGAAATGGTCCCTCGACTATTGCGAAATTACCAATTTGGTCCTCGATAATTTTTTCATGCCCAATTAAGTCACTCGACTTTGAAAATTTTAACCAATTTGGTCCTCCATTTATTTTGCCGTTAAAATTGGGACTAAATTGGTAATTTTGCTATAGTCAAGGGACCAAATTGATAATTTTGGTATAGTCAAGGGACTATTCCAGTGAAAAATTAACTACCAATTTGGTCCCTTGACTATAGAAAAATTACCAATTTGGTCCCTTGACTATAGAGAAATTACCAATTTGGTCCCAATTTTAACGGCAAAATAAATGGAGGACCAAATTGGTTAAAATTTTCAAAGTCGAAGGACTTAATTAGGTACGAAAAATTGTCGAGGACCAAATTTATAATTTCGCAATAGTCGAGGGACCACTTCAATAATAAACTCATAAACATATAACATTATGTTGTATTATAACTTTGTATTTAATTACAAGATATTGTAAAAATAAGATAATGGACAATGTAATGAATATCAATTGATAAATTTGAATGTAAAGAATCTTTGCATGAGAGGAAATAAAGACAATATAACTAATGAAATTATTTCTCTTATTTAATTTAATTTTTTGATAATGAATAATTTTTTCAGATAAAGGTATTGTAGACACATAATTCTAAATTAAAGAAATACATATGTATCATTTTTTTGTTGTAGCTACTAATTTTTTTAATTTAATAAGAGTAAAATAGAGTAAGAACTTAATTATGTCAAATTTGATTGAGATGAGGTTCGAACCAAAGACCTTTCTTATAGAAATTAATGGGTAAGATAAAAGTTAACGGAATATTAACGGAGAAGAGACTATTTAACGGAAAACTTAACGGATAATCATAAAAGTAAGGTTAAATTAGGTAATCTCTATTAATAATATTAATCTAAATTATCTAAACCATTTATTTGATTAAATAATTCATCTGAACCATCCATTTGATTAAATAATTTGACCGTAATTTTTTCTACCAATTTTAGGCCTAACTCTCTTTGACTCTTAATTTTTTTGAAAACCAAATAACCAAATTGATTAAAGAAGAAGAGCAGAAATAGAGTTTGGAGGGACAGTGTCCCAGTACAGTGTATCAATCTGCGATGAAGCCGAAGCGGCCAGAGTGTGTGCTATAGCATTGTGTAATCTTGGAACAAAACTAACAACACAACTGTTAAAAGATGCTATGGATGCCTTACACGCCTGGATGGCGTAACCAGCATGTAAACGTATTGAACAGTCCTGCGAGAGGTATGAGCGGAGTTGGGAACAATCGGTGAACACCTCAACTGAGAGAAGGTCCTTATCCCGTAGCCATGCAAGTGCTCTACTGCAAGCCTCGGCCTCCGCCATCAACGGAGAGAAACATAGCGGCAACGGACCTGCGCAAGCCGACAGGAACTCCCCTGTTGCTGAGAGCAGAACCGCACCATACGACGCCCTGTATGTAGTCGAGCAGAATCCAGCGTCGAAGAAGCACTTTGCCGATGCGGGTTGGGAGTGGATCGGCGCTGCATGTGCGGAGGTGTGCCCGACTGCCGGCAATTGATCGTGATGGACCTCCCTCCATGCAAGAACTGCGGCTGCTGCTGATCGGCTGACTTTTCTTGGCAATGGTAAATAACCATCCCACACAGCTAGGTTCCGAGCACGCCAGGTAAAGTAGAGAGCTGCTACAGCCTTCCCAATATCCCCTTCAGAAAATGCATGTAACATGGATGAGAACCACATGCTAAAATTGCTTCCAACAGTAGGTATAGTAGGTAGATTAAAATCATGCCACACTAATTGGGAATAGCCACACAAAACTAATGCATGTAACACACTTTCATGTCCCTCCCCACACTTAGGACATGTTGGGTCTACATCTACCCTCTTTATAAGTAGATTAGTGGTGACTGGTAGAGTATCACTAAGAGCCCTCCAGAGGAAAGTTTTCCATTTTGGAGGCACCTTTAAATTCCATAAGGCAGTCCAATCATCCAAGCCTTCCTGTGTTACATTAAAATCTCCCATGAGAGACCTATAGCCACTTTTCACAGAATAACATCCCTTGGGGTCTCCATGCCAATACCACGAGTCCTCATAGTCTAGAGAAATTGGTACCCTGGTAATGCGCAGAACATCCTCCGGGTTGAAAATATCATTTAAAATAGAGATGTCCCAAGAGCCACTGTCCTCATCAATTAAACCAGACACATGAGAGCCAATCAGATTCGCAGGCATTGGGGTATGAACCATAGGCGATGGCTCATCAGGCAGCCATGGATGTCCCCATATTAGAGTGGATTTTCCATCTCCAACTCTACGTCTAACCCCACTACAGATTAAATCGTGAGCATGCATGATACTCCGCCAACAGAAACTTGGGTTACTACCAATGTCAGCATCAATGAAAGAGTTCCTGGGGTAATACCTCGATTTATAAATCCTTGCAACCAACGAGTCAGGCATAGTAAGAAACCGCCAAGCTTGCTTCCCTAGCATAGCCAGGTTGAAAGCTCTTAGGTCCTTGAAACCTAACCCCCCAAACTTCTTAGGCATACACAATCGATCCCATGCTTTCCAGTGAATTTTCCTATCAGCTCCTGAGCCCCACCAGAATTTATTCATCGTTCTCTCAATAGATAGGCATACAGAATCAGGAAGCAAAAAGACACTCATTGCAAAAGTAGGCATAGATTGAGCCACACTCTTCAATAATATCTCCTTGCCTGCCTGCGAAAGGAGCTTTTTATTCCATGTACCAATTCTCTGCTTGATCTTATCCTCAATATATGAGAAAGCCGCCTTTCGGTTTCTGCCCACAAAGGTTGGTAAGCCCAAATATTTGTCAAAGTTTAGAGCCTGGCCCCCAAAACCTCAGCCACCTCTTGCCTATGTGCAACATGTGTATTTCTGCTAAAACAGACACTAGACTTGTGATAATTCACAGCCTGACCAGACATATTCTCGTATAAATTCAGACAATGCTTTACCGCACCCGCCTCCTGGGCATTTGCTCGAAAAAATAGGGGGCTGTCATCCGCAAAGAACAGATGAGAGACCGGAGGAGCCCCCCTTGCGACCCTACAGCCCTTGATAGCACCTTCCGCCTGAGCCCTCTGGAGCAACAGAGAGAGTCCCTCTGCACAGATAATAAATAAATATGGGGAAAGAGGGTCACCCTGGCGCAACCCACGAGATGGTGTAATATATCCAGTAGGGGCACCATTAACCAAGAAACTATAAGAGACTGTAGATACACATAACATGATTAAATTAATCCACTGAGATGCAAACCCCAGGGCCTCCAACATTCTGCGTAAGAAGGACCACTCCATCCGATCATATGCTTTTGCCATATCAAGTTTGAGAGCACCCCAACAAATTAAGCCACATTGTTTTCTATTGAGATAATGCCCCACCTCCGCAGCAACCAGGATATTATCAGTAATGAGCCTCCCAGGGATGAAGGCACTCTGTGATTCAGATATGATATTGTCTAAAAGGGGCTTCATCCTGTTTGCTATCATTTTCTCCATAATCTTATATACCACATTACACAAAGCAATAGGCCTCAAATCAGCCATACTCTCAGGGTCTTTTTTCTTGGGGATAAGAACAACATTTGTTGCATTAAGACCTTCCGGGAAAGAGCAAGTATGCAAGCAATTAATCACAAATTCAGACACATCCCCACCCACCACATCCCAATAATGTTGGTAGAAACCTGGATTCATCCCATCTGGCCCAGGAGCCTTATCCGGGAACATTGAAAACAGGGCCTCCTTAACCTCCACAGACTCAAAGGGACGTAATAGTGCATCATTATCAGTTTGGGAGACACGGGGAGCTACAGTATTGAAAAAAGCCTCATCTAGAGATGATCCCGAAGACAGGAAAATGTTATTGAAGTAACTCAATACAACAGACTCCAGGGCCTCCCCCTCCACCCACACACCCGCATCATTTTTTAATCTAGACAGATAATTCTTCTTTTTTCGAGCAGAGGCATACATGTGATAGAACTTTGTATTGGCGTCAGCACCCTTCAACCAGTGTTGCTTAGCCCGCTGTCTCCAAAAGGTGTCCTCCTGGGCTTCAAGGCGGGTTATTTTATTCTCCAGTCTCTGGAACTCAGCTAAGGATTCCGGGTCACGAAGTCCCCTTAGCATGAGTTGAGTTTTACGCAGATGCTTCAGTTGCTGGCCAAAATTGTGAAAGTGATCACCACCCCACCTCTGAAGCCTATCCCCGCAGAGCTGTAAGCAACTCATCAAACCACCAGCCCTACCATTCTCCCAAGCATGCTCCACCACATCCCTACACCCCTCATCAAGTAACCAAGCCATCTCGAACTTGAATGCCCTACGAATGCCCTCTCGTCTCCCCACATTATTAGACAATCTCAGAAACAAAGCGGAGTGGTCAGAAGAGCGGGTGATAATATTCTCCACGGTAGCATGTTCCTGCAGGCCTCTCCAATCGACATTAGCTAAGACTTTGTCAAGTTTTTCTTCCATCCAATCTGCAGTGGCCTTCCCTCTTTCCCATGTAAATTGATACCCCCGTATAGGGAGTTGAGACAAACCACAATCATCCAAACCCTCCCCAAATCCGCGAAGGAGAGCATCCGGGTGTGGGTTTCCTCCTCTCTTCTCATTCTGGAACAGAAGGTCATTAAAATCTCCAAGCACAACCCACGGCAAGCTCGAAGTAGTAGCTAAGGAACGCAGCAAATTCCATGAATCTGTCCGTCTACTGCGCTCAGGGAAACCATAAAAACATGTCATTCTCCAACAATCAAGATTAGGCACACTCACCTCAACATCAATGTGATGCTTGGAAAAACAAAGTAGCCTGGCCGTACAATTCCTCCTCCAGAACAACGCCAAGCCGCCACTCAAACCAACACTATCAACGTAGAAAAGGCCATCGAAACCAAGCTTTACCCGCAAACGTTCTGCATGAGTCCGGGCAACCTTAGTTTCCATAAGAAAAAGAAAATCAGGCTTCTTAGAGGACACAAGGTCCACAGCTTCACGAACTGTGCGTGGATTGCCCAAGCCACGACAGTTCCAACTTATAGCACTCATGATGATGGGCGGGACTGGGAACCAGTACCCGCCTTCTGCAAGTTTTTTGGCACGTCTGTCATGGTCACATCACCTCCCCCGCTGCCTCCATTGCGCCTACTACCAAGGCTCGGTGCCTCACGGCGCCTCTTAGCAACCGTGACCACACCCGTCTCGGCCGAGCAGACCAAACCAACAGCGACCTGTCTCGGCCTCTAGGCATCATCCACTGCAACAATCTCCGGCGTAGGTCCCGTGATGGGCACTAGCCAGGGATCGCCAACTGCTCTTGGGCCCCGCCTACCCACACCCGCTCGTAGCTCGGCCCCGAAAGGATATTGCTCGACCTTCAATAGGATTCCCGTGCACCCAAACAGAATTTGTATGAGTGCCCAAGCATTCCACAGAAAAAATAGTAGGTGTGCAATCTCTCATACTTGAAAGACACCCAGCACCAAGACTTATCTCTTTTAATCAATTTCATTCGGCGCTTGATCGGGCGATCAACCGACATTGCAACTCGGATTCTATAGAATGTACGCCACGGCGTCCCTATGAATCTGTCATCGCATTGAATAAAAGACCCCAGGAAATTGCCAACTTGCTCTAACACAGTGTCGGACGTATATCCAACCGGAAGCTCGTGGACTTGCACCCACATATCAACCGTATTAAGGGCAACATCCACCGGCAGCATACCATCACACACCTGTCTGCAAACCAACGTGTTGTTCTCGAATGACCATGGTCCCTCATCCAGAATATACTCCATGTCAGATTTGTGGAAGAACACGAACATAAATAGATTAGGCTGAACCTCCGAGATTTGAACCCCCTTAACCGGGCGTCAAACCGAAGCCATTACCTGACGCATATACTCCACCTTCACCAGTTTGTTCGTCAAAAAACGCCCGACAATGACCCATGTTCGTTCTGGTTCAATCACACCGACGGCGTCCCCTACTGGTTCAAACTCAAGGTCCTCGTCTTCTAGTACCATATCAGCCCAGCGTGTAGATAATCCAGCGACCTCATCGCCAACCTGCTGTGTCGCCATGCAGCAAAAACGTACGTCGAAGGAGAAGGAAACCGACGATAACAATCGGAGGAAGAAGCCGAAGACAAAAGAAAACCCTAGACGAAAACAAGGGAGGAAGCCAAAACCCTAGACCTGCCAAAGTTAATCCTCTTTGACTCTTATTAGTATAGTAGATATTCGAAAGAATGACATAAAAAATTTCAATAAAATACTTAAAAGCAATACAAATATTATTAATATAATGTATAACAAATTTCAAAATAATCAAATTGTTATAAATAATAAATATATGTGCACATTACTAAGAAATTATATTATGATAATATCTCTTCAAGATTAATGATTCTCTCTATGTCTCTTGTCTTCTTTCTCACTCTGTTGTATATTACTATATCTATTTATGCGAAGATATAGGGTGTGTTTGGTTGACAGGTTTAGATATCAATAATGTGTATTAAAGTCATTGTTATTATTTGGTTGACAGGTTTTTAGAGCACTACTATATATGGATTTTGATTACCCATTAATTGCAAAACTAATCCCTTAATAAAATAAGCGTTTCATTTCCCCTCCTCCTCCTCTTCCCCAACTATTAATAATCATTCTCATTCCATCCTACTACCAAACATGCAAAATACTTTCACCAAAACCCATTACCATTGCCAAATATTTGATACCCATTCTGATTATCATGTGCGAACCAAACACACCCTTAGGATGCTTGGAATTATTCTTGGAGACGTTAGGATGCTTGGAATTATTTAAGAATGTTACCTATGAAATTAGACTTATAGGAAATTAGACTTACCTTAGCTGATTATTGGCGACTTCAACGATCTGGCATGGCAATTTGAGAAAAGAGGTAATATACCTCATCCAGAATATTTACTTACGGGTTTCAGGGAGACAATCAATGAATGTGAGCTATATAACCTCAGTATGTCTGGATATCCTTTTACGTGGGAAAGAGGCATAGTGATGGGTGTCGAAACCAACAAATAATAAATACTTACTCTTATGAATTGTAATAGC
>CM008345.1:12223519-12238882 GCA_002525835.2 Ipomoea batatas
CAGTGCGAAATACACCACTATGTATACAAATATACACACACACATATATATATATATTAATATACTCCATAATAGTTATGATAAATGAAATGAAAAATACTATAAATAAGTAAATAAATAAATAATAATAATAATAATAATAATAATAATAATAATAATAATAATAATAATAATAATAATAAAGAACTTATTACCTTATAAAGAACTGCAAACAAGAAATATCTAACGTCTCCATATTTAAGAAACGCATGATCTCCAACTTCTCAAGATGTAACTCATATTCAACGTCGTCCACAATACCACGATGCATATCCATCACAAGATTTTGTTTAAGACTGCGAGCAATTTTATATGCCTTTTGACATAGAGGACTCAAAGAAGTCGAATCAGCTAGAGCCAAATCAACAGAAGATTGTTGCACAACGGATTCATAAGTCAAATTGGACTTTCTTTTTAACTGTTCAATATAAGTAACAATTACTATTTTTAAAAAGTAAATTAAATACTATTTTAAAATCCAAAATACATTAGAGAATACATACCTCATCAACTTGAGTACATAACTCTACTAGCTTCTTTGGCCAAATAATAAAGTGATGCATTGCAACACCTAAAAGCTGAACCTCATCGGTAGGGAAGGGTATCTTTGCATTTGGATCAATAATTTTATCCACACTCACCCTCACTTGATCTACATTTAATCCTACCCCGTGAACCTTTTCACCCTTGTAAGCTGTCCCAAATGCCACTGTACGTCTAACGGGATCTTCCAAATACAACTGGCATCGTGCTCCTAACTGCATGAATTCATATTTAAAAATTAGATTAAATTTATAATAAATACTAATAATAAGATTAACTATAAATGATTACTTATGACCGGTAAATCAATAAAATGGTCTGAAGAACTAGCTTTTTCACTGTGGCAGTGTGGCTCGACATCTACGCATATGTCATCCTCCCGCCTTGATTGTGCAGGTTGAGAAATAGGAGTCTGCATACTACTAAATTGCTTCATCATCTCATCCAGGGTTGCTTGAAATTCCTCTCTTTGTTTAGCTAACACCTCTTGCACTTCTATTTTCTGATTGGCTAACGCCTCAGCAACTGCAACATTAATCATTTGTTTAATTTCTGGTGTAGGCGTCTGGCTTTGATGACACTTTTCATGGCCAAATAAACTTTTGAGGTCATGTCCTCTTCCCATGACTCTAATACGTCTGCCATGATCATCGGTACCTATGGCAGTAGACAATATATCTTGTCTACCCGACTCCATTTTTATCTATAAAAACAAATGAGGTAAAAAAAATTATTATTATTAATAACAGATTTTGCAAAGAAAATTAAGAATGAGCCATAACTTAAACCTCAGAATTTGCCTTTTCAACATCATCTATATATTCAGGCCCCAGCCCATGGATTTAATTAATCTATGCATCAAGTAATGCAAAATACAGAAAACAAATAATTAATAGTATGTAATGCAAACAAGTTCCTTCACCATCTTTTATATATATATATATATATATATATATATATATATATATGTGTGTGTATGTATGTATGCACGTATGTATGTATAAAAGAATGAACAAGTCAGAAGCAGCTTCTAACCTCAAAATTTTCTTTTCCATAATTCTTCTTTAGATTCTCTTGAATAATCCTAGCAGAAGCAACAATGGAAGGACGGTGGCTAAACCTATCCATTTCAATTGACTTGAAGCAGACAATTTCTCCAAAACTGGTTGAGATGTCTTCCAAACACTCACAACATCTTAGGACTAGGTGCTCAAGACATGGGAAAGAATCTGCGTAAGCCTCCAACCTTTCGAGCCTTTTATCTTTAAGGACCAACAATCTTAATCTATAGAATCCTCCTTCAACCACTTCCCATACTTTTTCATGGAATGCATTTTCCAGCTTTAGTACCTCAAGCCATTGCAACGTCCCAATTACTAATAAATCCGACCCAGAAAGATTAGTACCATTCAACTTCAACTTCTTCAGTTGTGAAGGAAAAATACACCTTTTAGGAAAGGTTAAAATGCACCCAACCGAAACTGAAACTGTTAGACTTTTAAGCCGTTTTAAATAGTCCAACTCATCCAAAATGAAGCAATTGCTGGATGATCGACTAATCTGGCTGGCCTCTTAGTCTACTTTATAGAAAATTTTCAGTATTTTTATATTTGGAAAATTGGAATACACTCTATTTCTGCAATGAGTTGGATCCGCCACCACCTAAGATAATGTTTGCAAATTCTCTTTTACCATGCTTGGAGGATTGACAGCAAAGGAAGTGTCAAGTTCAAGATGCCTTAACTGTGGTGGCTCCCAAATTGTTAATGGCAAATGGAGAATAGGTGCTCCAACTTGTGATTCACTGTCACTACAGGAAACAATAAGTGTCTGCAAATTCACAGTGCTTGACACAACATCACTAAGACCCTCAAACCATTGTGTTACAGATAAATATCTTAAAAATATCAAATCCCCTAATTGCATTGGCAGTCTTTGGAGGAATGAAAATTGAACAAATGCCAAAACTCTTAACAACTTCAAGGATACAAAAATTTCAGTGTTTTCTTGAAAGAAGAAAATGGAGCGAGGGTTGTTTGAACGAAATAACACATAATAGTCAAACCTATGTTTGCATAAACTTAACCAACGACATGAATTTGCAAATGCATTTAATGACCACCTTGGGAGTTGCCGAGTATTAACTGCACATAAAATTCCCTCTTTTTGAGCCTCTCTGAAACTAATGTTATGCATGACACTGTGCACCCTACAAGTCTTAATTTTGCCATCAAAAGTCTGTTTGGTCATTAACACAAGACTCCTATCAATGAGGTCCTTTAAGTAACAATAAGCAATCTTTTCTAAGTCCTTATTCTTCGATGGCTTCACAAATCCTTCAGCAATCCATAACTTAAGAAGTATTTTAACTTGGATCTCGCTGCGCTTTGGAAAGACTCCAAGATATAGAAAACAACCTTTCAAATATTCTGGCAACTGATTGTACATAAGAATGAGTGCACTATAATCTAGAATTCCCAATAATTCTATTTCCTTTTCAATCTTTTTCAATTCATGTTGTATGTTGTCTTTGCTTTCAGATAAGCGCTTGGCAACTACAACAATCGACAGTGGCAGTCCTTCACATATTTCCACAACATGAAACAAGTGACTCCTGAATTTTCCAAAACTTGGTGCCCTATACCTTTGAAGAGGGAAGATAGTACGGAATAATTCCCGACTTTCATTTGGATCTAGCAAATTCATAACATGATACGTACCTTTGATTGTGCAAGCATACTCAGCCACTCCATAGAATCTTGTGGTCAGCAATATGCAACTTCCATCCTTCATTGCAGAATTGCAAAATAAGTATTTTAATTCATCCCAAAACTGATTGTTCCATATGTCATCCAAAACAATTAGATCCCTCTTTTCTTTCAAGCATTCGTAAGCCTGCGGCCAAAGAGTGGCTTCCTTTACATTTTCATGATTTGGTGAAATTGACTGGAGAAGGTCGCGTAGCACTTTGGTCCGATTGTAATTTTGTGTCACTGTAACCCATCCTCGTATCTCGAAATTCAATGCAACTGATTGATCTTCCAAGATTTTTCTTGCTAAAGTAGTCTTTCCTATGCCTGGCATCCCAATAATTGGGATTACTTTTACACCTTTAAAGCTACTGAAGAGTTTATTCTTGATGATACTAACGTCATTTTGACGACCCACCATTATTGTGCCCTCCTCAAGCTTTGGATAGCACACAGACTGAGTATCATTGGCCTCATCATTGTTTCTTGTGTTGTCGATAGTGCTCAACAGCTGTGCGGCGTTTTCTGCTACTTGATGCAAGGTTTGAAAGAGTTGTTGTGAAGCTTGTTTTGGCAGGCGGTGCTCTTCTTTGGCCACACAAAAGTTTCTAAATTGTTTTTCGATGTCTTCTTTAGCTTTGAGTACAAAGTGTCTGATTTGGATTTCAGCTCTGGATCCACCAAACTTGGATTTCAGTACAAATTCTTGCAAAGCAAAGAGACTATTATTCAGAGATTCTAGTGGTGCTTGAACGTCGTCGTCGTCAGGCACCAATACGTTGGGTGTGATCCAAGAGAACCTTGGATTTAATCTTCTCATGAGATCAGTTAAATCATCAAAACATTCACAAGTCTTCTGTCTCTCAGTTTCTTTGTTGATGATCTCCACCAGCTCTACCCTCTTTTCTTCTACTTGTTGCAAGGTTTGATACAGTTCCTGGAAAGCTTCTTCTTCATATACTGTGTCTTTGGCCAGAACAAAACTGCTGAGTTGTATCTTGATGCCATCTACAGCTAAATCTCTTATTTTGCTTTCCAAATCTTTGTTGATTGCAGCACTATGTTCGGATGTATAAAGAAATCCTCCTCGTGCAGAAGAAAGACAATCAATGAGAAATTTGAATAGGGTTTGAATTCGATCATAAACCACCCTCGTCGCGTTGGATTGTATAGACTTCATATGATGATCGTCTATTATTCTCTTGAGATAAGTTAAATCATCATTCAGTCTATACTCAGCTTTTCCGCTGTTGATAATCTCCACCACATCTGCAGTCTTTTGTTGTGCTTGTTGAAAGATTTGACAGAGTTGCTGGGAAGCTGCGTCATCTTTGGCTTTGGCCACAACAAAGTTGCTTAGCTGTATTTCGATGTCATCTTCAACTTTGAGTGCAAAGTCTCTTATTAGGGTTCCAAAATATTTGATTGCAGCACCACCGCCACTGGATTTCTCTTCCAGAAAGGCCTGCAAACAAGAAAGGTTGTCATAGAAAGATTTGATGAGTGGTGTTTGATCATCAGGAAAAGAAACTCTTGGGATGGGTTGCAGCAGAAAGTGAAGCTCAATTGTTGTCTTTAGAGAAGTTAAAGCAACGTAAGCCATAATCTGGATCGATCTCACTCTAATTTTTCTTCAATGGGAAAATAATGCCGCAATTGCAAGTGTGAGCTAGGTAGGTAGTACAAGAATGAGTTATGAGAACTGATTGAGAATCAGTTTGAGGGTGGATTGTGATAATAGCAAAAGAGAAAGGCCTTAATTTCTGTGTCAAAATTTCAACAAAGAGAATGGTTGGCTGCCACTAAGGTGAATTTGGAGTTTCATCTCTCCAGAACACCGATCACATGGCCAACCAATCGCACATGCAGGTTTTTTTATTCAGTGACACCCAACCGGCAACTATAATCTAAAAATATAATGTATACTAGATAAATCTATCTTGTTAATTTTGTTGACAAAAGATCACAAAAAAGACAAGTTTAGCAGAATATTCATAGCTGACCGGTAATTCAAACCATAAAAGTCAATAGACTATCTTCGGAGTTGAACTTGAAATTTTGTGGTTATATGCCAACAATGTGACTAACTTGATTGGAGTTGTCTACACATAGGAATTTTTAATTTGCTTCAAGAAATGCATATTTTGTAAAATTTAGTTACCTTTTTAAAAAATAATAATAATATGGGTAATTATTTTTTTTTTTTTGGGTGTAACCAAGTGTCTCCACCGTCGGACACAATGGCTAACCCTCGCTCGATTGTAGGCACCTCTATCGGGTGGAACAGTTGGCCTGGAGATTTAAGACTGCTCCATACCCAAAGTCAAGGATCGAACCATGGGTAATGATATTTAATTATTCATTAAAAATTCAATATTTTTATATATAAATTCAATATCAGTATAAATACTCCTTTGGAGCATATTGAAAGCGGAGGAGCTTTTAATTTTCTAGCCATAATACTATCAATTGGTCATCTCGTTTTTCTTCAATTGTTTTACTATACGATTGTGTTGGTCTGCCATCCGGACACCGTGAAACCAACAATAGTATAACATATTTAGTAATATAATGTTCACATATATTTATTCAAAACACTAATAAAATATTAATCGGTCATCTTTCTGATTAAAAGTCAACCATAAAAACGAAAATATTGATCACCAAGTGGCTGGCCATAGAATAACTAATCATTTGTGTAAAAACATTTCTAATTTGCAAATGGGACACCCTAACAAATCCAAATTTGTTTGAATTAACATAATATGAATGGGAGTGGCCGGGGCAACCAAATTATATTCACCTTGAATAATTTATTATGTCTCAATCCATGACTAGATCAGATATATGCCAATAACCCTCCAACCATGAAAAGATAATTCGCTGGGCAACTTGGAACAACCCAACCAAGTTGGTCAAGCCGTAACCACAAGCTTACATGTTTAACTTAGTTTGAGCCGGTCAACTATGAACAACCCAACCCGCTTGGTAAACTCAACTGGTCACAAAGGTAAAATTTATTACAAGAGATCAAGGATTAAGTCTCACCAACGGTAATTCTGTTAGATCGGAGTGTGAAGACACTTGAGATAGGCGATTTCACCTTTTGTCACAAGCTATGGACAACCAACAATTCCATAAAATATTCATAATTTGAAAATAATACATCCTAACAACTCTAAATTTGTTTTAACATGACCATCGGCATGAACCAATAGATCACACTTTTATTATTATTATTATTATTTTATAGAATTATGTCTCAGCACATGATATCCATTCAAGCATGACAAGGTTGAGAATATGAACTACTTGTCAATACAAAAATATTGAAAATTCCTATTTCCAACTCCAAAAGCTATTAGCAAGTAAGACAATCTAACAACTCTAAGTTTTATTTATTTATTTATTTATTACCTTCAGAGCATTAAATTATTTTCTTTCTCTCTATCATAAGATTATTTCTAACTTATTTTGGGTTTTTGAGAAATGGCTTATCAGCCAAAATCCAGTATTTGATCAACTTTTTGACTTTGTAATTGTACAAGAAAGTGCTAATCGACATGATAGACTTTCTATTATTATTATTATTATTATTATTATTATTATTATTATTATTATTCTTATTCTTATTATTATATATATATATATATATATATTATTATATAATAATAATAACAACAACAATAATAGTAATAGTAATAATAATAATAATAATAATAAACTATATATATATATGGGATAATATTAAAATTAGCGCATGGGAGAGAATTAGGAACCAATCATAACCGTCCATTTAGAAACAACTAACGGATCAGAAGCAATTAAAAAAAAATGCGATAGCATTTTCATAAATAGCTTAAACTTTGAAATACAAGTAAAATGTGCTAAAAGTGCATGCAACAACTTCATATAGTGCAACAATAATAGTGCAAGTAAAATGTATTAAAAATGCAAGTAACAATTTCATATAGTGCAATAATATAGTGTACATCTGAGAAACAATATTAAGTGCACCTAATGACCTAATGTTATCATTAATTGCACCAATGTGGAAGCTAAGGTAAATTACTTGCACTATATACTCTAAATGGTTGTACTTTTAAGTGACTTTTATTGCGCCTTTTACTTGCACACGTGTACATGTTACTTGCACTTTAACACATGTTACTTGCACTTCAAAGTATTAGTTAATTACAAAAATGCTCCCGGAGATAGAACTATGAACCAATAGAGCCATCCATCTGAAAAGATTTAACGACTTTAAAGCAGGGAGAAAGGAAAAAGATATGGTGGCATTTATATAAATAACTTGACTTTAAGTGCAAGTAATAACACTATAGAGTGCACTTAGCAACACTATAGAGTACATCCTGTGATATGTATAGGTGCAGCGAAATTTTCTACATTTTACAATTTATGGTTTAGTTTTGTTTTATGGTTTATCTTTTTAATTTGGTTTAGAAGTTCACTTTAGAGTTTAGTAATTATTGTTTCTTTTTAGAGTGCACCTAGCAACAATATAAAGTACATCGAGTGACAATACTAAGTGCACCTAACGTTATCGTTAATTACACATAATTTGAAAGTTAATTAATTGCACTTAGGGTTCACATTTTAAACTTTATGGGTTAATTTTTTTCTATTTGGTTTAATGTTCACTTTTTACTATTTAGGACTTAGGAGTTTAAATTTTATTACTGAGCTCAATTTGTCTTTACTTTTCTGATTTAGTTTTTTAGATTTATATCCACAGATGCAATGTGTACTTTTATTTAATTGCACTATATAGTGTTAAAAGTTACACTTAATATAGTGTTGTTACTCGCACTTTATAAAAACTATATATTGTAAGTTGAATTAAAAAATGATAGTGTGTGTAATATTATTCTTTTAATAGGGCATGCGTATGAGTTCTTGCTCGTGTCTGGCCAGGTGTATAGCTTACAGTTTGTTTCCAGTTGAAGTTTCATATGCGGTTAGATGACTCAGAGGGGTAGTGGGAGATATTTCAGAGATTTTCCCCAGCGTTTGGACGAGATTTTTCTTTTTATGATTAAGAAAGTAATTTGATAGCTTAGAAAACTTTCTTTAAATCAAATTTGTTAATTCTTTTCTTTTCTTTCTCAAAGCATGTAGATCTTGTATAAATAATCCTTTGAGACACATTAAAAGGGGAGGAGCTTTTAATCTTCTAGTAATAATACTGTCAATTGGTCATCTCGTTTTCCTATAATTGTTTTAAGGGTTGTTGAATTTGCCCGCTGTTCGATTACCCCGTAACCATGAAACCAACAATAATATAATACCTTTAATAATATCCATATATATTTATTCACAACACTAATAAAATATTAATAAGTCATCTTTAGGATTTAAAATCAACCATACAAACGAAAATATTGATCACCAAGTGGCTGGCCATATAGAATAACTAATCATTTGTGTAAAAATATTTCTAATTTGCAAATGAGACACCATAACAAATCCAAATTTGTTTGAATTAACATAATGGATGGGGACGGACAACCAAATTATTCACCTTAAATTATTATTATGTCTCAATCCATGACTAGATCAGAAATGCCAATAACCCTCCAACCATAAAAAGATAATTGGACAATTTGGAACGTAACAACCCAATCAAATTGGTCAGGTAACTAAAAATTTACAAGTTTAACTTGGTTTGAGTCGGTTAGGTATGACAATCCAACTTGCTTAGTTAGCTCAGATGGTCACAAATGTAAAATTTGTTACAAGAAATCAAGGATCGAGTCTCATCAACAGTAATCCTGTCAGACCGGGATGTAAGGACACTTGAGGTGAGCGATTCCACCTTTTGTCACAAGCTATGGGTAACCCAACTATTCCATTAAATATTCATAATTTGAAAATAATACACTCTAACAACTCTAAATTTGTTTTAGCATGACCATCAGCATGAACCAATAGATTACACTTCTTTAGTATTATTTTATAGAATTATGTCTCAGCCAATGATATCCATTCAAGCATGACAAGCTAAGGTTGAGAATATGAACTACTACTTGTCAATACAAATATATTGAAAATTCCTATTTCCAACTCTAAAAGCTATTGGCAAGTAAGACAATCGAACAACTCTAAGTTTGCCATGCTCAGATGACATGTAGTGACCTTTGTGCTTCAATAGACGATTGAAAAAGTATAAATGAACAGGTACTTCAATGTAAACAACTCTAAGTTTTATTTATTTATTACCATCAATATTGAGCATTAAATTATTTTCTTGCTCTCTATCTCTTTCTCTTTTCCTAAGATTATATCTAACTTATTTTAGGGTGTTCGAAAAATGACTTATCAACCAACATCCAGCTTGTTTGACCAACTTTAGTTGTTTGATTGGTCAAACATCTAATATGAGGGTTTGGTAAACAGTTTTTTGACTTTGCTTATTGGTACCAACAGCTGAAAATGAAAAAGCTACTTTGAGTAGCATATTGATATTAATTAGCTTATCGCATTTCCATTTTAAAAGTCTAATTTATCCATTAATTATTGTAGTATTTATATTTTCAATTACATTTTTATTCAACTCTACATTTTTAATATCACAAGAACTACCAACAGCCTAACATCTATCTGAATTGACTCTTGGCCTAAAATACTTATATAATTGTGTTAACTATTATGCTGAATTATTATTATTATTATTTGAAATTGTAATTGTGGGTCTTGAATGTACAATTTAGCTAAAGGTTTCAACTTTGTTTAAAAGAAAATATTTATCTGAAAGAATTAAACTATAAAAAACAGATAAATAAACAACAAGAAAATAAAGCGATAAAAAGGAACCAGACACCAGAATTGATCACGCAGTTCGAAGCTCCACTCCTACATTTGCGGGGCACTTCACGTCAGCCCAATCCACTAGATGATCACAAGGGTTACAAGGAATCTAACAACAACCATCCTACACTAATGGTTACAAAAGAAAACTCCTAGCTAAGCCTTCCTCATCTTGGAGCTGACACTGTGCAGAATATCACGATTCACCAACACGGCTGAATCTTCAAGCAACCAGAACAAGAACACACGAAGAACTGTAGAAAAACCAGTATGAAATCCACTTATAGAGTCTGATTCGAACGAATAATGGAAGTGGGATTTAGAATGATAATTGGTGTAATGAATCCCAAGTGATAGAGCTATATTTATAGCCAAGCCATTAACCAACCTTCCCTTAAAGTTTGCAGCTGAAAACCACTCCAAATAAGGATCAGCCATAAGATTAGATCTGAGCAAAATGAGGATCATGATGGCTGAATTCTGATTAGAAAAAATCACATCCACTGGACTACTCGCTGGCGCTGCTCCAGAGTATGTGAGAAAAACTGCTCCAGAGTATGTGAGAAAAACTGCCTTTTACCAAGATGACGGACCAAACTACCTAATAACAAAACATATGTTTTTGACTAATAATTAAGCCAATAAACAGGTAGTTCAAAGTGTATAACTTTGTACACTAACATTATTAACGACTTTTGTTTTTTTATAATATTTTTAATATTGAATTGTTATTAAGTAGGGAGTATTTCTTTTTACTTATAACATTATTAATAGTAAAACAAAAAAAATAGTTAAAATATAATAACACGACGATGACAATAAATTGTAAAAGTGTGGTAAGAGTTAAGTAAATAGCATAACAATATTTTTTATATTTATTTGAAATTATATTTTTAATATTTAATTATTATTAACTAAGGAGAATTTTTTTTTATAATTATAACATTATTAAAAATAAACCAACAAACAATAGTTAAAATATAATTAATAATAACACAAAGATAATACGGAGTAATAAATTACAAAAATAATTTAAGAGTTAAGTAAATATCAAAATATATACTTATGTCCTTATAGATCATTTTACATGTAATAAGATCAACTATTCAATTAATAGCTAATTTTACCAACCCAATGGGGTAGCTCGAGTAGCAAGTAAGTTTTTTTTGTGGGGAAGAATTTCGAGAGAACCTACATTTGATTCTCACTAGTGATGACTCAATCAACTATGCTCACAAATTTAGAACTCTACCAAACATATTTTACGACGAACTAAACTCAATCAACGAACTATGTTCACAAATTTAGAATTCTATGCTCACAAATTTAGAACTCTACGTTCACAATTTTAGATCTCAATATTCACAACTTTTGAACTATACATTCACAATTTTGTTATATAGATTCAAAATTTGTGTTATATTGTTGAACATAGAATTTTGATACAGTTGAACATAGAGTTATAAAACTGTGAACATAGAGTTATAAAATTGTGAACATAGAGTTATGAAATTGTGAACGCAGAGCTATGAAATTTTGAACATGAAATTATGAAATTGTGAACATGAAGTTATAAAATTGTGAACATGGAATTATAGAATTGTGAACCTGAGGTTATAAAATTATGAACATAAAGATATGAAATTGTGAACATAGACTCGGGTACACCTTGCAAGGTGGACCCGGGTCAATGGCATAACAACTGCTTATTTGATACCATTGAGAAGGAGTCGAGCATGAGGGAGGGATTCAAAAAATATCTTTCAAAGTAAAAATTTGAAAAAGATTTTTTTTCCAAAGTAATTTTTTTACATATATTTATCCATAAACAATGGCATAGATCCCAAAAAAAAAAAAAATGCACAAGAAAAGGAACCAATAGGGCGAGTCATGTTGATAACGTGTTTGGGACGGCTCTAACGTAATTGAACGCATGAACAGAGAGTAGAGAAAGAACAGTAAAGGGAGTAGAAAACTGGAGAGGATAGCAGCTGCCACTTTTATTAATATTGAAATATATATATATATAATCAAGTGCGAATTGACTTTAACGTGCAAATTTATGATATGCGAACTACTGAAGGATTGTACCACACTTACTACATGATTGCACCGCATTATATACAATTACATAGTAGTTGTATAATTTTTCAGTAGTTCGCAAGTTCACAGTTCAGGCTATCCATCTCGCAAACTAATCGTCAAATTCTTTTTTCTTTTATGACCAACCGATTGGTAGTCAGTAATACCTTCAAGCATTTTCTTTTTAAAGATAACAAAACGATTAGTAAGTTAGTCAAACACTCCAAACTACTTTTGGTTTTGTGACCACTTCGTGTGGTAAAATATCCAACTTTTTCAAACATTTCTTACAGTCAAATATAGAAACAACTTCCTTAACAATGCTATAGAAAATTTGATTTGCATACTGTTTCACAAATTTGAAGCTGGATTCTTTGAAACTTCTTTAATGATTTGGTCAAACGTACATATTACTGGCACTAGTTGAATAATCGTCTTGCACACCGCCTTGAGTATTTATTTCCATTCTTTTATCTATTAACAATATCACCATCGAGCTGAACTGCTTATCATAGTTACTGGCACTAGTTTTATTGTTTCACGCATTATGAAAAAAGAACTCGCCAAGTAAATGAGAGGAAGAAACTAGTCAAAACAACGAGAGGAAAAACACATAAACTACAAACAAAATTAAACCAACAAAACAAAGCAAAGGGAAACAACAGTGCAAAAATAAGAGAGCAACGACCGGTAGTGGCGGAGATGGAGGAGAAAACGATGAAGGCAAAGAAGACAATGAACGCGGACCGGTACCATTGTTCTTTAGAAATTTTAGCTAGCCAAAGCTAATAATAGAATTTAGCTCATATTTTTCTTCTTTCACCTAAACTATACTCCAACTCCACAACTTAGTAGCTAAAAACGCACAAATGTATGTAGGCCCTAACATCCATTAAACTAACAGGGAAAAAAAAACAGGGAAAAAAAAGTTCAGTGTAATATTAGGTCAATGGATTAAGTATCCCAGTATTGTGCATAGTAAAATTATACACAAATTACAAATATGACGATATTGCATGACATGCTATCCCCAAAATCTCAATGTAGTAATAATGGTTTAAATGCACTAAAGATATTTAATTCAAAGAACTTTGAAAAGGTTTTAATTTAAACATTAAAGTATGGAAGGCTAAGACAAGGACTTGCTCTAACAGGGAGAAATTTTGAAGTTGATACAAAGCATTCTTATAAAATAAACTCAATAGTTTGCACCATTATACACAACACAACCATCATTCTAATCAACACAAAGTAAAGCTTTATGAATTCAGTATTTCAATGATAATTAAAAAGCAAACTTCAAAATGTATGAATCACCAGAAGCAGACTCCTAGGAATTGGGCACACTGCAAATCCTTGCTAACCCTGAGGAAAGAATACACTTCAAACATCCTGGTACATATCAAAATATAAATACATTTAAATTAATGCTCATACACAATTAAGAAATTAAACTCAATTACATGCATGCGGTAACATGGGTTTACTCTCAATAAGATCCCTTAGATTTACCGGAAAGCCCACAAACGCTATCCGAATGTGCGCTCCAGCTGAAGCCTACCTTGTAACCCTAGTCGGTAAAGAATCACAATGAGATAAACCAACCTAGGTTATCCATAATTAACAGACTCAAACTAAGAAGGCCAATAGACAGTTCTCATTGGTAGTTGAACTTAGAGCAATCACATTTGATTTGCCGGTCAAAAAACCATAATGGAGTTTTTACACAAATGGAAAGGCAGGTTTTTGGCTTGTTTTTTCTATTGCAAAGTTAGTTTTTTGTGGGCCCTATATGGTGTGAGAAATAGGCAAGATTCTGCAGGTGTTCTGGACGCGTAAAAAGAGACTTTTATTTTTTAAACCAACAGAGAACCTCAACAAATGAGGTTGCTCTTAGAATCTTGTGGTAACCAAATCAACCGTCTAACCAACTTGAATTGGTTGAGGGATTGCCCTTCAATACAATCACTTGACCACATGCAAGGAGAGCCTCAAGCCATCTGAACTAAAGAAAATGTAATTGTCAATTTCAAAAATAGCTTCCAAGTGTTATTATATTGCAAAGTCCATTAAGTCATGCATTCGATAAGTAAGCATGGCTCTTTTTCTTTGGGCGATAAAAGAAACTAGCAGTCTCACTACTCGAGGGTATGCATTGAATAAACCACACTCTTATACAATAGCTTGCAAACCACACAAGAGAGGCAAGCTATTCTAAGAAGGCCTTGTGCAACGGGGCTCGACCGAAACTCCAAGAGAGTGTTGGCAAGAATCGTATTCGTGATTTTCTGGTAGGAAAACTCGCTCTTTTGTTATTATATATCAATTATTTTTTTGTAAAGGTTAAAAAATAAAATTCTAGTGACGATAGATGTGCTCAGGCTGAGGTCAGTGCTAAAATTAGGCCATGCAACACATACATAGGCAATTTAATTGCAATACAAACGTACCATTCAATTCGTTTTTCCGGAAGAATCATCAGCATCTTCATCATCATCAACTTCTTGTATTTGGTCCGCTGTAATTAAATCAAATGACAAAAAAAGCAGTTAAGAATAAATTGAACAAAATTTATAATTTAAAAGAAGACATACTGTGAGAGAAAAGAGGCAGACCATGGCGAATATTGATGGGTTCAATTGCATATTCCTCCCGGTGATCATTAATTTCTTTGGCAGAATCCTTAACAGCGGGGGGGCAATTTAGTAACTCAATTGACTCCAGTGCGTTTACATTTCCAAAGCCAGTTGGAATAGCTTCCAATTTTGTACACTTTTTAAGGACTAGGCGCTTAAGGCAAGGAAAGTGATCCTCCCCATCGACCTCCCAACTTTCAAGGTTTTCAGCTTCAAGGTACAAGAAGTTTAGCTTACGGAAGTTTCCCACTATGGGTTCCCAATCTGGACCATCAGACACTTCTTTCAGTTTCAGTACTTCAAGATTGGGCAACATGCCAATTACGTTTATTTCACTCCACGGCAAACAAGTTCTCTTCAGTTTCAATTTCTTGATGTTGAGGTTTAGTGGCAAAGACTCCAGATTCCGAAGGCCTGTTGGTGAGCCTTTCCGGAATGCAATCATTAATGTCTCAAGCTTATCCAAACTTTCAAGATTCTTAAGG
>CM008345.1:12259658-12271226 GCA_002525835.2 Ipomoea batatas
GAATGTAATGTATCCCTACCTCTTTGACAGTACTCCAATTCTCTCTGAAACTCAATTGTTGGGTATCTTTTTCTATTCTCTTATGAACAAACAGACAACAAGAAGCAACTGAAAATCAAGAAAATACAATAATTGTAATGCATTTCTATTCATATTTTTTGTACCAACCTTTTTCTTTTTTCGTCTAAAACAAACTCAATTCACATCTTTTTTGAATGACAAGAAAACCTGCAAGTATTACCATACATTGAGATAAATTCGGTGCGGATAAATTGAACTTGTGACCTTCTAATAGGAGAATATAATTATGCTTCATCCACTCTGTCACCATGCAGGGTCAACCAACAACGCAGCCATTGAGGTAAATTCAGTGCTTATGTAAACCACACTATGGAGGTAAACCAGAGCTATGAACGACGGGCTCAGATTGAGAGAGTAAATATTGACAAAAATTGAACTTGTATCTAATCATACTCACCAATTCAGTCACCAATTTCATGGCAAATTAGAAAAATTTTGAAGCTTAATTAGAGATGAATATAATTGACCAGTAAAACGATGCCAATATGTAAATATACGAATAAACAAAACAAAGAAAGAACTCACCGGCGGAGGGAGCCACGACGGCGGTGATATATATATATATGTGTGTGTGTGTGTATATGTCTGTGAGTGTATATATTAGTAGTCTCCGATCCGGCGAAGTTGAGGGGAATGAAGCCTGGTCCGAAATCATTCAATTCACACGATGATGAAGTGATGCAATATAATGCATGCAAGTTCAGATCCATTATATTCCCACGAAAGATTTCGAACCAGACAACATTCCCCACAACCCATATTTATATATGACTTCATATATACACACACATACACACACACCTAGCTTGATGAGATTTGAGAAGAGAGGGAAGAGAGTTTAGCTCTTGGACAAGGCTTATATATATACACACATACAGAAAGAGATGAGAGAGAGAGAAAGAGGAATCTATAATATGTTAAAAGATTGGAGTTGGCATAATTATTTTTTTGGTACATCGAAAAAGAAAGAATAACTTGTTGCCCACAATACCCTACACCCTCACCCAACATATACTGCATGAGTAAATCACGATGATTTATCAATCTATTAACTGAGAGAATCCGTGCTTGGTGTTTAAAAGTGTAACTCCCACACTGGCCGTAATTCAATCACGTGTTATTGCCCACAATCTACTATACAGAAAATTTCCTCTGCAAGTAAGAAATAATAATTGTTAGCTTTTCTATCAACAAATTGAAGAAGATTAGTAAGCTTCCTGCACCGTACCCCACACAACCTTCTTCATGTTGTTGTGTTGCATAATTTATGACGAAGTAATACCTATACATTTGACGGGACATACAACATGAAGGTATAATCATCGAGGTATATATTAGTAAATTTATTAGCACCCCAATTCCTTTTTGATAGTTGTGTTGCATAATTTATGACAGAGTAATATCATATATACACTTGATCGGATATATAAAATAGAGTATAAACATATTTTATTTTGTTTGTAATAAGAGAATTTTTCTTGAAAATTATTATTGTTATTATAAGCATTGTAATTTGCTACTGGTGAGTTAATAATAAGTAGATAAATACTTAAAGCAACATCGTACAGAATATAATTAAGTTGATGGGGGGTGGGAGTGGGGGGTGGTAAGATTAGCCCTTTCGCTTTACGTAAGGATGAGGTTTGATATTCTCTATTCTTTATTCTTATATTCAACCAGTCCACATGAAATGGAGTCCATGTTTTACACCATTCCTAGTTGCATGCTTTTCACACCTCCTCATACAGTTAATACCGAACTTCTATTTATTATTTATTTTTTTTTAAAATTTAATAATGATGAGAAAATCTGCAGTTACTATACTGCATGTGTAAGAATCCGTGTAATAGTCTACAAATAACATAAGAGAAGCATATTACATTAAGAAAATTCTATGCGGCTTGATTTACTGATAAAGTATTGACAATAAATGAACTCATAACATTTTAATACGAGAATCATGCTCTAATAACCACTTAGTCACATCTTTTGGATTTATTTCTACTTTTTTTTTTGTTTGGTTTCCTAGCTTCAATGTGATCTTCGAGGATTATATTATGTCTTTCTTTATTTGACTATACCTATGTAAACATTATTTCAAGGAAAAAAAAAAAAAAAAAACCTATGCAAACATTACTACGTATGTACTCCATTGTTTTCACGTTGTAAACTTAGCTTGAACCTTCATCATGCTTTAATACAATAATGGATGTTTTGGTAAATCTTAAAGATTGATGATTGAGCTTAGAACCTTTACCTAAAATGACTACAATTTTTTTTTTTTTGAGAAGATAAACTTAATGTATTAAATATGAAGAAAGACAATATAATCAACAAGATAACGAGGCGGAGTGTTAAACCACTTCCCGCAACCTGACATAGAGAAACGGCTTCTCGAGCAACAATGTGGCAACACAATTCGCAGATTGTTTAACAAAACGGAAGTCAACACCATTTATCATGAACGTTGTGTCCTTAACATCGTCAACAATAAAACCAAAAGCAGAATTAAAAGACTCCAAACATAAAGCATAATAAACTAACTGATTGTCTATCTCAACATCAACATCTCCCATGCCCGTTTCTTTCAACAAACTAAGAGTTTCGCGTATACAAACAGTTTCAACCTCATTGACAGTGAAGTTACCTATTATGCGCATACCGTAATGACGAGTTTCTCTCGTCATCCAATAAAAAAAAAGATTTGGACCAGACAAGAAGTCATGGATGACATAAATAAAGGTAATGAATTGAAATTAAATTAAAGTATGCTTTTTGAAGGTTGACCTCATAATATAAAAAAGATAGATAGACGTTATGGAATGAAATTGCAATTATTCCCACAAGTAGCTAAGCTACGTAAAGGATATGTCTTTTGCTTCCCACTGCGGTAAAGGACTTCAAAAAACCTCATCTATTAATATTATATTGGATGCCAAATTAAAGAGGCTATCATATCTATTCTTGATTTTAGGTCGTGTCAATTGACATATGTGTTTAATTGTAAAGAAAGAATCTATTCTAAAACAATTTTAATAGGGGGAATTTTTTAAATTTGAGTTTTGTTAGAATTTGAAATGAACTGTCTTTTGAATGTAGCATTACATTTTTTATTTCGTTACTTGCTACGTCTTCCCTTTGTTTTTCTGTTGTTTTTTCTTCTTTCGTGCCAGACTAGTTGGTCACAAGTATGGCACTTGCGACCATCTTCTTGTTTCTTCTCTAATGTTTTTTCCCGTGCACTCTTCAATCGCTTTCCACTTCCTTTGTTCTTGATATTTGTGGTGGTTTGACTGTTATGCTAGTGGTTGTCTGTGTGTCGTAAAATGTCTCTAATAACTTAAGGGGGTGTATTCAATCATGACTTTTGTAGAATTTTAAAAACTTTTAAAAACTTTAAAAGTTTGGAGGTATTCAATTCAAACTTTTAGAGAGTATTTAAAAGTCATGCGGTATTCGATCAAGATTTTTAAAGAGTTTTTAAAAGTCATGTGGTATTCAATTAAAACTTTTAAATAATCTTTAAGAGTCATGTGGTATTCAAAAAGTTTCCTCTGCTCTTCAACATTTTACCCTTGTGATCTTGCAAGAAGTTTAACATTTCTTGCATCGCTGTTGTGTTCCCCTTTGATAGTTCCATGAAGGTGTAGAACTCATTCCACAGTTTGGCTTCTAGGGCGTTGCCATCCAACTTACGATTTATCTTTAGGAAGGGTCTTGCCAGTTTTGAGCATAAACGGTGGTTGTGTATTTCTTGAAATACGTTCACTGCATAATAACCATCTCTTTTAAGCCTAAGTGCACACCTTGCCTTACACCCCACCCGGTTTGAGACGCGTCGTCGTGTCTTTTTATTTTGTGTGGTGTCCTCACTTGTGGGTTTGGTCCCTTCATTTCTATTCATTGCGTGCCCTTCTCTTGAACAAAGCAAATACTTTACTTCTACATCTCCCTTTCGATTCTTCTTCATTGTGCTGCATCTTACATCGAAACCTACCTCGGCTGCATATCGTTTGTAAAACTGTACACCTTTGTCTATTGTTTCAAATCGTTGTCCGAGGTATGGTTTTATTGTGTTGTCACAGTCCGATATAAATTCGTCATACAGGACTTGGCAGGCTTCAACATCGGACCCTACGCCATTGGTCTCATGTCCGTCTGGCACACGTTTTATTCACGTACGACACACATTATATCACAATATGACACCCAATATAGAATATCAGTGATTCACCATTCATATTACTTTTTTTTTTTAGAACACAAAAGGATTGTCGTAAAGTCGTACAAATTAAAAACTACAGCAAGTCATTTTTTTCAACTTTTTGATTAATATTCATGTACTGTACTGTATTCCCATCATTCTTATATTTATAAGTGCTATAGCATTCATAAAAATTGCTAATTCCATAAAAATTATATGGGTGCTAAATAAAAAATTTTTAAAAAAAAAACTATCCTTTTGCAAATTATAAATCAACAACGTAACTTGATTCCATATTTCGTTTTCTATATGGAATAATAAATTACAGTGTGATTGAGTTAAAAATTTATTTATTATTAATATAACCGTGAATATATATATTCTATACTTATGTTATTTGTCGCTCTAATATAGCATGCATGGCACACACAAGATAGCATGTTGGCACAGAACTTCCATCACAACGGCACACAATATACCCAAAATTGGCCCAGGACTACTACTACAATCCGTTAACTAATAATCATCTATTTAAACTGGCCACATATTTGCAATTTATTAATTTAAAATGCCAATTCCACATTTAGGTTACTGTATTGAATATTGAATTACAGTGTGATTGACTTAAAAATTATTATTAATCTACCCGTGCGTATATTTTGTTCATAATAATTTTTTCTCCCGTTTATATCATACATGGCACACATATCGTAGCATGTTGGCACACAAATTTTATCACAACGGCACATATTATACTCACAATCGGCACATAACTATGGTCACACTTTTTCTACTTATGCAATGAATATAATGCTTCGTTGTTTCACGCAAACTAGCTTGTGGGTTCTATTCCATGAACAATAAAATTTTAAAGCACAAAGTAGCGATACATACCATCCATGTTAGTTGTTCGCACTTTTTCCCACGGTGCGTCGCTAAACGTGTGCTCAGAAACCCTCTCTTGATCGTCCATGACGAGATTAGTGTTGCTCTCCTGCGTTTCTTCCATGGTTGCATTCGCCTCCATTATGAAGAAATAATTCTATGCCTTAATTATAGTTCACATCCAATTCTAAATTTGTTAATTTAATTCCTACCATAATTATGATTACAATCAAATCTCTTATTTGCCCTTTAAATACGAATCTGGCGTGATCTCCTTGCATATTTATTTATTTATTTATAATGACCTAAGATATTGCCACTTTATAACATTGTATATATAAAATTTTCCCTATATATACAAGGCACTAAATTGATACGATGCCAAGCTTATATGTGAAGCTTAAGTAGAGCAGGCTGCAAGCAGGACTGCACAAAAGAATAATTGCACATTTGCACAAGTCTCTTTAATATTTAATTCACATTTAAATAAATATAATGATTGGGCCAAGACCTTGTGGTCTAGCGGCACCCGGTTGCACTTTCATATGGAAGAGGTGGGATCTAGTCTCAGTGGAGGCGATATTGATTGTACTCCCTTAAAGTACACAAATAATATCCTAGACTATAGACTAGGGTTCAAAATGACACTGTTTTTAATAGCGTAAGTGCGTAACTAGTGGATAATGTTTAATAAGGTTCATCATATACAATGTTTATAATATTTGTTCTCTATGTTCATAAACTTAATCCTTGATATACATAAATACTCATTCTATCTTTTCCGTTCACTGACGCTATGTAATAGGTTTATAATGTTCATTCTATATATTCATAATCATCGCACTCAAGTGTCAATAACCGTTACCATTGTATCTTGAAATAACACCATTTTAGACTAATGTCCACCTTAAAATATGAACACCGATCAATGATATAACGATTACTTAAAAAGTATTTTGAACCTTTTCCATGTGAAAATTAGTTGCGTGATTGGCTGTGTGATTAAAGCTGGATGTTTGGAGTTGAAAATGTTGAAACTTTAAAACAAGCAGAGTTCATTGATTTGTCAAAAAACCAAACTTTCAGACTTGCCTCTTGTAGCTTTTGATTTGCTCTAAGAGGAAAAACCCGCGAAAAGTAAGACTAAATCAGAAATATCATCATAGTCGAAGACTAAATTAGAAATTAACTCTTTCGTGAACAGATATATGACTGAACTAAAGAAAGCTGCCCAGCAAATTTCAACATTCTAAGGAGAAATATGGATGCATAATCAATCAATTAAAGCAGAGGGAATCAAAGTATAGACAAAAATAAAAGGTTCATCCAATTACAAGACCCTAAAGTCACATAATGTCTTTTGTAATACTTTCAGCCCTATGTTTCTTATAAATCTGAAAAGTAAAACAGAATAAAACACTTTTCACAAGTTGTCATGTTTCTTCTTCTCCCAATATCTTCTCTTTGACTTCACAGCTTATTTGGTTCAGTTGGTACTTAGGTGACAGATTGCACCCTAGGTTATTTGAGTATTACTGACTCTGTTACAATGTAGTATCTGTTCATAACTACTTTTTCAACTTACTGAAGCACAAAGAGTCAATATCGCCTCCACTGAGGCGAAGACCCACCCCCTTTCATGTAAGAGTACAACCGGGTGTCACTAGACCACAAGGTTTTGGCGCACCCTACGTTATTTAGTTCAGACCGTAAATAGTAAAACATGACGGTGAGGAAATAATCTGACTAAACAAGAACAATGCATCTAAAACGCTATTCTCACTGCTGTGCCGAGAAAATTACAAGAATTGTTTGTGTAAATCATGTGCTATCAGTTTGTTTAATCATCAAGATGGTAAAAATACAACCCACAATATTGAGCACCATACCCTTCCCTGAAACTAAACTATTGTCTCGACTTACCATTCATCTCCAATCTTGAGCTGTGTTTTGGCGGTGAGTAGTAAGGCGATAGTAATCGTATGTTGACTATAGCAAAGATAACCAATTTACCATCATAACATCTGTTCATGACAGTGAAGAAGCGACGGCCATCTTTGACTGAGCAGGTAAGAGCTTGGGTAGAATTTCAGAGACCGCCCTTTGCAGGGGAACTACGTTAAGCTGTGGGCTGTTCTGGTCTATGAGCGATCTCGAGAGTAAATTTACTTCTAAGGTTCCTAGACTATCACTAAGTAACTCCTCCCATAGCTTTTCATCCTCGTTAATATCGGATCTTCTCATGAGTTCCTTCACTTGCTCTAGGGTCGCGACATTTCTACCAGCGCCACAACCCATAGCAGTTGCACCGCCCACTGCATTTGCTAGGGTTAGAGTATATACCAATGGCACGTTGTGTATAAAACCAAATGCAACGGCAGCCACAAAGCTGTCTCCACACCCAACGGTGTCAATAACATCCACCTGTTCAAAGTATTAGTTCCCAGACTAAGGTGAGCCACTTTGTTGGATAGAAATGCATAATGGATGGGATTAATAAGCAATTCTGCTATGAAATATATGTATGTATTGTTCACTTCACTGTCAAAGCAAATAATCAAAAACGTGTATTCCGAATAAAAATTCTATTTCCCTCTCCAACAAAAGTGATACCTTGAATCCAGGGGCACAGGTTATACTTGATTTGGTGATCAAAATCGAACCCTTTGCACCCATCTTAACAATCACCCACTTAAGACAGGCTCCTTTCTTTAGCAACTCTTGCCCCGCCATAATTGGATTTTCAATGCCAGTCAACGATTCTGCCTGGTACAAACAAATTGTCAATGAGACTAAGAATATAGGAATGCAAAGAAAAGAATTTTAGTTAAATCCATTTTGGAGCTACTTTTCTTTAGTGATTTTGGTTTCTCTACCCTTAGATGGAGAGCGTTTTGCAACACTATGGAAGAAGACTACAAGATACTGCTACTACTAAGCAACTCCCTAGAATGAGAGAGTTCTAAATGAAGTATAAAGATAAAAGGACACAACGGAATTAAAGCAGTTGAAATGTATCTTATGAGGTGTATTATCACTCTGATAGCTCTTCAGAAGATGCAAGTGAACCAAAATTCATACATGTGAATATAAATTATGAGAAGTGGCGAGTTAACCTCTTCAGAAGTCAAAAGAAGCACATCACTCATCTTGAAGAATTTGTCAACTGCTCTCTGTTCTTCAGGTCTTCCTGAAACAAGGGTCACCCTTGGACCAGGGTCAAAAAAGATAGATGTTTCAGCTTCAACCGCAAAGTCCAAAGCAGATTCAAGCAGGCTAGGAGAGAGCTCATCAAAGTCATAGCCATTGCAGAATAGGATTTTTGATCGTTTTATAGCCATCTTTACTTCAGCAGACAACTTAGTCATCCAACTGTATACAGGATCCTCACTAAAATCTGCTCGGCTGAAAAGAAGTAACTGTCACCCTTGTAACATAAAACAAGCAAAAGAATGAAAAGAAAGCTAAGCATTGCATCTTTTCTGGAACTGCATAGGTGTGTTGGCACTTGGCACACGCATAGAGAGAAATATTGGGGATGGAGAAAGCAATCACCTGCAAAAACCATGTCTTTGTAAAGGATCCACCAGGACCCAACAAAGCAGAGTTTCGTAGGCAGCACTGGAGCTATCAACGTCATCACTCGGTTCATTCATCCCAACCATACTGATTCCTTCACTATGAAGCACATCTAAGAAGAAACGTCCATAGACATCATTGCCAACGTGACCAATTGTAGTACAGCAAAGCCCAAGTCTCGCTGCTGCTATTGCTACATTGCTGTTGCCACCAGCTTCCCAGTATTCCTGCAGCACAGTGCAGACCAAAAAGTCAAGATGCTGAAATACTGTCGGTGTAAGGGCTGTTGGTGGACAGAAGCACAAATATATCCCTAAATAGCCTCCCAAAGGGAAAATGAAAATTGCAAGACTATAAAGATACTCGAGACAATCTTATGGCTCACATCAAGATTTTGCAAGCTTGCAGTTAGGAACAGAAAGTGGATTGAGACCACTACTTCAGGGCATCTCAGTTCATAAACTGTTCAAGAATCATATTTATTCGCCGTTAATGCCCAAGAATTAGTCAAATATTGCTACACCAGATGATTAACTTCCATTACAACTTTCTGAAAACAGATGATTTAGTAGCCATTTTATACGAAGATATAATACACATTTTCCTAATGTTTAGAATTCAATAACCAGTTTGCATTAAAATTGTGGCCTTTCAGATTTCTCAACAAGATTTCACACACACACACAATGGTCTATTAATGAACTCTGAATTTCAAGAAGCAGCCTAAAAATTCTAAAGGACAAGATAGCTACAATGGTTTCAGACGAGAACCAGACAAGAGAAAGAAATTTTATAGCAAAATCGAGCAGAAATTTGCAAAGAGGGCTCAAACCTTATCCGGGGGAGTTTTGGACAGCTCATCCATGTAAGCCTTGCGCTGGTCATGGGGTTTGGGCGGCAGTTTAGGGACATTGAGAACAATATCAACGCAGAGGTTCCCGAGCGTCGCGACATCGATGTCCTTAACTCCGACGGCCCTGAGGCGGCGGTCTTCGCTGGAGTCGTTGAAACGCCGGAGCTTTGGCGCCGGAATTTCTATCCCCCGGCAATTGAGAACCGAACAGCGAGCCCTACTACTTCTGTTGGGTGAGACGGAACGAATTACAGCCAGTCTAGGGTTTTGAGCAGTGCTCGGATGTGAGAAAAGGCCATTTGCTGGAACTTGCGTCAGTTTCCCGATTATAGCTTGATGATGCATTCAGGTAACAAAAAGCACAAATCTGAAATCACAATATCAAATTCAACAGAGTAACAGTGGAGAAGATAATGCCGGTCTTATCACGACTGTGAAATAAGCAATCTCTTAGGAATCTGAGAATCATGTAAAAATTGTGAGGTTTCTTGGAATCGAATTGAATGAAAGGTGAATACTTTCATAGGTCTGAAGTAATCTAGGAATATAATAACAGTCCTAACCATACATTAAGAGCCCTAACCATACATCTACTAGACTCTTAATTCAGTCCTAACCATACATTTAACCATAGATCTACTAGAGTCCTAATTTTGATAATTATATATGATTTTTGAATCATAATTATATATATAATTATCTTGAGTTACTAAGTACCGTTTAATTTATCTCTAATCTATTAGGATATATTGAGCAATTAAAAACAAATGTTATGTTTTACATAATATTTTTCTCTACTTTTATAAATTTTGATTGTGGTTTAAACAATATTAATTGATATTATTATTTACACATGTATATATAGCATTTGTCATATTAGTAAATGTATAGGATTTGCTTGATATAATACATGAGATTTGATTATATAAAACATTTTAAGATTAGACATAATTACTTAATATTCTATAGAAAAATACTCCCTAAGATGTCACAAGAAAGATTAAATGGTTTGACGGTTTTGTGTATTGAGAAGGATATGCTAGACAATATTAATCTTGATTTGGTATCTTTACTCGTATAAATCTTTCGTCATGATTATTTTTTTATTTAAAAAAATTGTTAAAATTTTTCTAATTTTATTTCATAGTTTTTGATATTATCATTTTTTAGTATTATTAAATTTAAATTTTAGTTTTTCCATATAGGTTTTTTTTTTTAGTTTCACTCAGACCTATAAAATGTTTTTACGGGCCTGGTCATACAATATTACTAAAATTTCCAACAATTACTATGAAATAAGTCATGCAATATTATTGAAATTTTAAACATTTACAATTGAATCAAGTCATAATCATTAAAATTTATAATATTTAATCATTGAACTCGATTGCAATTCGTTGAACACGAAACATACATTCAATACTACTATTAGTAGTATCCTAAAAACCTATCAACGAAACAATAACAATCACTTTGATACCCATACCTTATGCCTAAACCCACCAACCAAACACACCCTAACCAAGAAACATAACAAAGCATATATGTTTGGCACTTTGTATTTAGAAACCAACTTTAGAGCTTTGACCATATAATCAAGGGCATGTTTGGTTTGTTAATGTAGAGACCAAAAAAGAATGTTATACTGGAGTAGTATTATTATTATTATTTCAATAAATAAATCGTTATATTAAGCGTGATCACATCACATTAAAAAGATGAATCACACAATCCAAGACATCAATAAGGATACGTGATTCGCAAGTCTAATTAGACACCTTCACATATGTCGTTAGTTAATTTACACATGAATTACCACATATAATCGAAAAGATAAATAACACAAATTTTAAAAACCACACTAATTTGTTACTATCAAATTGCATCATTACATGTTAAATGCAAATCTCTTAACTAGTGTTGTCAATGTCAAGTATGGACTAGAGTAATCTGATGTTAGGTCATC
>CM008345.1:12334789-12353081 GCA_002525835.2 Ipomoea batatas
TATTTTTATTCCTACTCCTTCTTCATCTTTTTGTGCCTTGGAGTGGTGGAAAGATAAAAGTTCAAAGTTCAAAGTTTTATCAAAGATGGTTGTTGATATACTAGCTGTTCCTATTTCAAGTGTGGCATCTAAATCCACATTTAGTGCTGGTGGAAGGGTGATTGATGAATATCGTTCTAATTTGAATGAACAATCTATTGAAGCTCTTATTTGTGGTGGTGATTGGCTTCGTAACAAGTATGGGCTGAAGAAAACTCGAAAGGTAAGGCTTAAAGTTATATTAATACTTGAATAATTTAATTCTTGAACTTGAAAATTTGTAATTAACATAATTATTTATTTTGATTTTTTTAAACTGTAGTTAGAAATGGTGGAATTTGGACAAGAAGAGATTATCTTGAAGAATTGAAGACTTGCATTGTTATTTTTTGGTTTATTCATGAGTTGTAATTTTATAATATGATATTGATACATAACGTTTTGGTTTTTATGTATTATTATGTTTTGATAAATTTTGTATAAGTATAAATGTAAGCCTTAAATAGGCTTTGGCTCAAAGCCTATTTACATAGGTTCAAAGGCCTATTTAAATAGGCTCAAAAGCCTATTTAAATAGGCTTTAAAGCTTTTTTAAAGGCCTATATATTATATAGGCCTTTAAAGAGGCTTTCAGGCCAGGCCAGGCCTTTCGTAGGCCTAGGCTCAGGCCTATTTTGAAGCCTGCATGCAGGTCCAGACTCAGGCCCAGGCCTTATATTTTTATAACAGACCCAGGTCTAAATATACAAGGCCTGACCTGGCCTATTTTCATCCCTACGTGACATTACTCGAGTCCAGACCCGGATCCTTTCACGGGCCACCGACGCTCCAATTCAGTGACAAGCTTTACCATACGCGCCTTTACGCCAAATTTCGAAAAAACCATTCTAAGTTCTAACCAAACACATTCACAGGAAGGAACACGCACGCCCTCGATCTAAAGCTTCCATAACCATTCTCCCTTTTTGCTCTACGGATCTCTATACGTACAACAATGAACCGGCATTGAGAATCCGGATCTCGAATCGGACTTCCAAACCCCTCTGGTCATCACTCCTCAATCCTCATCAGGTAATTAATTCCCGGGAAAAATGATCACCTTACCTTTTCAGTTTTCACCCGCCCTGAAGTTACGAACGTTGAATATTTAGGATCTCGTGCGAATTTTCAATGAACTCAATATTGTTTTGCAATTCGGTCGATTTAATTTTAACTAGCGACTTAGATTTTGATCAGCTGGGAATTTATAGCAATGTCACGGAGGCCAATCAATCCGTCGCGCCGTGTACCTGGTAGTGGAGCTGCTTCATTGTCAGCCTCAGTTCGGTCGAAGCCGTCTCCGCCGTATCTGCGAATTGGGCTCGTTGTTCTGGTACTTTCTCCCACACCATTCTCTTCCTTGTAACTTATGTATTGTACTTTTTGTTATATAGCAGTTGTTACTCATTGCTCGTTTTGAAAAAATATGTACTAGTAGTGTTATGTTGTAAATTGTAATTGATTCATTAGTTTATTCTCTTTTGAATTTTCAGGGAATATTTCTTGTTACAGGCTATTTCTATCGCGACTCAGGTTTGTATTCTTGATTAAATGTATATACCTATTAAAGTTCGTAAATGATGCTATTTGCTCAGAGTATAGTTCTATGCGAACCATTGGCAAATGGTTTGTGTTGCTGTATATTTGAACCTGCAATGCAGTAGATTACTAGGTATATTTGCAAATTTTGCCGCCACTGTATTTATGAAACTTCAATTCTTGTTTGGTAATAGTTGCATATGATGTGATCCTGTCCACGCTAATGTTTACCGTTATAATTTTGGCTTCACCTGACTCCAATATGTTTGCTACTTTTCATTTCTCTGGCATTGACCAAGCAATTATCTTTGCTTGATAGGAGGTGACATTGGAGGTGTCAGCAGAGTTGAAGGTAAATTTGTATTTATTGTTAGTGCTATGCAATATTTCTACATTGACAAGTAGGTTTTATCTGAAAGTGAACAAGTGATACTCTTGTACTTTTCTCCAGCTTGGAATTTAGATTTACTTGTATTTAGTGATGCTATAACCATGTCAACGCTTATTCGTCCCTTTGGCATATTCTTTTAGTTAAAGCACAAGTTCTTGGCCTCATTAACTTACATTGTGTGGTATCCAGTATCCTGACACTTTAGTTGATTGTTTTCCATGTGTAATTATTTGTCCACCTACTTGTTATTTGGATGACCTCTTTATCAGGAGCTTTTGGAAATTGCAAAGCAAGTCCACTGTGATACTTCAGTCTTGTTACCTATATGCAAACTTTATTTATCATCACTTGATTTTTCTTGTGTTTAATTTGGATTTCTGCAAGAGAGTTGCCTGCCTGAAAGGTTTTCCATTTGCAGTCAAGATACCAACTTTTTCTTCCTTCAGAGTTGGAAATAAAGTTTTATGACATGCTTGCCATCTGGTTACCCTTTCCTTTAACAAGAGAAGGTTGCACGTACTTTATTTATGAGATCTGTATATCTTAGATTTATCTTACTCTCTTTCATAAATAAAAGTAGGTGAAGTTGTAGCTTTTAATGGTTGCTATATATAAAGTCCTTTAGGTAGATAACTTAACATTTTTGGCATTTTTCTGTTATCTTTCTTTGTGTTTCTTTCAAAAAATTAATTGATGTGCATTGGCAAATGACCTTTAAATTAAAGATTTGTAACCTGTTTTATGGATGCAGGCGACTTATCTTGCAATATTGATGTACAAAGGGCAATTCCATCTCTGAAAATAACATATGGTGACAGCATGCATAAGGTGTTGCATGTTGGCCCCGACACTTGCTCAGTAGTTTCCAAACTGTTAACAGAGGAGGACACTGAAGCGTGGGGTGTGGAACCCTATGATATAGAAGATGCTGATCGTCACTGCAAGAAACTTGTGCACAAGGGAATTGTACGCGTGGCTGATATTAAGTTTCCTTTTCCTTATAGGGCAAAATCATTTTCTCTTGTGATTGTCTCAGATGCATTAGACTACTTGTCACCTAGGTACCTCAACAGAACACTTCCTGAATTAGCAAGGGTATCATCTGGTGGTGTTATTGTGTTTACTGGTAAGAAGTGCGGCTGTATTAAATTTTAAGAAAGTTTGAGCTTCGTTAGAATGCCTGGCTTGCAATTGAGTAGAAAATAAAATCTCAACCAGATTCTAATTTTAAGAAACCCTTAGAGATTCTTTAGATCTCACATAACACTGTATTTGATGCATTTATTGTTTTAAATGTTGTTTATAGGTTATCCACACAATCATAAACCCAAGAATGCAGATAATCCAAAATCTGGACGGCAGGTTAGTACCTCTCTAAAAGATCCCTGCAAATAAGCCGGTTCTTTATTCAATATTCATTCGGAGGCTCATGCCACCATTAACATATCTCATTCTTTTTTCTTACAAATATTATCAATCTCGTGTTAACAAAGATGCCTGCTGTTCTCAGATGTTTTCGTGTATGCAGAACACAATACTCTGGTTTATTTTGAAACATTCCCTAGGTCCCTTGGGATATAGACATTTTTCGGGCGAGTCATAATTGCTTTGTTAGACTGATAGCCACAGGAAAAAAATAAAAAATAAAATTAACAGCATTACCATTGGCGACTATGTTTAGGGCTTGAGTAAATGTTTTCTTTCCCTATCTTGAAGATGAGTGCATTAAAAAGAATTTTAGGTTGATACCCATAATCTGAAATCTTTGTTTCTAGAGCATAGCTACTTGCATTGCCAACAACAGGCGAAAAACCAAGGTAATTTGACACCAAACCTATTTTCCAGGCTAAACTACGGAGCGCAACATGGTGGGTTCGCTATTTTATTCAGACTAGTTTAGAGCAAAACGACGCTGCGATTAAGAAGTTTGAACAAGCTGCATTTAAGAGATCATATCATCCAAGCTGCCAAGTTTTTCATCTGAAGTCATACCGTTGATGATTTTGGGATTATTAATTTTACCTTAGATGGCAGCTTCTTGGTGCGATTAAAGCGCCATGTAATTATATCAACTTCAGCAGCAAATCAAACAAATTTTGGTGCAGGCAAGGGTATGCTCTCTTGAATGAACTACACTCCCTCTTATAGTAAGTTATATATATATATATATCTTTATTTCATATTCAATGCATGAGCTGCATCATAACTCTTTGCTCTCATATACTGTATCAAATAGACCTGCTTGTGAATGTAGGTTGATTTAATTTATCATATTATTGTACCTTGAACTGGTTCTTATTCAGAAAACAATAAATTAAAAATCATTCTTTTGTTCATAATGCAATCATTAGTTTTTTTTTTTTTTTTGGGATAATGCAATCATTAGTTATCATCTTCTTGATAATCTTAAGAAAAAAGAAGAGGGCTTGGTAAGTGTGTTTTATTCATTTATATATATTTTTGAGTGATGAGGGAAACTCCCATCTACTATCCTAGGTAAATCCTAATCTTGTGTAATAGCTCGGAAACCGCACAGGAGAGGTAAACCACATTAGGAATATCTTATGCGACGGGTTCAATTGAGAAATTGTTAACAAAAATCAAATTTGTGACTTTTGTTTAATTCATATTGTGAGAACTAGATATAGATCATGTCACTTCCCTCTTGTGTATTTGTGCAAGTTAACGACATCCAATCTCTTCTTTGGGTTGATTTAGTCATGCTTTATGTATTAGTTTTTTTTTTTTTGCATGATGAGAGAAAATCGCAACCAATATTTGAGAATGTATATTCGATAAATTTTATTTTTGTGTAATAGTCTGCAAATTATAGGAGAGGTAAGTCACGTTAGAAAGATTTTATGCAACGAGTTCGATTGAGAGAGTGTTTGACGAATTTTCAAGTTTTGTTCAGTAGTATACAAAAAAATAAGACTTTGGTAAATTAGTTAAGATGACAAGATATATAACTCATATATAATTATCTTAAATTAATAAATAGCCAATAAATAGAATAATTAAAGGCTCAATTACAAGTAACAAATACTAGTTAAATACTACACCCCTAAATAAAATGGCATGCATGGACTAGTTGTTGGAATTAATACCTTTAGTCCATCAAATTTTGGTTTGTTTAGGACCCAAGCAAATCTATTAGGATTGACCCAAGGCATTAAAATTTATTGCGGTAAGGTTCAAATAGGTCCTTCAAGTCTTCAACTCAACTATTATTTCATGGATCAGTTCATACATTTGTACAATTTAAAAAAAAAAAAAGAAAAAAAAGAAATGGGAAGGTTCCACCAAGATTTGAACTCGAGTTACTGGATTCAGAGTCTAATGTCCTAACCACTAGACCATGGAACCTAGTTCAATACATTTGTATATTTGT
The DNA here is from genome assembly GCA_002525835.2 of Ipomoea batatas. NCBI lineage: Eukaryota > Viridiplantae > Streptophyta > Magnoliopsida > Solanales > Convolvulaceae > Ipomoea > Ipomoea batatas. The sequence continues at coordinate 12,340,189 of CM008345.1, forward strand.
GTGAAGCATAAATAAAAAATACATTTTTAATATAATAAAAATATATTATTTGTTCTCTCAAAAAAATATATTATTTGTACTTTTAGTATATTAAAAATGTAGATTGCATTTATGGTCTATACAACTATGTGGATCATAGTCCACACAATAATATGCCGTCTTCAACTATAGTCTATAGGTCAAAGTGCAATTAGCTCCCTAAAATAAAAAAAAAAAAATGTTTCAACTAGACCCTTCATCTCTTCCATTTTATACAATTAAGTTAATTAACAGGTTACATCTAGGTCACAAGTATTTTTTTTTATTTTAAAAAATAATTAAAATAATAAATATATTTTTAATTCAAATACATTAATAAATTTTTTAAAAAAACCTACAGTGACCTCTTCTTCGTCTTGTTAGACGGAGAAACAGGCTATGGCTTCTCCCTCCAATTAAATGAAGAAGCTAGTCAAGTCAGTCATGGCTTCACCGTCCAACTAGACGACGAAGCCAGTCAACAACTACTTTTTTAATATAAATTTGTAAACTATTTAAAAAAATCAATTTTACCTGCTATTATCTTGTGTTTACTTACAAAATTGAGCTAATTGTACAAATTTAAGAAGTTATAAACTTAATTGTACAAAAGAGAATAAATGAAAGGTCTAATTAAAATTTTTGTTATTTTATAGAGCTAATTGCACTTTGACTTATAGTTTACGCCTATTTAACCCTTATCTCAAACTTATTTAAGGAATTAAATCATAAAAGAAGAAGACAAAAAAATATGTACTCTCACGCTCTCTCTAGCAAGGTAGCAACCAATTGTAGCTCTCCATCGATGGCTCCAAGAGAGTTTGACTATGTACATATAACATCACAACAACATAATGAAACTTTTTTAACCCAGTGGGGTAGCTCAAGTGGCAAGTGAGCTCTCTTTGTGGGGAGGAATTTCGGGATAACCCGGGTTCAATTCCCACAAGTGACGATTCCCCCTGGGCCAGCTCCTGTGCCTCTCGGAGCGAACGTGGGTGGACCCCGGACCGTTAAACGGACGGAGAGAAAGACCCTGTAAATTTACCAAAAAAAAAAAACATAATGAAACTTTTTTGACTTGACTTTTCCTAAAATGTACTTGTAATTTTTTTTTTTTTTGGGTTTCTATCTAACAACACATTTGGCTCATCAAATAGACTTGAAATAGAATAATATTAATGGAAATATGCATATTATGCTGTTTAGTAAATTTTTGTATTCTTAGAATATAGTTTATAGTTTGTTAATGACTAATTTTCTTTAAATTAAAGGTATTAATTAAGAGCAAATTAAAACTAGGATGTAAATATAAAAATTCTATATAAAGGGTATTTATGTATTTTGAATGCTTATTTCATTTTATTTCTTAAACCAACCCAGCATTGAAAATCTGAAATACAAATCTTGAAATTTATTCGTTCACTGAATCAAATAGAAATCATATTTCATTCCATACCCTGTGAAATATGATTCATATTCTTCAAAATCTATTATCATTAAAAAACTTGTATTCCTTTCATTTTAAGTTATACAACATTATTATGTAAAAGAATCGAGTGCCTAATCCAAACATCTCTAAATCTAAATCGAACACTACCCTAAATGATACTCCATATAATTTAAAATCCAGCACACATAACCTCTTAGCCATGAAACTTCCTCCATAATGGGCTACTTCAATTCTTTTCTTGTTTTCCAAATGAAGAGGTAGGTGGAAGATCAGAGTTTAGCCATGTGGAATAGTACAATGAGAAAACAAATTAGCTTATTCTACACTCAAAGATTTGGAAGAGTTTGGCCGTGTGGAATAATACGATCAAAGAGAGAACATTTTTTTTTAACAACAACAAAAAGAGAAAGAAAGTATTATAGTAGGAATATAGAAATGTACGGCTTGGTGTCTGAATGAGTAGAATATGATTCTCATACCAAAAAGTTATGAGGGTTTGTCTTCCTAGTGCGGTACAGCTAGGTGTGAGAATATTTAAATACACAAAATTTAATATAAAGAGTATGTTTTTGTACAGCATGTAACATTATTATGACATAAATGTCTTACTTTCTTGTTTGTCTTGCAAAGTCCTCATTTTTGTATGTGCTTTCTCACACATTATGTTAGAAATTGTCTGCTGTAAATCTGTACTTTAGGGTGTCATGAAAGCACTTACCTTTTTGACTTTTATGCATGCATGGCTGCCTTAGCTTTCTGCAATGACTTTAACTTTCAAGAGGGTTTGGACTAGAAGTAACCTAATCAATAGGGTTAAAGATACAATGTATAACAATAGGGTCATGAGTTTGAATTTTGACCTTTTTAGTTTTATATGAACAATTATGAGTAATCTAGATTTGATTTACTTCATCATTGTAATCATTTGTTGGTTAAGGTTACAATACAGAATTTACTCATTGCATACTCTCGAATAATGTCTGCGAATTTTTCTCGTCACTCTATATTTAATTATGACCTTTTGCTACGAAAGTCCATTCACCCATTCAGATATTCCTTTAAGGGCTTTTTTTTGGGAATCAATAAGTAGGATGTTAATTAGCATAACAACAAATTTTAGTAACCATATTTTTCAAACAATTTTTAATAAAGTGCTAAATCAATTAAATCAGTTGAAATCGGAAAATAACAAAAGGAAAACATGAAGAGATAAAAATACCTTTTCGATCTAAAAAAAATAGAAAAAGTCATGATGAGAAGGACTAAAAGCATCCAAAAAATAATAGTTTAGGATACTAAATGGAAAAAACGATAATCTAGGACTAAATTTGAAATTGTCACCAAAGACAAGAGACCTCTGGTGGAAGTAACTCGCTATATATATATATATATATATATATAGAAATCTACTCAAATGCAGTCGCGCCTATCTGTGACCACTAGTGTTAACAAAATACACTACTATAGTTAGGAAAATGCACAACAATAATGAAAATGCAAAAAACACCCCTATAACTCACTGCCTCTAATTGTGCATTTTCGAACACTGTGTGGTGTATATTTGCATATCCAGTGGTGTAATTTTTGGTCATGCGTACCTAATGGTGCATATTTGTGTTGTGCATTTTCCTAACATTAGTAGTGTATATCGCACCTAAACTCTACTATGTATGTATGTATGCATGTATACTTCCATTCGCCCAAATTAAGGAATCTCAGATCAGTTTCATTTCGGTCAGAATTAGGAACACAAACTTCGATTTGAATTGGTTTTTAATCAACGTGCGTGGCTACTAATCCAAACATTATTAGAAAGTCATTACTTAAAAGAAGAAAACAAAAGAAATAGAAATTTGGTTTTGTAGTATTGATATCTGAAAACTAGATTGTTGTGCAGAAAAGGAAGGAAAAAGTTGGCATGGGTTTGTCTTGTGGGCGGGTTGTGATGGCCTAACATGGGCATGCATGCATGTTACATGTTGCCACCTTTCTCTGTTCCTTTGGACCCAAGGATTTTACGATGATGTTTTCTGTGGGTGCATCAGGACCCCTTCCACTGTTGTCTCACATGACCTTATTTATAAATTATAATAAATATTGTCAAAAATATTTGGTCCCTTCTTCCACATGAATTATTTTGGTCATACTAAATAGTAGAAATATATATATATATATATATATATATATATATATATATATTCAGATTAAATGAGAATTATGCCTTAGGTGTTAATGAACATACATAAATTCACACAATTTATCTAGGAGTAAATTGTGGTGCATTATGTAACTATTATATAATAAGTGTAATCGCTCATATGTAAATGTGTACTAAAATACGAGATTTTATAAGTGCATCGTACAATAGTACAAGTACAATCGCTAATATGTAATGGTATTGCATGGTTAGTCGTTGTTACACAATGTAATTTAAATTTGAAATATTTATTAAAATACCACTATATATAAAATTTTACAACTAACCCTTTGGTCAACACATCAATGGTCAAGTTTAGCCCGCAATTCTAATTTGATCCTTCTAACGTGTGTGTATTGGATCGAATGAGAACTATCGCCTAGATAAAAATTATGGTTCAATTTTAGCCATCGATATGGGTTGATCAACGACTGTAAAGTAAGAACAAAAAAAAAGTTCAGACATTTTAGTGAATATTTTAAATTTAAAATGCAGTGTACAACAACTACAAGTGTATAGTAATAGCTTATATGTAATATAGTGGTAAAATCCACCATTACATAATTACAATTGTAGTTGTCGTTGCATGATATATTTTTTAAATCCCAATTAAGAGTGCAATTTACAATCAATAATTGTACTTTATTAACATATGATTGCTGCTTATTTTATATTCACAATTTTTATAGGAAGCATGATTCTCATTGAAACTTACCTACTGTACACACTAGTAGTTTCTTCCAAAATTATTTCTCAATTTTCCATTATAACATGATAGGACCACCGTAATTATTTTTCAATTCCATGCTGATTCATCATAACAATGTCGGATACCTAAAATAATACAAAAACTTATCAAAATATAAAATGCAACACGTTGCTTGTTACTTTTAGTAACAAATTTGACCTGATCGAAAATTGGCTCCCACTAAAATATATAATCCCAATTCTTTCGTGGAGAAGAGATCCAAAACGAAAACCAACCACTAATACACATGACATATATATATAGTTTAGTCAACAATCCTCAGTCTTTTCCAAGCCATAATGTTTTGCCAGAATTAGAGACATATGGATCCGATGGGCTTTGCCCCTCCATGTTCTTGGACTGTGCAAATGTCTGCAAATTCTGGTCTGGTCTTTAAACTCCACGTGCTTAAAAGTCTACCACGAATTATACACGCAGTATAGTCATCCTGATAAGTTAGAAGATTTTGACAACTTTGGCTATTTTTAGATATGGATGCACCATTGATATTCCAGTTGTGACTTTATTGCATATGTATAAATGGTGTCTAAAAACTGACGTGTGTGACGTGATGAAGGCAGCATATAGTGGACTAATATTGCCCTTAGCTTTCACATTATTGGTCAAGGCTTTTTCGATCGATGGCGTGTTTTTGAAGTGTAACGGTAGTTAAAATTTAGTTCACGTAATGTGGTTGAATTTGTAATACTCGAGAGAATATATTGGGTGCATGTGTTTTCTAATAACACACAATTCTCCTTTTTGCTATAGACATGAAAAATAAAGAATATGATGTGTTTACTTGAGAAATAGAAAATAGCTAGGGAATGAAAAGTTAAAGAATTGAAATTAAAGAAACCTAGTGTTATATGAACTTGTTTATTTCGGAAAAATATGAGTCCATATAAGGTTAGGTTTATTTCAATTCTTCAAATTTTCATGGGGGCTTGTTTACTTTATTTATATGTTTTTCATTTTTTTTTATTTCAATTTTACTAAAGCAAAGCTGAAAATGTTGGATGTGTTATAAAAAGTCATCAGGATTTAATTAATACTAAGACCTAGACGTACTATTCACCCATGTAATTTGCCTTCCATTTCTCCAGGTGAAGAGTAAACTCCAAAAAAAAAGAAGAAAAGAAAAGGACAGTAACTATGAAACAAAGAATATAATAAAAAACATTTGAAAATAAAATGGTAAGTGGGAGCCACTGATTAACATCCCTACATGTTCGAAGCTTTTTAGTACACTGTTCTCTTTCCAACAAAAGAATGATATGCAATCTTTTTTATAACATTATATTATAGTTTCATAAATTAAATATGTTGAATCTCATCCTAGGGGCCCACACCCTGCCGAAGGATGTAATTATCATAATTTAGCGGCTCAATAAACAGGGTTAGCTAAATATCAATGCGTATAAGGAATCTGTCCACTTTAGACATAATCTCCATACTATCGTCTTTCGATCCTTTAATTTGTTTCTTGCCCTAAATATGTTTAATTAATATAAATAACGAATATGCCATGAAAACAGTTGAATGCAAGCAATGTCGGCCTTAATCGACAGAAAACAAATTTATCATTACACGCAAAAGAGAGACAGAATATTAATATTATGTCGTGGAATTATATAGCAGAAGACGTATCGAGCTGAGGATATATCTTTTTCATGTTGTTTGTTTGTACCCAAGGAATGGTAATTGCACATTGGATCATGGCTCTCAATTCCTTTGTCCCTGCAATATTTCCACAATACCATGATAACATCGTGGGCCTTGTCGCAAGAAAAATAAAAGAGAAAAATAATAAGTATTCGTTTCATCACAATTTTTTTTTTTTTTTTTTTTGTGACGAGGAAAATCTTCAGCTATTATTTGAAGGTGTACATTGAATAAATTTAATTTTTGTGCAACATATCGTAAATTACACAAGAGAGATAAACTATACTAAGAAGACCTTATGCGACGGGCTTGATAGAGAGGGTGTTGTCAAATATTAAACTAGTGATTTTTTGATAAGAGAAGTAATTATACTCCAGGCCATCCATTAAATCACCCCTTTCGGAGCGGCATATTTTAATTCTATTAAAAGATTTAAAGGAAAGAAAAAAAACATAATTTAATTTTTGACCACATCAATAGGGAGATGAGTAAAAAGTAAGAATAAATGTAATATTACTTTTAAGAAGAAATTTCATTTTTCTGATATGAGAATAGGGTTGAGCATGGAAGATTTCATACATATATAATAAAACACCATCGAAGAATATAGTTAATAAAGATTAATATTTTATTCTCAAAAGTATAACTCAGGTTAATCAATTCAAATTAAGATATATATATTGCAATTAACTTCATCTATTAATTCTCTAGTGCCCAAGCATGTAATACGTGGAAATCTTCAAAAATGTAGTGCAAACCTTTCCGTAAAGAGGGTATTTTTTATTCCTTGCAAGTAGCAAGTACTCAAGTAGACAAGTAGTAATTAAATATCCTCAAACCCCTCCCTTAAGGTCTATGATCGATGCCTCTTTTAGCCGTTTAATTTAATTTAGATTATAAGAATGTTTGAAAAATAGTTGTTAATTAACTGATTTGGTTAGTGATTTGACTAATTGTTGACATTAGTTGATTGAAAAATGATATTTGATAAATTAGACGTTAACTGATAACTGATTACATGCAAAATGACTTTCTCAAAAAACTGATAAAAAAGTTATTTTGAGCAGCTTTTTGAATTTTAACATCTTAGCAATAAGTTTTGTTACAAAATGTTAACTAATTAAACATTTATATATTGACTGTTTAACCAAGTCAAACAGCTAATAATGATCAAATAAGTTAAAATTAACTGATAAGCTAACTATATATGCTACCAAACAGGGTCTGTCATTGACAATATATCAATTTTTTTAAATATATTTTAACCATGCTATTTGTTAACCATATGTGGAATTATTATGATGAATTTGAAACTCTACCGTGGTAGACATTCAAAATTGAACTAAAGTCGGATTTCATATGCATTCAAAAAATTGGATAAGTTATGAGACAATTCCAACTAAATTAGTCAGATAATTAATTTATTAATAACCATATAAGTCATAAGATTTCAAGTTCAATTCTTTATTGGAGCTGTACGTAGGTTTATTAACGCAATTTTCTTAATTTGAATATGAATATTGTTGTGACTATAAAGTAGACTTTTTTAAAAAAATTCTTCTCTCAGGTGAATTAGCAAGCGGGCTAGCTTGTTATCTGCTCGGTTTCAAAATGAGTTGGGTCTTTTTCAAAATAAACCTTTTTAAGTACAGTGAAACACGGGCCATGCAACTTCTAGGATGTTTCTCCATGGACAAAAATTGGAGCCGATTTTCTTGGTCAAAGTCCCTAATAAATAATAAATGAGAGTTGCTGTGCATGTGTAGCACCGTCCGATCCCTCACTACTCCATTGTGGGCTACTTCACTTTCCCCTTCTATAAATATCCTATCCTATCCTACCTTCATTTGCAAGCTAAGCTAAGCACAACATCTCCAACTACTAATCCTTAATTACTTTCCTTAATTTTTCAGACTGTTTTCTTAATTGAACCAAACCCTAGCTAGCTAGCTACGTACAATGTTGTCTAAGAGAGCAGCAGCCTGCAAGTCCCTTGTTCAGGACTCTTCTTACTCCCTGGGATTTCAAGAATACGAGAAAAACCCCTATCACCCTACTCAAAATCCTTCTGGGATTATTCAGATGGCTCAGGCTGAAAATCATGTATGTAAATTTTTTTTTTTCTTGTTTTTTTTATTTATTTTTATTTTTATATATATATTTTTTATTTTTTAAATGAGTGGATTAGGGTGGCTGGATTATATTTTGTGGTTATTTATTTTTAAGGTGATTAATTCTGTGTTTTTCCTGCGTTTATATATATACAGCTCTCCTTTGATCTTATGGAGTCTTGGCTTGAAAGGAATCAAGATGTCAGCGAGTTCAGGAAGAATGGAGAATCCATGTTGAAAGAGTTGGCTCTTTTTCAAGATTATCATGGCTTGCAAGCCTTCAAGAATGTGTGTAATTTAATTTCATAATTATTTCTCACAATTTCAACTTTAATAATTTATTATATATGTAGCTCATAGTACTATACCATATGTATCTAGTGTTTTTAGTACGTACTGATATAAGTATAATTAAGGTTAAAAGTTTGATTTATCTGATTTAGTGTCAATTATTTTCAGGAACTTGTAGTATTTATGTCAAAAATGAGAGGAGGCAAGGTGAAATTTGACCCCAAGAAGATTGTCCTCACAGCTGGTGCAACTGCTGCTAATGAGACCCTCATATTTTGCCTTGCTGAGCCTGGTGAAGCTTTTCTTATCCCCACACCTTACTATCATGGGTAAATTAAAATTCCTACTACAACTATTCCAATTTCATTAAATTGGATTACAACTACTATTATTTAGCCCACATCCACAACTTAACTGGTCAAAGAGGTGAAATTTGTCACAAGAACTGCTATTATTTATATTTGTGTTCTTTTATCTAGATCGAATAATATTAAGTGTTACCGGGCATAATTATGGTGTTAACGATATCAATGGTGCCGTCTTGTTAGTCTGACATTTAGGCCTGGTTTGGTAAATAATCAGCCTATCAACCAATTTTGGCTTATTTAGCCACTATTAGTTGTTTGGTTAATAAGTTTTTTTAACTCTAAAATACTAAAATTCAAAAGGCTACTCAATTAGGTTTTTGAGAAAAGAAATTATGCCAAACAGTTATCAGCTATTAGCTAACACTATCAAACAACTTTTTACAATGCTAACAGCCATTTACCAAACATGGCCTTAATGTTGTCTGATACGTATGCTTGACGTACAAACTTTTTTTTGTCATGCCCGTACTGTATTCAAACTAATTTCCGTTCGCACTAGGTCAGCCCAATTAAGGGGCAATTTTTTTTTTCATACCATAACCAGACTAATTCCAGTTCGCACCGGATCAACCTAATTAAAGTGCAAAATACTGGTCAGATTTATTAGAATTCGAACTCTCCGACCTCTCTTAAGGGACAAGAGCACGACCACCCACCCAACCAAGCTGGTTAGAAGTATGCTATTATTAAGTGGATCAATTTTGTCACTTTTTTTTATCAGGTTTGATAAGGACTTGAAATGGCGAACCGGGGTAGAAATAGTTCCAATCCATTGCAGCAGTTCCAACAGCTTCAGAATCACCGAGTCCGCCATGGAAGAAGCTTACCAAGAAGCCGAACAAAGGCTAGGCCTGAAAGTCAAAGGCGTGTTCATCACAAACCCATCCAACCCACTCGGCACCACCGCAACTCCCCAAGAACTCAACCATCTCATCTCCTTCGCCGCCTCCAAGAACATCCACATCGTCAGCGTCGAAATCTACGCCGCCACAGCCTTCAACAACACCTCCCCAGGATTCACCAGCATCCTAAACGCCGCGTCCGACAAAACCCACAAAAATCGCGACCTCTTGTCGCCGCGTATCCATGTCGTGTCCAGCCTGTCCAAGGATTTCGGGCTGCAGGGGTTCAGAATCGGGATGATTTACTCCGGGAACGAAACGGTGGTGTCGGCGGCGACCAAAATGTCCAGTTTCGGCCTGGTTTCGTCCCAGAGCCAATACCTTCTCTCCAACATCCTCGGAGACAGGAAATTCACCAAAAATTACGTCAAACAAAACAAAAAACGCCTCAGGGAAAGGCGGGAAAAACTGGTCTCCGGGCTTAAGGAATGCGGCGTGCCGTGTTTGGACGGCGATGCGGGGCTGTTTTGCTGGGCGGATATGAGGGGTTTGTTGAGCTCTAACACGTTTGAATCGGAAATGGAGCTTTGGAGGAGAGTTGTCTGTGATGCCGGGTTGAATATCTCGCCGGGTTCCTCTTTTCATTGTTGTGAGCCGGGGTGGTTTCGAGTTTGCTTCGCTAATATGTCCGATGAGACTCTGGAAGTGGCGATGCGGCGGATGCAGGATTTCGTTGACTCTGTCGGAGGCGGAGATCGTTGCCGCCGGGATGTTCACCGCTCCCGGCCGCCTGCCGCCGGTCCTAGCTGGAGAAAAATATTATCGTCACTTGTAAACTGGTGTTTTAAGTAATAATAATATTTAGTGTGATTTGATGGCATCACTTTTCGATATTTAGTAAGTGTATTTTTGTCACTTTATATTTTTATTTTGTTATTTTTCTAGTTTCAACTGGTTTAATTGGTTTAAGACTTTACTAAAAATAGGTGAAAAAATATGATTACTAAAAATCAGATTTACCCAAAGTTCTAAACCAATTAAATCCGTTGAAACTGGAAAATAATAAAGTAAAAATATAACCCAATAAGGTAGCTTAAGTGGCAAGTGAACTCTCTTTGTGAGGAGGAATTTCGGGAGAACCCGGGTTCAATTCCCACAAGTGACGATTCCTCGGGCCAGCTCCCGTGCTTCCCGGAGCGAACATGGGTGGACCCCGGACCGTTAAACGGACGGAGAGAGTGACTAAATTAAAAATAATAAGTTGGGATCGTCGTTGCTCACGAGCCGTAAAGTAAGTAGCTCAGTCTCTAAGACTAAATTTAAAATTTATCCAAAAGACAAGGAATCTTTGGTGGAACTAACTCTAAAAATTATTTAGGTCTAAACACCACTTTGATGTTACCCGTGCACATATATTTCTTGGATATATTTTTCCAATACTTTAAATGATGAGAAAATACCAAAAGTAATCCAGAAAAAATATGTATAACTAGTTCAACTAATAGATTATTGATAATAATCAAACTTGTAATAAGTATTGGTAAGTATTAATGTTGTATATGCTGATACTTATTAATGTTGTTCTTTTGGTATGCATTAAATTATAGTTGTATATGTTTAGATAAATATATATGGCCTTGATGTTAATAGTTGTATATGTTTAGATAAATATATATGGCCTTGATGTTAAAGAACTCTTTAATTTCAATATTTTGTTTGGCCATTATTTCGATTAAATGAAAAAGACTGATTAACTAGTTGAAGATCTTGATTGTTGCGTACATGACATGATGACAATAAAAACTTACTACTTTTGTTTACATGTTGTCCCATAATTACTTTATTATATGCTAATTATCTATATATCTAGATATATTATCTATGTTCAAAAATATAATAATATCTAATAATCAGTAAATAATAATAAAAATAATATTATAGTATCTAGATATTTTTTAAGAAATATACTAAATCTATCAAAATAAAATAAATTATTAATATAAGTAGTAACATCTAGATAATTAATATATATAAGTAATAATATCTGAATATGTAGATATTATTTGATTAACAATTTTACATACCTATACAGTTTTGTTGTGTATTGTGCATCTCTTACATTTAGTTCTTAACTATACAATTTTACGCACCTAGTGTATGGTTATTAAATTCCTTCCACATTTGATCATTTTTGAACAATTTTTCAGCAAACGTAGTTGAAGTCTCACATGACATTCATGTGAATTATTTGATTTAAACCACATGTAGATGGAAAAATGGCATAGATTGGTATTGGGATTAATCATTAATGTTAATGAAAATTAAACAAAGATTGGTTAGAAAGCTGAGATTATGCACTAATTCAAATTTGACGATAATTTGATAATTATGCATCAAATAATATTGAAAATTTAATAGTCACCACATGTAAAAATGGTATGATAATCAAAAGACTAATTAAAAGTTAAAAAAATCAATTTTCATTAAAAGATTACTTTATTTGTAATTAATATATTACCCATAAATTGAGATATGCTCCACTAGTATACATGACATGAGAACTCGTTAAATTATAAATTATTGTTTAGTAGCTCCCAATAAGTTATTGTTCATAAAATTGAGATATGGTGCACTAATCTCCAACGTACACATGAGAACTCGTTAAATTATTGTTTAATTTATTGTAATCACTGTTGCAAAAATTCCCGCCTAGGCCGCCTAGGCACCTGCCTAAGCGCTAGGAGCTCCTAGACCGAGGCGAATTGCTCCCTAAGCGTCCGCCTAGGAGGCCGCGTAGCGCCTAACTCGGGGACTGGGCCGAGTTGGTGACCGACTAGGTCGAATTTGGCCGAGTTAACTCGCCCAACTCGGCAGAGTTAGCCGAGTTAACTCGAGCTAGTCGGCCTTGTTAATTTTATTATTATATTTATATATATTTAAATTTATTTATTTATATAAGTAAGAGAAGTAAGAGATATATATACAATATATATAATAAAATATATGACATACACCAACACACATGAATTAATTTTTTGTTTTTATAGGTCGCCGCCTAGAACCGCCTAGAGCGCTTAGGCGCTAGTCTACCGCCCGACTAGCGCCTAGCGCCTACTGCAACCATGATTGTAATCATAACTCAATTTTCATTAAAAAAAAATTACTTTATTCTTAGTGTATATATTTCATAACTCAATCTA
>CM008345.1:12424388-12451839 GCA_002525835.2 Ipomoea batatas
GGATTCCGGGGTATGCCCCGAGTACTTGTTTTTTTGGCTCTGAGTTGGCTACTGTTTTGTGTGAGCAGCAACTCCTCTCTTGATACAGCACTTCATGGCTTTATTTCTGTTGGTTTTTTTTTATATCTTGGGCTAGGTTAAGTGGGGATTGTCCATGTAGTGCCCAATGTGCTAGTTTTGCTTTCTGTTGGTTTTTATCATGATCTTTTGATAGTGTTGCTTTGCTGGTTGGATGATCTGTTATATCTTTCCCATGTGGGGGTAGAAATAGCCATCATCCTTTTACATCTAGTTTCTGTCATGACTTTGGTTTTTGGTAGGCAGGATGGATCCAGTAATTTTTGATCCTTTCCTGCTCTTTTCTTACTTCTTGTATTCCCAGGGTGTGCCCTGCGTATTTGTACTGTGATTTCGGGTATATAATACACATTTACATTTACCCAAAAAAAAAAGACCAAAGACTCCGTGCAATTGATGGCATTCATATATAGCCTTAGGATAAGGAGCCTAAAAAATGCGGATAAAACTCAGATATTAATTCATTCAAGTCAACTACTCTTTAAAAAAAAATTTTGGCACCTATGATTTTCAAAATGTGTCCTGCAATGCACAACATCGAAAGACACAACAATATGCATTGCAAGGCACAATAATACGCACTAACAGACAATAATGTGTACTACAAGACACAACAAGGTACGTTATTTCAAAACTTTAGGTGCGTGGTTTGTGTTCTTAAGGTACTTTGTTTGTGTGCTAAAAGTGCGTGGTTTGTGTATTTAAGGTGCGTCATTTTAATGCTTAAAATTAGGTGCGTCAATTCTACACGTACTTAACGTGCGTCCTTTTATGTTATCTGCACAGGAAGTTATCTTCGCACCTGATTCAGTCCATATATATATATATATATATATATATGTATGTATGTATGTATGTATGTATGTATGTATGTATGTATGTATGTATATATAGGGTAATGCTCCAATAAGACAACATCTTTCTGTGAGACTGTGAGGCACAACATGAATGCACACAATCTACTACAGGAATGCACATACACTAGATTGTGTGCACTCATATTGGGTAATTGCACACATTCTAACTTGTGTACATTCTTGTAGTAGACTGTGCATTCATCATGTTGAATTGTGTCTCACAGGAAGATGTTATATGTCATAGATGCTAGTCTACTTACACTTGTGAATTGGTTGGGACTTGGGACATAAGTCACCTTATCTAAGCTACTACTTAGATCATATTGGACAGAGGTCGGTAAAAGCCAAGTCTTTGACTCGGTGGCGGATGATTGTTCAGTGGAGGCCAATAAATGGCTTAAAGGGTCAAGTCTAGAACCCAACGTCCCGAAAATGTGTGGTGGTATAAGAAAAAAAAATTACGACTTTGCTACGAATTAGAGCTTTTGGCATAGTGGTAAACGCTTTATCTTAACAAGTGATATTAGAGACAAGTCACGACTTGTTCCAACAGTAATTGTAAGTCAACCACCCAGTGGCTTGAAACTTGTTGGACGGAGCTAGTAAAAGACACACGTAAGGACATTTAAGACAAGACACCCGGTGGACATATCAATTATATATCTAAGTTCCAATATAGAATTTTCAACTTCTTAGACTTTGTGTCAGCTATGTGAATTATCCCCCACAAGAGGCACTATCACCATATCTCTTAACCGATCAGAGCTTGACCTTGTGAATTATCCTCCACAAGAGGCACTATCACCATAACTCTTAATCGATCAGAGCTTGACCTTGACCCTAATTAGGCCAATTGTTCAACCGTACCCCTCACTAGACTTCTAATTGAGACAGTGAGATTACCATATATCTCGAGTCTTGAAGTGAAATATGGGTTTCAAAGTTCTCATGACACATAATTCATACTCTTAAGGTACATAGCATAGCATTATGGACTCAACTAGATTGAAAAGACAAGGTACATAATTCATACTCTTAAAATATATAATTTCATAACAAAAGACACAAAAAAATTATAACACAAGACACATACACATGCTATATATTTACTTATTTTTCAAATCTGATTTAGGTACATAATTTGTGTTCATATGTACAAAATTTCACAACACAAAGACACATAAATTCATAACATAAGACACAATTATTAATTTATTCCAGGTACAGAATTCACTCATAAGGTACACAATTTCATAACACAAGACATAAAAAGTCATAACGTAAAATACGAACACATGAACTAGGATCCATAGTGTAATGTGAACCCTAATCCATGATATAACAATTTGATTGTAGCTGCCTGAAGGAAAGAAGCAAAAGTTGCAAGCTCTGAGTTTACATTATATAACTTCATTAAATTCAAATAACTAAAACCTAAATCAGAAGAAGCCAATTTCTCCATTCCATATATTTAGACTGGACTAAGCCATACAAGAGCAATTGTTCGAGCAACACAAGCTAAGGTGCAATAATACTTATTTACCAAATTGAAAGGGAAATATTACTCTCCTACAATTTTTAATGTCAACTCTCTACCGGGGATCCAAGGCAGTGATGGTGCATTCATTTCTTGAACATGTTCCCTGAGTGCTTGAAGAGTAATCGCTTGTGTTTTCTCTCCGTTCTGTGAAGAATCCTGGCTCTTTTGCTTCGGGTAGAGTGTAGTCATTAGTCAACATTGTTACCACAGAAGACATAGCTGGTCTATCACTAGGACATTGTTGAACACATAACAGTCCAACATGGATACACCTTTGAACTTGAGATAGATCACATGATGGAATTAGATGCACATCAATGAGTTCCAATGCCCTGTTTTCTTTATACAACTTCCATGCCTACAGAGTTAATTTAGCTCAATAATGAGTGATACCAGTTATTCACAAGAAAATAAAAGATAAAAAAGAGTAGTTAATATATTATGACCTACATGACCGATAAGGTTAAGACAGTGATCTGGGTGGAATAAACCTCTATTTCTTTTACCCGTCACAATCTCCAAAACCAGAACGCCAAAGCTAAATGTATCAGATTTTATTGAAAATATTCCATTAGCAGCATATTCTGGTGATATGTATCCACTGCATCAAAGATTCAAAGGAGAACATTTTATTCTTTATTTTTGAATCAAAGGTGGACATTAGTATTAATAAAAGTAATGAAAAAAAAAATATGGATGCTCTAACATAAATAACACAATATCAAGGTTCTTACTGTGTCCCCATAATACGGCTTGCATTAGCTTATGTTACATCCCCTCCAACACTTCTTGCAAGTCCAAAGTCTGAAATCTTGGGATTCATATTGTTATCCAATAAAACATTACTGGCTTTAAGATCTCTATGAATGACTCTTAGTCGAGAATCTTGGTGGAGATACATTAGTCCTCGTGCAATTCCGTTAATAATGGAGTGGCGCTTTGGCCAATCAAGCAATTTGTTCTTTGCATCATCTATCAAAAGGATGTTAATCAACTAATGTTTCACATATGCAAACTATATACTTAAGTAACTATTTTACATAAGTGTTGTATGGGTTATTAGAAAGACTAACCAAATATAAAGGTATCCAAGCTTTTATTTGCCATGTATTCATAGACCAAAAGCGTTTCTTCTCCTTGTATACAACACCCTAAAAGCTTTACTAGATTTCGATGTTGAAGCTTGGCAATACAAATTACTTCATTCTTGAACTCTAATACTCCTTGCTTTGAAGTCTTCGAGAGTCGTTTCACAGCAATTTCCTCTTTATTATCTAGAATACCCTGAAAATTTGAAGTAAACAACATCTATATGTTATGAATTACTCCGTATTAGCGTTTAGGAATTTTGGAAATAGTGAGATTTTTACCTACCTTGTAAACAGCTCCAAATCCACCCTCACCAAGTTTGTTGTTTTCTGAAAAGTTATTTGTAGCTCTTGATATCGTAGACAGGTCAAATAACGGTAGTTCTAACCATTCTTTCAGCTCCATCATTTTCTTCTTATTCTTTTTGTAGATATACATACCAAAGCACAAACCTAGCAGGACCATTATAGTTAGAGGTACCAAACAGCCTAGGACTATTTTTGCTTTCTCCCTTTTCAAGCTAGCACGAGTTTCCTTTGTAATTGGCTCTGTAGTATCAAGAAAGTTTTAGTCATCACAACATTTTACATATCCAACAAAATATAGAAAATTGTATGTTGTCTAACCTAATCTATTAGAAGAATCAAATCAAATGTAAATCAAAATTGTATGCATTTGTACCTGGTAACTCAGAAGAATCGAGTTTGATGTAAATGTCCTGTCCGTTCTGAGGCATTACACGAATATCAATCAAGTCGTTAAACCAAAGCAAACAACCACTTCCTCCATTGCTTATATCCAAATTTGAATAAGCCGTGCACGAGCAATTCCTCAAACACTTGAGCTCACACTCTGTAAGGTTCATGGTCGTGTTAAACCAAGAATGTTTCGTGTCGGGCCATTTTATACGGGAATACTTCTTGAATCCTTCTGTTCCATTCTTGCATTTCAGAGGTCTCCTCCTTCGACACCCATTGGACCAGTACTCCAATCCCCCTCTATTATTCTTTGTAAATTTTTCAAAACATCCACAAACTGGGGAATCTGTGGCGTTACAGATCCCATTTGCACCACATATCGCATATCTGTCGCAGACATCCCTAGGGACTTTAATGATACTGACCCAGCTTTGGGCCTCATTCATCCACGCGGAGAATTGGAGATCACCAGAGCTAGTTAAAACTGCCCTGGCCAAAACCGAGTGGTTAGTGATTTCGTATTTGCCAGAGATTTCCCTGGGATTAATGTTCACTTGGTAGTTGTAATGAGAACTATCTGGAGATTTCTCGGAGGTTCCACTGAACCGCACGCCATTCCAGCACCCTGTTGTGTATGTGGTTTTGGAACCATTCTTGATTACTATTTGTGGGTAACCGGTTGGGTCAAAACGGAATGTGAATGGCCCTGAAGATGGATCGTTTTCGGTCTTCCTTGCCGTGACATATACCTCGTGGCCTGTCACTAAATTCCACCCAAGCTTCACTCCTGGAAAAAATGTATCAGTTGGGTAATCAAAACTCTGCCACAGGAAATTCTCCGGGTTTTCGTCATCTCTATCTCTCAGGACAAGATTCCCTGAATCCAAGAGCTGTGCAATGGGATTCTGAGATGATCTTGATGTGTTAGATGACCATATAATGCCAGTGTTGCCATCAGTGAGAAGTAATCGGCCCGGCTTGATGATCTTGAAGACAGCTGATGTTGTGTTAGTCAGGGGAGTTTCTCTGTTGGCAATCCATATAACTGTTTGAACAGGGATTTTGTTGTACCATATACCGAAGTATCGGTTTATGGAACCGGCAGGGACGCTGAGAAACCCCATTGCAAAGCTCCCACCAGATGAAATGATGGTGTCTCCATCTTTGAGGAATTGAGTGGGAGTGAGTGTATCCTTTGCATGGGCAATTCTGTGCATGGAAAGCAAGAAGAGGGAGAACAGGAAATGCAGGAAAAGAGTTCTCATTTTGACACCTTATCTGGTTCTTGATTGAAATGTTTGCTGTTTATAGAGGAAAATTTATTTTTTATAGATTGAGAGAAGTTAATTGGATCGCCTGTGGCCTAGTCCATAGACGTTAAACGACACTACTACGTAAAAGTTGTTGGGCAGATGACAGTAAAGAGCCAATTCCATCAATGGGTTGTTAGGGGATTGTTCTGCGGAGGCGGGTGAAGGGCCAAGTCCGGCTTCTCCAAAATGTGATGGCAGTTTATAAGGAAATAAAGTTGTGCATCCGCTATTAACTATAGCTTTGGGCGCTGTGTTGTGTTTGATCCTAAAAGTGGTGGACAGTTAAGACTGACAGATGCTAGGAAAAAATAAATTAAAGGGTTTGTTTTTTTTAAGGACCTAATATCTTTGACGTAAAATCTCATTTCTGTAGTAGTCCAATGACTCAGTACAATTGCCGGCAAGTGGGTAATTTAGTGCTACGTCCTTGGCATGCCATTGTAAAGGGAAACTGTTCCATCTACCCAAATATACAATTGTACACTCCAAGAGCAACAGGACCATTGAGCTATTAAAACCCTGACAACTTGTCATCCTCATCAGACCAATTTACTCCAGCGCACCACATTAAATTGGATTTTTCATTTTTTAGAGTCGTCGTGGTGCTTGTAGTTTTGACTTTTCAAAATAGATCAAAAAGCTTAATCAAACAACTTTGAACTTTTATGTCCTGGGACCGGTCAAAGTAGATTCAGGACGACTTAAATGTTATGTACTGTAGATGATGACGCTTCCTATTAACAATGAATTATACAACATTGGTCCAGGACTTTTTAGTTCTGTCGGTAGGGGATTGTGGCATTTTGCTCATGATATATTGATGGTTAGGCGTTGTTTTGTGGTATCATAGTGAGTTGTTTAGTCTTGGTGTTGTTTTTATTTTTGTTTCTGTTCATTTTTAGTGTTTGCTAGTTGTTGGATGGGAGTGTTGGTCCCTTTGTTTTGTAGACTTAGTCATGTTAATCAGTTCCCCATTCGTACTTCTTGTATGTGGAGGCATGTCTGCACACTTAGTTTAGTTTTTGGTTACTTTGCTTATTGGTTTTGTTAGAAGTGTTCCAACACTTCTGGGGAAATGAGGGAGATGGTATGTGAGATCCTGGGGGATGAGGGAAGGGAATTTGAGCGGGAGTTATTTGGGTTTACCATCCTTAATAGGAAGGAATAAAAGGGAAATCATGGGATTTATTCGTGAAAAGGTTGTGGGTAGGATTAAGAGGTGGACTGTTAAATTTCTGTCTAGAGCGGACAGAGAGGTCCTACTTAAAAATGTCATTCAAGTCATCAATCTTATGCAATTAGTGTCTTTCTTATTCCGGTGGAGTTCGGCAAGGAAATTGAAAGGATCATGAATGCTTACTGGTGAGATTGTGAGGGTGAGAGAAATAGGGGTATAAGGTGGAAGAGCTGGGAAGCTTGTGTACTCCAAAGAGAGAGAGCTCACTTTCTATTTGAGCTACCCATTAGATTATGTATGTATGTATTATACCTCTAGTAATATATTATGTAGTCTCAATTACTAAATTATGTACTTATTAGTTATTACAATTAACATATTATGTACCGTACATGAAGTTAGCATATTATATACCTTTTAATAAATTATGTGGCTTTAATTATTTTTATGGAGTACAAATGGTAAACTTAACAAAGCAACAAACTTAAGAATAAAGAAAATAAAAACATAAACATAAACACACAAAAAACAAAAAACAAAACAAAAAACAAAAAAACAAAGGTCGAGTGGCGGGGCTAGGGCTGTCAAAGTGGGCCAAAGCCCGCAGGCTGGCCCGTACTCGCACCGCGGTGGGGCGGGTTAGGTCATGAAATAATAGGCCCGCGAAAATAAGGGCCAAAATTGACCCGCGGCCCACGCGGGCTAAGTAAATATATATATATATTCACACACTATGAATATATATATATATATGTTACAATGTATTACTGTGAATATATATATTCACAGTAATACACTGTGAATGTATATTTAAAAAAATAAATAAATAAAGAAGAAGATTAAAAGCCTGCGGTGCCCGCGAACCCGCGTGGGGCGTGTTAGGGTTACACAAATTCTGGCTCACGGATCGACCCGCAAAAGTCCGCCAGAAATTTTGTCCGCAATGGGGCGAACCGGCCCGCTTTGACAGTACTAGCGGGGGCCTACTTAACCCGCGGGGCGGGCCAGCAAAACCAAGGCCCGCTAAAGAGCGAGCTTTTTTGGCCTGTCCTGCCTGGCTAGCGGGCTTCAGCCCGCCCTCATGGCTCATTTTGACAGCTCTATGTACATGCAGTTAACATATTATATACATTTTAATAAATTATGTGCCTATTATAATTAACATATATGTACCTTCAGTTATATTTACATGTACATAATTTGTGAGTTGAAGGTATATAACTATATAATATGAATGTGGACCAATTCACAATACAAGGTGGACCTTGGTCCATGATATAATTTGCCTTAATAATTCCTTGACAATTCTAAGGTAGACCTTGGTATTTTTAGTTTATTGCAGATTCATCTTTATTATATTACTCGTTTATTTTTAGTGAGCTCATTATATTTTGATACATTTTCATTTTTAGTGTGTAGCAAATTAAATTGTGGGGAACAGAATTGGAAATGATGACGTTAATGCCACGTTAATGGACACCGTCTTCGCTCCCTTGCTTCGTGCCACGCCCTCGAGCCTCTGTTTTGCCCCCTTTTGCCTTGATATCTTCCAGAATTATTCTCTTTTCAAGCTTGTGCATACCTATGCCCACTCTTTCCTTCCAACAATCACAAACACATGAAAAATTAAGCATTATTCCACCATACTTCCTTAACATTCAAGCAAAATAAACCATATATGAAGCAAACTATAAGCCACTTTATCAGTTAACAAAATTAATAGTCGATTTTAATGGAATTAATGATTGTTATTAATGATAGTGTATTTAAAAAGTGCATAATTAAATTACAAAAAATTAATGTACATAGATTAAATTGCACAAAATTATATAGTAAAAAAAACCTCACAAGTACTTTAATTTAACCTCTATTTGTTGATATACTTATATTGTGCACTACGGTTCACATAACACCTCTAATATATGTTATTTTTAGAGGTAACTTCTTGGATATTTACTTTGTTTGAAGGTAACTGGAACCCATATTATTTTACATTAATTACTTGGAATTTTCATTAATTTCGTTGACCATGAATAGTGCATGTATGAGAGAAATTGGACCAGCTTGCATGTTTTTCTTGAACATCACCCATCAGTCGCTCTCGAGTTCATAGGGACAAGAAGTATATTTTACCAAATTATTCCCCACTAATTGCACAAAGTCTTTGGTCGTCTTTGTCATCTAAGGACTATAGCAACAGGTGATTGAACTAATTAACGTTTTAGCCAATTACCGGTCTACCAAATGTGTTGTAACGTTGTTGAAGAGGAGGATATAATATATGTTTTCTTGGAAATCAACGATAATTGGAATTAAAAAAAAAACATAGGAAAATGCGAGAACCAAGAATCGTGTATTGTCTTATATGAGTTATATCTTGTGAAATGTTTGGGATGTTGCATTTAAGGAGAAGAAAAGATATTAGTTTATTGGACGGCATATTCTTTTGGAATTGTCGCACAAATAACTCAATTGATTTTTGGACAATAAATTATAGATAAGGACACATGATTTAGTCTTACTACCCTAATATGAGAGTTACACCCAATGTGCGACAAGAGTTTGAATCTAGGGAAAGGTTTCATTTTCCACTAAAAAAAGTTAATTCCATTTTTTGTCCTAGATTTATAGGTGGCAATCCACTTTTAGTTTTTTTTTTTTAATTTTTTTTTATTTTTATCATCAGAAGATTCACTTTTGGTCTTAGTATTATTGTGACATGATCATTTTTTTGTCATCCGTCAATAAAATCGTTAAAATATCGTTAAATATAACGACATTTAGATTTTTTTTTATATAAATAGTATATTGACCCACTATATTTTTTATGTTTAATTTTTTTTTAAAAATCATAATTAAATATCGAAATGTTTTTGTATTTAATGACATTTAAACTGTTTTGTTGATAGAGCACCAAAAATGGTTCTGCAATAATAATACTAGAATCAAAAGTGGATGTTCTGATAAAAAAAAAAGACTAAAAATGGACTATCACATATAAATCTAGGACCAATTCAAAAATGGAATTAACTCCCACTAAATAGGATATGAACCCACAAGGATTAAACATGCTATTTTAATTACCTTAATTTCTTTTTTTTGTACTACTTACTCTGTTACAATGTAGTATCTATTCATACTTTAATTTATTTATTTCATTGTCTTTGAATAGTCTGCTTGTATGGTTGACTAATTAGCCTCGATCTCAATCTATAAGCAATAGATTTTCTTCAAGAAAAGGAAACAAAAAAAAAATGTAAACAGCAAACATTTCATGTCATAATGATGAGAGCTTTTTTCCTGAATTTTGTGTTCTCCCTCTTGTTTTCCATTCATAATATTTCGTATGCAAGTGATACAATCACTTCCACTCAAGTCCTCAAAGATGGCGATACCATTGTTTCTTCTGGTGGAATCTTTCAGATGGGTTTTTTTAGCCCAACCGATTCACAGAATCGCTATGTTGGCATATGGTACAACCAAATACCCGATAATCGCACAGTAGTTTGGGTTGCCAATAGAGACACTCCCCTCACTGATACATCATCAGTGGTCTTGAAGTTCATCAATCAAAGCTGGCTAGCCCTAGTTGATGCTGACAATAATGCAACTATATGGCATACTAACACTTCCAGACAAGTCCCAAATCCGGTTGCAAAATTATTGGATTCGGGAAATCTGGTGGTGACTGATGGTGACATTGATATTTACATGGATTCTCTGTGGCAAAGTTTTGATCATCCAACAGATACTCAATTGCCAGGCATGATACTCGGGGCGAATTTCATTACTGGTCTTGAGGTTTCATTATCAGCCTGGAAAGCAGAAAACAATCCAGGAAGGGGGGAATATGAGCTTCACATTGAGCCTACAGGATACCCACAATCCATCATGAGAAAAGATGGAAAGAAAGTGTATCGATCAGGATCATGGAACGGTGTGCGTTGGGGTGGAACACATGGAATAGAAAAAGAGAGCTACATTATCAACACGTCTGTAATCATTAACACGGACGAGGTTTCCACCAGTTTTGAGGTTCATAATAGCTCGGATTTGGTCAGGATGGTCCTCACAAGCTCTGGGAGTATACTGCTGTATAAATGGGCAAATGAAACAGAGGAGTGGAAAACACTGAGAAATGCACCAACTGATGTTTGTGACACATATGGATCATGTGGGGCTTATGGGAGTTGTAACTATGATAATTTCCCTGTTTGTGGATTCTTGGATGATAAGTTTTTGCCTAGAGATAAAGTAGCTTGGGGAAAGTCAGATTTTTCAGGAGGGTGTGTCCGGAGAACACCCTTGAACTGTCAAAATGTAACCTCAAATGGATTCTTGAAATATTCTGGTATTAAATTGCCAGATACTGAGTTTACATGGTTCAATACTAGTATGAACCTTGAAGAGTGTGAACAAGTTTGCTTGAAGAATTGCTCTTGTATGGCTTACTCAAGTTTAGATATAAGCAAAGGACAAAATGGTTGCTTGCTTTGGTTTAGTGATTTGATTGACATTAGAGTTCTACCTGTGGATGGGCAAGATCTTTACATAAGGATGGCTTCCTCTTATTCAGGTAATAATTTTTTTGCGGGAAAATTGTAATTTATGCCCCTCCATAATACGTCAATTATCAATGTCATTCCTGAATTATTAGTGGTATAAATGTTGCCCCTCAATTTTCAAAACGATACATATATTGACACTCCCAAGTATAAATATTGCCTCTCAATTTTCAAATCGGTACAGATATTGCTCATCCCGTATAGTACGGGAGGGGCACTATATGTACCGTTTTGAAAATTGAGGGGCAACATTTACATCACTAATAATTCAAGGTTGACATTGATAATTGACCTATTATGGAGTGGCATAAATTACAATTTTCCCTTTTTTTGCCACTAATTCAAAGTGACCATAGTTTCCATGACATTGATAATTGAATGCATTCCTTTTTTTTTTTGGCGTAGATTATCCTTCAAGCTCAAAGAGAAAGAAGTCAAAAAGAATAAAATTGACATCAATATTGGTTGGTATTCTGGGGCTGAGCTTGATCCTGATTGTGGTCATTATATTGTACAAACGAAAAAAGAAGGAGATCAATTCAAAGATAAAATGGGAAGAAGATCAAATATTATTTGAAGTATCAACAATAACAAAGGCTACAAATAACTTTTCACTCAACAATAAGATTGGAGAGGGAGGATATGGACATGTTTACCAGGTAGCAATACTATTCGTATTTTTATTCATAATTATACTGATCACTTCAATCTAAACATTTCATTTGCAGGGTGTACTAGATGATAGAAAGGAAATAGCCGTTAAACGGCTTTCAAAAACATCTAAGCAAGGGCTTGGAGAATTTAAAAATGAAGTCAATTCTATTGCCAAGCTTCAACATAGGAATCTTGTGAAGCTTCTGGGATGGTGCATTCAAGGAGATGAAAAGATGTTGATCTATGAATATATGCCAAACAAAAGTCTTGACTCATATATATTTGGTACGATGTTCCTATCCTAATTTTGATCAACTCTATAATTACATTTGATCACGTTCATCAATTTCAATTTTGATTTTAAATATTTTCCTTGATAGCATTCTTTTAACCAAGAAATGTGTTCTTGGAATTGAAAGTACCCTTCCTGGGTGATTTTTTTTTTAAGGAATGTAAGTAATTAAATTGTATAAAAATTTTTGGCAGATATTAAAAAAAGAGCATTACTTGATTGGCCAAAACGCTTCAACATTATCAATGGAATTGCAAGAGGGGCTTTTGTATTTGCACCAAGATTCTCGACTAAAAATTATTCATAGAGATCTCAAAGCTAGCAATATTTTGTTGGATATTGACATGAACCCAAAAATATCCGACTTTGGCTTGGCAAGGAGCATTGGATTAAACGAGACAGGAGCAAATACAAACCGAGTTGCTGGAACACTGTAAGATTTCAATTTCACTTTGCATTCATCTGTTTGCTTATTTTGATCATTGAACATAATAGATTAACATTTCAAAACACAGTGGTTATATGTCACCGGAGTACGCTGGACATGGGCTCTTTTCCATTAAATCAGATGTGTTCAGCTTTGGTGTTTTGGTACTAGAAATTCTGAGCGGGAAAAGAAATAGAGAATTTTCTCATCATCAAGATCACTATGAGAACCTTCTTGGACATGTATGTCTCACTTTTATGCATAACTATTTATTCATTAAGTTTGAATTCAAGTCTTGATCTACTAGCTAATTCATATTTACTATAGGCATGGAAGCTTTATAGAGATGGTAGATTGATTGAACTTGTAGACGAGCATCTAGATGCACAATGTGATTTGCTACAAGTTTTAAGATCAATCCATGTCGGCCTATTATGTGTTCAACACTACCCTGAAGATAGGCCAAGTACGTCTTCCATAGTTCATATGTTAGCTAACAATGTTGAGTTACCCATTGCTAAAGAGCCTGGTTTCTTCACAAAAACAAGGGTAAATGAGACGAAGTCGTCTTTAGGCGCTGAAATATTATGTTCCATAAATGAAGTCACCATCTCATCATTCGGTCCCCGTTAAAAGGAGTACATATATAATATAATTGAGTTATTTCTATTTATATTTACCCTAAGTTTGTATTTGTTTTTACGAATTTCATAAGGAAAACTTCTAGCATCAAATTAAACCACTTTGACGTTCTTTTTCCTTGCTCTTAATTTCCATTTTAATTTACTATTACCTATCTTCATTGCCCTTTCAAAATGTTCATTGGCGTACGAAATTGCGAAAATGCCAATTTTCTCTGTGGTTGTTTTTCTCTACCAATTTGGCAATTTAATTTGGCCCACAGTGACTAGTTTTTTTTCTCTACCTATTTGCTCTCCTATTTATAATTGTAGCATGAGTGAGATGGAAAGTAGCTAGGATTGAGAAATGTGAAGCTTTCCCGTGATGTCGTTCTCTAAGAATGGCGAATGGGAATTGAACAATGCGTGGCTAAGCACAAGTTCGTAAGAGTCATAGAAAGTTAGGTCTCAAAACTAAACAAGGAGCATTATCAAAGTAATAAGTGAAAGTAATTAAGTGAATAGAGGGGATTAGGACTAGGTGTTTCTTGATTGGATGCAATAGAATGGCCCTAAGAGCATCCGTAATTGTGGGATTTTTTTGAGAAGTTTTTATAAGTGTGATTAGCAAAGAGAATACGAAAAGAGAAATAGATAAAAATAATAAAGAGAAAAAAGAGTAAAAAAATAAAAATTAAAACAAGACTGCAGCAAAGCTCAGCAATCTGACTGCAATGTAAAGCAATCGCGCACCAGCTGTGGGCGTGTTGCGTGTCCTGTACGCAGAGGCAAAATCAACTTTGCTGCCATTAAATGCAAATGTGTGACCCATTAAAAACTACATCTTGCAGGGATGAAAACCAACAAAAAAAAACAAGTTTAATGTCAATCAAATCTCCGAACCAAAGCAGGCAGCCATTTTGACCATTGCTTATATCTAAACTTGAATAAGCCATACAAGAGCAATTGTTGAAGCAAACTTGCTCACACTCTTGCAGGTTCATACTGATATTGAACCATGAAAACTCAGTATCTGGCAGTTTAACACCAGAATATTTCACGAAACCATCCGAGGATGTATTTTGACATTCTAGGGGTGTCCTCCGAACACACCCTCCAGAATAATCTCTCCTGCCCCATGCCCTTGGATCTCTCGGCAAAAATTTATCCAAGCATCCACAAATAGGGTTGTTATTAAAGTCACAACTCTCATATGCTCCACATAGTCTATATTCATCACAAACGTCTGTTGGTATTTTGCGGATATTGTTCCATTCCCTTCTTCCATCTGACCACATATAGATTTCTACAGTCCCATCATTTGACAGAACCGTTCTGATCAAAGTTGAGCTATTATAACTGAAGGAAACCTCATTTGTATTCATGATTACAAACATTTCGGAAGTTTCTGTCCTTTTTATCATTCCAGGTAATCCACTCCAACGCAAACCATTCCATGGTCCCCATCGAGACACTTCCTGTCCACCTTTTCTTAAGATGAGTTGTGGACATCCTGCAGGATCAACAGAATTTTCACCTGTATTTGTGTCAGAGTCTTTCACTTTTTGTAAACACTCGGATCTTGCGTAAATCATGGCGATTAGATTGATAGGAATGATTTCTTTTTTTGAAAACATCATTTCTATCAATTTAATGCCATTGATAGTAATGATGTTTTCTCTCTTTCTCCCAAAAAGCTATGCTATTTCTCTCCTTCACCCACGCAGACAAATTGTTTATGACATGATAGATAAGGTCGCGATCGGAATAAAAAATATACTCCGTACAAGAACTTGAATGATGTGAAAATGTAAAAATATTTATGATAAACTATAAAATAAAATCAATTAGATAAAATAAGTTTAATAACATTATATTCATAAATATTTTATAATTTTAATTTCTAAGTTACACTTAAAAAAATATTTAATTTATCTTGGAATGAAATGAAAGAGATAAAATAAGAATAAGTTTAACACTATATTCATAAATATTTTTTTAATTTTAATTTCTAATGTAGACTAAAAAATATTTAATTTATCTTGTAAATGAATAAAAGAGATAAAATAAGAATAATTNGACCACGGTCCACGATATAATTTGCGTTTTATATGTCCAGTATAAAGGAAATCATAGAGTAAAAGGTATCAAGTGTTTACCTTTTTTTAGTTTCATTTCTTTCTCCCTTTTGAGATTTTTTCCAGTTTGTGATTTATGCACCAAATGACTATATGTCACTTATATCTTTTTCCCCCTTTTGGCATCATTATATATTAAATAAACACTAGATAGAAATAGAGTTAGTTTTTGTTCTGTATGTCACCTATGAAATTCCTTTGGGTCACACTTGTGTGAGACCGTCTCACGGATCCTTATTCGTGAGACGGATCGGGTTGGGTCAAAGCACCATGCAAATATCATACTTAATTATATGCTCAAATATAACACTAATCAAGAATAGAATTTTTGCTACTTTTAAGAGAAAAAGTAATACATTTTTCATAATAAGTAATGTTGACAAGTGCTCCTTACTTATAAGGGCAAATATAATACTTTTGAGGAAGAAATAATACTTTTAAATCGAAATGTAAAAGTATTGTATTTTCCTTTAAAAGTATTACATTTACCCTTATAAGTAATAAAATTTTTATTTCTGATTAGTATTACATTTGAGCATATAAGTATGACATTTGTGCATATAAGTGTTACATTTGCATCTTGACCCGACCCGACTCATAGTGAGACGGTCTCACACATATTTTTACTAATTCCTTTTCCCTTTTTAAATGGTCAAGACAACGGATCCCATTTCATTCCTTTTGTTGATGAATTTGTCTTCACTCCATCTCGTATATCTCCAGTTATTGGGTCTTGAGGATGATCTCCAATTATTGGGTCTTGAGGATGATCTCTAATCTATCTTAGAGCATCCTTATCAATGGAGATATTTTGCGGTTTTTAAAGAGTTTTTGTAAGTGTGATTAGGAAAGAGAGTATGAGAAGAAAAAGAAAAAAAATAAAAAAAGAAAAGAAACAAAAATAAAAATTTGACAAAAGAAATATAAAAAAAATAACAAATAATGCTAATGTCAGAGTACTCTGACGTTGGGCAGGACTTTCCGCTAATCACAGCCCTTGGCCGTTGCTTTTTTATTTTATTTTTTTCTTTCTTTCTCCTGCAAAATGGATTTTGCAGGAGAAATAACCCACAATTAATTTGCCTTCTCATCAATTCCATTCTTCATGCTTCAGTTCTAGCTAGGGAAGCTTGTTCTATGTCTGTGTATCAGGAGTGGAATGGTGTCCCTCATTCTTTTATTGTCAACGATTTGTACTTTGATTTGAATTAATGAAGTTATGTTTTTCAAAAAAAAAAAAAAACTCCAAAAAATCTATATCGTACTCTGACAATAACTCCAAAAAAACTACAGATATAGATGCTCTTAGATCTAGTTGAATGCTTTTCTAGCTCCATGAGGTATGTTTAGGAATGTTGACCGAGAAAAAAATGAGCATCCTTAAAATATTTCTTGGACATTGTACGAACTAGGGCTGTCAAAATGGACTGAAGCCCGCGGGCCTAACGGGCTTGGCCAGCGAAGGCCCGCAACCCGCGCGCAAAGCAAGGCAGAACGCTGCCTTGGTGTTCAACATTTTGTATATATTAATTTTTTAATTTTTTTTTTTACTTAATTTATGAACATTGAAAAAAAAAAAGAAGAGAGAGAGAAGCCTGCGGGGCCCGCCAACCCGCGTGGGGCGAGGCCCGCCAAACCGAGTGTTGATGTAATCCTAGCCCGCGGGCCTAGCGGGCCGGCCCGCAAAAACCCGCTAAAAAGTAGACCCGCGGTGAGACGGACCTAATGGGACGGGTCGGCCCGCTTTGACGGTACTAGTACGAACCCATAACTTTTTTGGTTCTATCATCATTTGCCAGCCCAATTTACCTAAGAGGGCCAGGTTGAAGTCCTTGGCTTTGCAAAGCCCAAGACCTCCAGAAGCCTATGTTGTGCAAACCTCACTCCAACCTTGTTACCACAAAAGATGTAAGCCCTGTTCGGTAAATGGCTATTAGTTGATTGGGTTGGTTGTTTGGGTTAGAGGGTATGATTTGTTGATAACATTGGCTGATTGTAAAAAGTTGTTTGATAAATTAGCTGTTAGCTGATAGCTGTTTGGTATAATTTCATTTCTCAAAAAAGCTAATTGAAAATGCTGTTTTGAGTAGCCTTTTTAATTAGCTTTTTAAGAAAAGAAATTATACTAAACAGCTATCAGCTAACAACTAATCTATCAAACAACTTTTTACAATCAGCTAATGTTATTAACAAATCATACCTTCTAACCAAACAGTCAACTCAATCAGCCAACAACCATTTACCAAACAGGGCCATAATTGGTCTATCACATGGATACACCATTGAACTTGAGATAGATGACATGATGGAGCTAGATGTGCATCAATTAGTTCCAATGCATTATTTTCTTTATACAACTTCCATGCATGCAATGTTGATTTAATTTAGATCAATAAGTGGTAGTAGTAATTCACAAAAAATAAAATAAAAATAAAAATAAAAAAAGATAGTTTATTATATATGACCTCCATGATCGATAAGATTGTGAAAGGTTGAAATTAAGTGGTCTGATGGCATCACTGTTACCATTCCAAACGGAAGGTCTCAGGTTACAGTCTCATCCCAATCAAGGATGTTGGCATTATCATGTTGGTTGAGCAGATACTATGTATAGGTTAGATTAGATTGTAGTACTCAAAAAAAACAAACCGCGATATCATCTCGGATCGGAGTACATCAAAAGAATATCAAATAGTAAGTGGTTAATCGCAAAAATGTTTGAGCACATTAATATATAAAACTTGCACACAACCTAACCTTAGGAAAACAATTATAGCATTCAGTAATAATTCAATCGTTTGAGCACATTATCTAAACAAATCCTACACCAGAATGGGATTAGCTACTCATTGCTTGCAAAAATATCAAAATACAAATCATGAATCAAGTCTCAATAAACAACAAGAATATAAATAGGGGAATATAAAAACTTAAGTCTTGGAGTCTGAGGTCTTAGCCTTTATCCTTGAAACTCGGAGTTTTTAAGCTTGCCTTGACCTCTAATGGTGGAAAACCCCTCTCAATCTTTGCTCTCCTCATAAGATTTTGGTGTTGAGAGCTGTGGAGTATCTAGGGCTTTTGGAGAAAAGAACTATATATAGTGGAGCAAAAGTAAGGGTTAAAACGTGATTTTTTAATAGCGTTGAAACTACACAACTCTAACTTTCGAGTTAATTTATACCCTATAACTTGTAAATTAGACTGTGATATTTATAGGAATGGTATATCAGAATACCTTGTGGTCTAGTGACACTCGGTTACACTCTCATAGTCTCATATGGAAAGGGCTTAGTGGAGCGACTTTTGACTCTTTGCGCTTCAGTATAGGAATTGTAACATTTTAAATTGACTTTCTAATTGTGCAAGAGTCATTTGAATTGGAATATATATATATATATATATATATATATATATATATATATATATAATCAAAATAACAAGTAGAGATATCTTGAACATAAATTATCTTCAATTTTAAGCAATGAATTTGCTCTATATATATATGCAAAATATGTGTGCATCACATTCCAATTGGCACTGAATGTTAGAGGAGTATTAGGTTGGGCAATATAATCTTATATATCACACCATCACGAATAAATATTAAATACAACTTTTATGCTAGAAGCTTTCCTATAAAATTATAAAAACAAAAAATACAAATACAAACTCAATGTACATAGAAGTAATAGTCCAATTATAAAAATTCACTTTTTAACGAGGATCAAGCATTGAGATAGTGACTTCATTTATAGAACATGATACTTCGACGCTTGAAGAAAACTTGGCCTCAATTGCCGTTTTTTCTGCAAAGAAACCAGGTTGTTTAGCAAAGGGTAACTCAACATCGTTAGCCAACATATGAACAATGGAACACATCTCTGGCCTATCATCAGGGCAGTTTTGTACACATAACAAGCCAACTTGAATTGATCTTAGAATTTGAGGCAAATCACATGGTTCATCCAGATGTTCTTCTAACAATTCAATTGATCTACCATCTCTATGAAGTTTCCATGCCTGTAGTATATATAAATTACTAGATAAGGACATATATGAAACATCAATTAATGAATAAATATGTTCAAAATATAAAACATACATGGCCAAGAAGGCTCTCGTAGCAATCTTGATGATGTGAAAATTCTCTATTTCTTTTTCCACTCACAATTTCTAGTATCAAGACACCAAAACTGAACACATCAGATTTAATAGAGAAGATTCCTTGTGTTGCATACTCCGGAGACATGTAACCACTGTGATTTAAAATTTTAATTTGTTATGTTCAATGATAAAAAAACTAAACAAATGAATGCAAAAGGAAAACGAAATTTTTACCGTGTTCCAGCAACTCGGCTTGTATTTGCCCCAATCTCATTTAGCCCGATGCTCTTAGCCAAGCCGAAGTCTGATATTTTTGGATTCAAGTCAATATCCAACAAAATATTACTAGCTTTAAGGTCCCTGTGGATAATTCTTAAGCGAGAATCTTGGTGTAGATACAAAAGTCCTCTAGCAATTCCATTAATAATGTTGAAGCGTTTTGGCCAATCAAGTAGTGTTCTTCTTTGATGATCTGTCAAAAGATTTTACACATTATACACATGTATATGATTAAAAAAAAATCATCTCAGAATGGTACTTTCAATTCCAATCACACATTTTTTCTGTTAAAGAATGCTGACAAGGAAAATACTTAATATCCAAATTGACATTAAAGTGATAAAATGAGTCAGGTTGTGGAGAATGGTTTGATAGCCCTCCCCCTTTTCTTATTGATTGTCTTTCTAATGATTTAATGCATTAAGCTTTTTACTTCAAAAAAAAAAATGTATGTAATATAGTTGATTAAATTTAGATGGGAATGACATACCAAATATAAATGAGTCTAGGCTTTTGTTTGGCATGTATTCATAAATCAACATTTTTTCTTCTCCTTGAATGCACCATCCTAAAAGCTTCACAAGATTTCTGTGTTGAAGTTTCGCAATAAAATTGACTTCATTTTTGAACTCTTCAATCCCTTGCATAGACATCTTTGAAAGTCGTTTTACAGCTATTTCCTTACCATCGTCTAGGACACCCTGAATTCTTTGGAAAGTCAGAAATCAACAAATATTAATTTTGGATAATAAAATATTTTTTTATATATCTTGGTTTATTTGTCATTTTTCTTTTGTAGGGTAGTACAGAGTATCATATTTGGAATAAGAACATTTTTAGAGGACTAATATAATTCTAAAAAGAAATTTTCATGTGATATAAGAAATATATATGATGGCGTGCAGAACACATTTACATCTTCATTATGATGGCCACAATTCACATGCATGTTTTTTTTATTTACTGTTTATTTCTTTTTCCCATGCACTGTTATTTTCTATGTGATGTTTACCCTTCCCAACTTCCTAGCAGTTATTTCTCTTGCTTTCTTCCAGTAAGTCTATCTATAAAACCTCTTCTGTAAGCTTCTGATGGGACATTGAATATTTTATAAAGAATTATCCTGAATTTTGTTATCTCAGCTTCAATTGCTCTTTTTCTCTTGTTTCGTCCTACATCAGTTTGGTATCACAGCCATTAATTTCCTGGGCTACGAACGAGATAGCGATTTTTTCCTCTCTATTCGTTGGTCTTGTAATGGCACATGGTAGCAACAACGGAGGAAACAATCAGACCACGAGCGGTGACCGTGGACTTGATGCTCTTTGGACAGCTTTTCAAACACAAGGAGAGAATGTTAACCGCGAGTTTCAAGAAATTCGCAACATCCTCACCAACTTATGCTTAAGACTCGATGGAAATGGTGAAGCCCCCGCAGCCATACCCCAAAGAAGGAACCAACCTCCGGGTGGAAGAGCACAAGGAGTTTTACCGTTGGGAAATCCACCCCTTGGCGATACAAATAGTAGTGACTCTGAAGATGAACTCCAAAATCAACATGCCCAAGTTCACAGAGAAAATCATTATCGGCCAAAGGCTGATTTACCATGTTTTAATGGAAATTTGGATGTAGAAGCCTTCCTTGATTGGTGTTACGAGGTTGAAAAATATTTTGACATGCTGGATATTCCTGAGGACCGCCAAGCTAAATATGTTGCCCATAAACTACGCGGAGGAGCCGCTGCTTGGTGGGAGGTCACTCAAAATAATAGGAGGAGGCAAGGAAAAATGGCGATCACCACATGGAGAAAAATGAGGAAGCTCATGTCAGGAAGATTTTTACCCCCTGATTATCAACAACAGTTATTTCAAAGGTACCAAAAATGTTCACAAGGTTCCCGAAGCGTGAACGAGTACACAGAGGAGTTTTATCGTTTGGGAGCTCGTTGTAATCTCTCTGAAACCCCAGAACAACAAACTGCCAGATATATCAGCGGGCTGAGGTTTAATATTCAGGAGAAGATGACATTAACACCTATCTGGTCTGTGGATGAAGCATTTAATATGGCGATAAGAGCAGAAGATATTTTCATGCAATCTAACCAACGAAGGCAATATTCCAACTCTGTTCCCCGTGGACCTTCCATACCACCCATGCAAGGAAACACCTCCAACCGACCTATTCCTATCTCACCCCACCCGGCAACATCCAATGAAGTAGTGTCAATAAGGAATCATCCACAAAAACAAAATAATGACCAACCCACACGGAGTGTAGCACCGAACCCTTATGCGAAGCCCATGACGGGTAAGTGTTTCAAATGTGGGGAGCCAGGGCACCGTTCAAATGAATGTAGAGCTCGACGGTCAGTTAACTTGGTTGCCGAGAATACTGATGACTTTACTGAAAGTGAGGAATGGAATGAGAATGTTGAAATTGCAGAAGAGGATGGTGAGCATGTGAGTTTTGTCATCAAGAGGATCTTATACACAACTGAAGAAAAAGGACCAGCCCAGCGCAATAATATTTTTCGGGCATATTGTAGTATCCTGGGGAAGGTGTGCAAACTCATCGTCGACAATGGGAGTTGTGATAATATTGTCTCTCGGTCTCTTGTGCGACACCTCAACCTTCCAACCGAGCCACACCCAAAGCCGTATAAGCTAGGTTGGATCAAGGAGGGCCCATCGGTCTCAGTTACAGAAATTTGCCATGTCCCTATCTCAATTGGGAAGAGCTATGAAGATACAATTGTGTGTGAAGTTATAGACATGGACGCTTGCCATATTCTTCTTGGTAGGCCTTGGCAATTTGATGTTGATGCAACTCATCATGGACGACAGAATGTGTATGCATTTCTTTGGAAAAATAAAAAAATAGTTATTCCACCTGCTACATGGGACGAATCCAAAGATAAGAGAACTTGTGCCATCACATTATCAAACAGATGGAAGGAATTTCTGAATGAAGCCCGGAAAAGCAAAATTATTCTAGTACTGGTAGCCAAAGAAGGAAAGTTTGAAACTAATGTCATACCTGGTGAGCTCCACTCCTTGTTAAAAGAATTTTCTGATGTTGTACCAGAAGACCTCCCTGATGGCTTACCACCTCTACGTGATATCCAACATCAAATAGATTTGGTCCCAGGTTCAAGTTTGCCCAACCTTCCACACTACCGCATGAGTCCCGTTGAAAATGAAGCTTTGAATAAGATGATTGATGAGTTGTTAAATAAGGGGTTTATTCAAGAAAGCAAGAGTCCATGTGCTGTGCCTGCTCTTCTTACTCCAAAAAAAGATGGCAGCATGAGGATGTGCGTTGACAGTCGCGCCATCAACAAAATAACAATCAAGTATAGGTTTCCAATCCCGCGAATTGATGATATGTTAGACCAACTCTATGGGGCAGCAGTGTTTTCAAAAATTGATCTAAGGAGTGGCTATCACCAAGTTCGAATAAAGCCAGGGGACGAATGGAAGACAGCTTTCAAGACGCGTGATGGTCTATTCGAGTGGCTTGTTATGCCGTTTGGGTTATCTAATGCTCCAAGCACTTTTATGCGGCTTATGAATCAAGTCTTGAAACCATTCATTGGGAAATTCGTCGTTGTTTATTTCGACGACATTCTGATTTACAGTCGAAGCCATGCTGAACATGAGAATCATTTGAGGAAGGTTTTAAATGCCCTACGAGAACACAAACTCTACGCCAATTTAAAAAAATGTTCATTTCTGACTACTAAATTGGTTTTTTTGGGTTTTGTGATTAGCTATGAAGGAATCCAAGTGGATGAAGGGAAAGTGCAGGCTGTTAAAGACTGGCCAACTCCAAAGACAGTGAGTGAAGTTCGGAGTTTTCTTGGATTAGCAAGCTTTTACAGGAGGTTTATTAGAAATTTTAGTTCCATTGCTGCACCATTAACAGATTGTTTACGAAAGAGTGGATTTTGTTGGGGTGAAGCTACTGAGAAAAGTTTTACAGAATTAAAGCATAAGCTCACTACAGCGCCTGTCCTCGCCATACCAGATTTTTCTAAAGTTTTTGAAGTGGAATGTGATGCCAGTGGCAAAGGTATTGGAGCTGTATTATCTCAGAATCGGAGGCCAATTGCTTTCTATAGTGAACGTTTGAGTACCGCACGGGAGCGATGGTCTACATATGAGCAGGAACTTTATGCAGTGGTTCGGGCCTTACGTACATGGGCTCATTATCTGCTACATCGTGACTTCCTAATTTATTCGGACCATGAGGCCTTGAAATATTTTCGCAGCCAGAAACACTTGAACAGAATGCATGCTCGGTGGGCATCGTATCTTGAGCAATTTTCATTCCACATCCAGCACAAATCAGGTACGGCCAATCGTGTTGCTGATGCCCTCAGCAGAAAAAGGAGCTTATTAGTCACATTACAGGGTGAGATTATCGGGTTTGACATCCTTAAGAACCTGTATGAAGAAGATGATGATTTTAGTGACATATGGAAACAAGCTCTGCTTCATAACTGTTCTCAAGATTTTCATATTTCAGATGGATATCTTTTCAAGGGTAACCGGTTGTGTATACCACGAACATCATTACGAGAACAACTCATTCGAGATTTGCATGCTAGCGGACTTGGTGGTCATGTTGGAAGAGACAAAACTATTGCAGCTGTGGAGGAGCGGTTTTATTGGCCTCAATTAAAAAGAGATGTTGGTTTATTTGTGAAACGTTGCTCTGTGTGCCAAGCATCCAAAGGTCATTCGCAGAACACTGGATTATACATGCCATTACCTATCCCTGAAGATATCTGGGAGGACTTGTCCATGGATTTCGTCCTTGGGTTGCCACGAACACAGCGGGGAGTGGACTCTGTCTTTGTTGTTGTTGATCGTTTCTCAAAAATGGCGCATTTCATCCCTTGCCGAAAGACTTCTGATGCTGTCCATATTGCTAGATTATTTTTTCAGGAAATTGTACGTCCACAGATTAATCGTCCCTGGTCCTTCAACTTTCTAAAGTCAACCAGCCATAGTCCTCCAAGAAAGACCATAGCTAGTTAAAATTTGATAATTGAAGGACCATGGATGATTAACTGTGGTAACAATTTGATAGTCGAATGATAACAAATGGTCAATTTGAAAGTTTAGGACTAAATGTGATCACAAAATCACTATATCAACTTAACATTTTAGTTGAAATGAAACATATGCTTCAGATATATAGCAATGGATAAATGGGTACCTAAATCAGAGAAAGCCATCCTAATGTAAAGATCTTGCCCATGGAAGGGTACCACTTTAATGTCCATGAGATCTCCAAACCAAAGCAAGCACCCATTTTCTCCATTGCTGATATCAAGACTTGAATAAGCCATACAAGAGCAATTCTTCAAGCAAACTTGCTCACACTCTTGAAGATTCATACTACTATTGAACCACGAAATCTCTGTATCTGGCAATTTAATATCAGAGTATTTAAAAAACCCATCATTTTGACAACTCAAGGGTGTCCCACGAATACACCCTCCAGAAAAATTAGCCCTGCCCCATCCCACAGGATCTCTAGGCAAAAACTTATGCAAACATTCACATAAAGGGTTGTAATTAGCGTTACAACTCCCATGTGCCCCACACAATCCATATGAATCACAAACATCTGTTGATGCTAGGATACCATTCCATTGCCCAGTCCCATCTCCCCATACAAAGGTTTCAACACTCCCAGAGATTGTTAGGACCAATCTGACCAAATTTGAGGTATTAGAAGCCTTGTAACTCACTGAAACCTCGTTAATATTAGCGACCACAAAGGTTTCAGCAATGCTGTTCTTTTTTATGGTCCCAGTTGATCCACTCCAACGCAGGCCATTCCAGGGCCCTGATCGGAACACTTGGGTTGTATCTTTTCTCAAGACGAGTTGTGGGTATCCTGTGGGGTTAATACAAAGCTTATATTCCCCATTCCCTGGATTTTTCTCTGATTTCCATGCCGATAGAGCTGTGTCAAGACCAGTAACCAAATTCCTCCCCAATTTCATGCCTGGCAATAGAGTATCAGTAGGATGATCAAAGCTTTGCCACAGGAAATTCTCATCATTTGCATCCATCACAACCAAATTCCCAGAATCCAATAATTTTGCAACCGGATTTCGGGCTAGTTTGGAACTGGAAGAATTAGTGTGCCATATATTATTAGCATTGTTGTTGCCATTAACAAGAGCTAGCCGGGCTGGAGTGATGATTTGCAAGGCTAGTGATGATGTATTAGTGAGGGGAGTGTCTCTATTGGCAACCCAGACTACAGTGCGAATGGGTATTTGCTTGTACCATATGGCAACATAGATATTGTGAGAAGAATTGGTGGGGCTAAAGAAGCCCATTTCAAAGATTCCACCAGAAGAAACAATGGTGTCACCATATTTGAGGGACTGAGTGGGGCTAATGGTATCCCTTGCAATAGAAATCTTGTGAATTGAGAATAATAAAAGGAGCAATAGAAGAAGAGTTGCCATTGAGAAAAGCTATTCTTGGCTATTTTGTGAGCTATGTAAGTTCCATCATTTTTGTAAGCTTTATAGTTTTACTGGTTCCTAGAAACGGCACTATCATCTTCATTAGGCTGTTACTCCTGTTAGACCTTGTCTTCAAGCAGTACAATTGCTTAATATCACCTAGACGTACTCTTCAAGGCTAACGCGACGAAATCAAAGAAGCCTCACAGAAATTAATATTATAGGTGGAAATTTATGAGTAAGTGTACAATTTTATGTGTTGTGGGGTTGTATTGGCGCAAATTTTACTGTGGACCGCGGGTACATAATTAATTGCGGACCATGCATCAAAACGACGCTGTTTTGATTAATGAAAACAAACGGTTGAAACAGTTCCGTTCCGCGTAACTGCAGTTTCCTTTCATCACAACTGTAGTTCCTTTTCAATATAACTACAAGCACAACTGCAGTTCCCTTTCAACACAACTGCAGTTCCTTTTCGATATAACTACAGTTTCATTGGACAATATACACCCAAAAATATGAAATTGTTATTCAGTATCAGTTTATATACACTGCAGTTATATTTCAACACAACTACAGTTACATTTCGATATAACTACAGTTTCATTCGGTAATATAAAAACAAATGTGAGGCAATATATATTAAGATGAACTATAGTATCAGTTACGGAGCTCCGTTACAACTTACGGAAGCCGTTTCTCCTGCTTACTGAAATAGCGTCGTTTTGTGACCATGGTCTACCGTATAATGAGCGGTTGTATTGGTAGGGACTCTATTCTTTTGATTAGAAAAAAAATGTTTTCTAGTTGTAATAAAAGTAGAAGAGTTACAGTTTTTGTAATCAACAATAATTGATTTTTTTTAATACAACTAACTCTATTACATTGTAGTATAAAAAAATAATAATTGGCTGTTAAAATATTTTAGAATTAGTATTAAACTTAAATTATTTTAGATTTAGTTTGTTAGAGTTATATTATTATTGATTATTGATGTTTACCCTAGTTTGTTGGTTACAATTAGTTTATCATATTCATAATAATTATCTTATCCGTTATAATCGGCTTGTTGATGATTATTTAAGGTCTGCCAAATAAAAATTAGAGTGTTTTCTAAACTCGG
>CM008345.1:12453136-12464407 GCA_002525835.2 Ipomoea batatas
AAAAAATCAGTACTCCCATTTTTTTTTGAAAATCATACAATAACCTGATTTTAGCTTTGCAAAAATCAACATAAAAGTTCAAATTAAACTATTCAAACAACATTCTACCTACATAAAAGCATGTTTAAATTACCAATTTTTACTTAAATCAACAGAACTACTAATGTTTAATTTTGGCGTTGAAATTGTCAAACTTATTAATCAATGTTTGATCACTTCAATGTTCGATGTTGACGTAGCTATGGCTGTCGGATAGCAAATTGGTAGAGAAAAACAAAGATAGATCGATAGAGTACAGTGAAGTGGTCAAGTGGATTCAAGTCATGCTTGAAGCTGCAGGACTTCATCAGGATGATAAGATATATCTAGACTTGAATAAGTCATACAAGAGCAGTTGTCAAGTCAACTTGCCAGCACTCTTGAAGGTTCATATACTAGAGAGCTTACTCTCCGTGACTAATTGTGAATCAAGTGAGGTGAGAGAACAATCAAGAAAATTTTATTAAGAATATAATTTTAAGAAATGTTCAAATTTTAACGGGGATCGGGCAATGAAATGGTGACTTCATTTCTGGAACATGATATTTCTTTGCTTGAAGATGAATTGGCTTCAAGTATCATGTTTTCTGTGAAAAAATCAGACTCTTTAGCTATAGGCAATTCAACATTGTCAGCCAACATATGTACTACAGAAAACATAGTTGGCCTATCTTCAGGGCCGTGTTGAACACATAGCAGGCCAACATGGATTGATCTTAGAATTTGAAGAAAATCACATTTTTGATCTAGATGCTCATCTCTATATAGCTTCGATGCCTGTAGTATATATAAATGAATTACTTGATCAAGACTTTAATCTAAACATTAAATATACTTTAGAATGAGACACACATGACCAAGAAGGTTCTCATAGTGATCATGATGATGAGAAAATCCCCTATTTTTTTTTCTCACTCACACTTTCCAATACCAAGACACCAAAGCTAAACACATCTGATTCAATAGAAAAGATCCCATGTTCGGCGTACTCTGGAGACATATAACCAATGGATTGAAAATTTAATTTAATATGTTCAATGACCAAAAAGCAAACAAATGAATGAAAAATGAAATTGAAATCTTATAGTGTTGTAGCAACTCGATTTGTATTTGCTCCTGTTTCGTTTAATTCAATGCTTCTTACCAAGCCAAAGTCTGATAGTTTTGGGTCCATATATCTAACAAAATGTTGCTAGCTTTGAGATCTCTATGAATTATTTTTAGTCGAGAATCTTGGGGTGTAGATACAAAAGTCCTCTTGCAATGCCATTGATAATGTTGAAACGTTTTGGCCAATCAAGTAATGCTCTTCTTTTATTATCTGCCCAAGATATTAATACACTATAGTTATTTATATTCTTCTATACAAAAAAAAAAAATCCAAGAAGGAAACTTTTAATTCCAAGCACACATTTTCTTGCTTAAAAGAATGCTATCAAGGAAAATTTTAAAATCAGAAATTGACATTGTTGAAGTGATCATACATTATTATAGATTTGCTTGCACGGACTTAGCTCACTAGTTCAGTTGCTAATATTTGGAAAAAGAGTTTATTAAAATTTAAATGGGAATTGAATACCATACCAAATATATACGAGTCAAGACTTTTGTTTGGCATATATTCATAGATCAACATCTTTTCATCTTCTTGAATGCACCATCGTAGAAGTTTCACAAGCTTACTATGTTGAAGTTTGGCAATAGAATTGACTTCATTTTTAAATTCTCCAAGCCCTTACTTAGATGGCAATATCATTTGAAATGAACTGCAATTTCATTTACGAAGCTCCATTAAAACTTGACGGCATCCGTTTCTTTATTACTTAAAGAAACGGTTACATTTTTGGATCATGGTCCACGATATAACAACCGATGCCAGCTATACTGGGCCGTGGACTGAAAAATAATCCAAAGATTAGCATGTTCTTGTTCAATTGGGTGAGGATTTTGGGTCTCTTTTAGAAGATTAAGGCTTTAGACCTCTTTTAGAGGATTAAGGCTTTTAGGCCTCTCTTAGTGTCTTTCGGCCTTTAGGCCTTTTTCTGTTTCAAGGCCACTTCTGGGCCTATTGTAATCTTGAGTTTTTTTTTTTTTTTTGATAAAAGTTCTTCTTCTTTAAAAAAAAATTTAAAAAACATTGTATTACACAAAAAATAACTTAAGAATACAATTTCAAGATACCATTATATTCCAATCACAAGCATAATGGGGTGTCTAAGACAGTTATGTTGAAGAGTATTAGGTTAGACAATCCTATATATTACACCATTATAAACAACTATTTAATCTCAAATATAAACCTGAGGTCAATTAAAGAAATATTTCAATTATAAAAGCATTACTTTCAACGAGGATGGAGTGTTGAGATGGTGACTCCATTTACGGAATAAGATTTTTCTTTGTCTAGGCAAGAACTGGATTCAATTACCCTTTTCTCTGTAAAGAAACCTGGCTCTTTAGGAATGGGTAATTGAACATCATTAGCTAACATATGAACAATGGAAGACATGCTTGGCCTATCTTCAGGGCAATGCTGAACACATAACAATCCAATTTGAATTGATCTTAGAATTTGAAGCAAGTCACGTGGTTCATCTAGATGATGTTCTACAAGTTGAATTGATGTACCACCTCTATAAAGCTTCCATGCCTATCATAAAGATGAATTATTGTAGAACACTTCATTTAAAATGTTAACAAGTAAATAAGTATGCTTCAAATTAAATGAGACATACATGGCTAAGAAGGCTCTCATAGTGATCTTGATTTTGAGAAAATCCCCTATTTCTTTTCCCACTCACAATTTATAGTACCAAGACACCAAAACTGAACACATCTGATTTAATAGAGAAGATCCCATGTCCTGCGTACTCTGGAGACATATAACCACTGTGTTTCAAGTTTTAATTTGTCATGTCGATTGATCAAAATGCAAACAAAATAATGCAAAACGAAATTGAAATCATACAGCGTTCCAACAATTTGGTTTGTGTTTGCTCCTGTCTCATTTAGTCCAATGTTCCTTGCCAAGCCAAAGTCTGATATTTTTGGGTTCATGTCAATATCCAACAAAATGTTGCTAGCTTTGAGATCTCTATGAATAATTTTTAGTCGAGAATCTTGGTGCAAATACAAAAGGCCTCTAGCAATTCCATTGATAATGTTAAAGCGTTTTGGCCAATCAAGAAACGTTCTCCTTTGAGTATCTGCCAAAGATTTTTATACAAATCACATACATTTCTATTTAAAATGGGAAAAAAAAAACCTATCCTAGAAGGGTACTCTCAATTCCAAGCTAAGCACATATTTTCTTGGTTAGACGAATGCTATGAAGGAAAATATTCAAAATCAAATATGTCGTTGATGAAGTGATCAAATGTAAAAATTGACTTGATTAAAATTTAGATGGGATATCATACCAAATATATATGAGTCAAGGCTTTTGTTTGGCATATATTCATAGATCAACATCATTTCATCTCCTTGAATGCACCATCCTAGAAGTTTCACAAGATTTCTATGTTGAAGTTTGGCAATAGAATTGACTTCATTTTTAAATTCTTCAAGCCCTTGATTAGATGTCTTCGAAAGTCGCTTCACGGCTATTTCCTTTCCATCATCCAGAACACCCTGTAAATGGAACGTTTAGTACGTTATTAGGCTGTAGAAAGTGATGATGAATATAATTTTGTATAATAATAGTATATATGTTACCTTGTAAACATGTCCATATCCT
This sequence comes from Ipomoea batatas, assembly GCA_002525835.2. Classification (NCBI taxonomy): domain Eukaryota; kingdom Viridiplantae; phylum Streptophyta; class Magnoliopsida; order Solanales; family Convolvulaceae; genus Ipomoea; species Ipomoea batatas. The sequence goes on from CM008345.1 coordinate 12,456,912, forward strand.
CCCTCTCCAATCTTATTCTCTTCTGAAAAGTTATCGGTAGCTCTGGTTATTGTCAATACTTTAAATAATGTTTGATCTTCTTCACAATTCAAGTTTAACTGGATATTCTTCCTTTTTCGTCGACGACACAATATTATGATCAGAGTCGAGGTCAAGCTCAACACCAGAATTACACCCAGTATTGATGAAGTCAATTTTATAATTTTTAATTTCTTGCCCTTTGATCTTGATGGATAATCTACCCAAAGAGAAAGAGAATGAAAAGAGGATGCATGATATATATACTATTTTAGCAACAACTACCCAGAATATCCATAATAATATAATAAATTGTTACCTAAATCAGAAGAAGCCATCCTTATGTAAAGATCTTGCCCGTCCTCGGGTATGACCACCACTCTAATGTCGATCAAATCATCAAACCAAAGCAATCACCCATTTTCTCCGTTGCTTATAATTAGAGTTGAATAAGCCATGCAAGAGAAATTGTTGAAGCAAGCATGATTGCACTCTTGAAGGGTCATATTCTTATGGAATGTTGAAACATTTGTATCTGGCAATTTAATACCCGAGTATCTCTTGAATCCATCTGAGGATCTATTTTTATGATTCAGGGGTGTCCTTCGAACACACCCCCCTGAAAAATCTGAACTTCCCCATAGTACTGTATCTCTAGGCACAAATTTATCCAGGCATCCACAAACAGGACTTTTGTTATTGTCACAACTCCCATATGGTCCACAGATTCCATATTTGTCACAGCCATCTTGTGGTACAATAGGGAAACTGTTCCATTTCCCTGTCCCATTTTCCCCCATATAAAATTGCAAAGTCCCTGTGCTTGTCAAGACAAACCTGATTAGTTTTGAGGTTTTAAAAACCTGGCCTGTCATAACCTCAGTTGCATTAATGATCACTGAAGTTTCAACAAATAAACCCCATTTTTCCAAATCTCTCCAGTTGTAACCAGTCCACGGACCGGATCGATACATTTTGTCCCCACCTTTCCAGAACACAATTTGTGGAAACCCTGTAGGATCAAAGGAAGTCCTATATTGCCCTGTCCCTGGATCAGTTTCTGTCTTCCAAGCTGACACACTAATCTCAAGACTTGTAACGAAATTCCTCCCAATTCTCATCCCTGGCAATAGAGTATCTGTTGGATAGTCAAAACTTTGCCACAACAAATTCGATAGGTTATCATCATTTGCATCAATCACCACCAGATTTCCCGAATCCAATAATTTAGCAACCGGATTTGGGACGAGTCTGGAAGCGTTAGTACGCCAGATTTCAGCCCCGTTGCTATCGACTAGAGCTAGGCGGCCTGGACTGATGATCTGCAAGGCTACTGAGGATGTGTTATTGAGGGGAGTGTCTCTATTGGCTACCCAAACTACAGCGCGAATAGGTGTTTGGTTGTACCATATGGCAAGATAGATGTTGTGAGAAGAATTGGTAGGGCTAAAAAATCCCATTTCAAAGACTCCACCAGAAGAAACAATGGTGTCACCATATTTGAGGAATTGAGTGGGGCTAATGGTATCCCCTGCAAATGATATCTTGTCAACTGAAAATAAGAGTGCTAATAAAAGAAGAAGAGTTCCCATTGGGAGGTTTCAATGTGATGGGATTTCTTTCTTTGGGTGTATTCAATTTATAGTATAGTCAAATCAAGAAACCTGACAGAAATTTACGTATTTAAATAATGCTTTTTTAATTCATTCCGTATCTTTGTTAATTTCCATTTGATAGGCCGCCTTTCATCACTCTCTCTCTATATATATATATAATCAGGATCATATGCTGCAACCTCCTTCCGCGTTCGTGCAGACTGTAAACTGTTTTGGACTATTAAATGAGCTCAAATCAAAGATTGAAATCAATGAAAATGGAAAAATGAAATGGCATTGTTGTAATTTCCTACACTAACGTCACTAAGTATATTTTTGTAGTGTATTAAGTGCTGGTCCTGTGGCAAACTAAGTACTGGTCTTTGGTGCACTACGTGCTGGTCTGTGGTACACTAAGTGTTGGCCTATGGTGCACACGGGAATGCTTGACGATGCATTAGACTCAAAACACCATCAAGCATATCTAAATGCACCATCATATTATTAAAATTACCAAAATGTCACTGTATTTTTTTCATTTTTATTAATTTTTTACTGTTGATTTGAGTTCATCCAATAGTCCAAATATATATATGTCCACACGTTCGCATGGGAGGAGACAACCACACCAGAATCATGCTCTATATATATTTGTGTGTGTATAAGCACACACATAGGACATATGCCAGCTAACTACCACACTGCCTATGACCGCTTGCTGATGCATCTATTGCCTTTGACTTCCTTTATATGTATACAAAACATGTAATGCTAGAAATCTCTTTTATTTTTTCCTTTCAATTCATCTCTCATAATAACTAACTTAAGAATACAATTTTAAGATAGAATTCCAATCTCAATCCTAATAGGACATCGTAGACGATTATGTTGAATAATTCATTTATCACCATTGCCATTGAATGGTAGAAGAATATTAGGTTGGGTAATCCAACATATCACATCATCACGAATAAATATTTAATTTATCTCTAGAAGTTTTCTCAATAACAATGAAATGGTGACTTCATTATGAAATATGTTATTTCTTTGCATCAAGAAGAATTGGCTTCAACTACCATTCTTTATGAGAAAAAAAATGTACTCTTTAACCACTACTACGAAAATGAACATAAAAGCATGCCTTTCCACTACACTTCTTAATAAAAATGTAGTGTAAGTTGAACTGTAAATAAATACATAAGAAAACGCTACACTTTTGTTTAAAAAGTATAGCGGTTTCTTAAAAATAATATCTACTACTTTCTGTGACACTTTCTGGAAAAAGGTGTAACAGAAAGTAAAGCTAATTAAAAAAAAAAAAAGTAAAATACTTTCCGCTAGAAAGTGTAGCGGAAAGTCAAAGTAAAGCTAACTTAAAAAAAAAAGTAAAATACTTTCTACTACACTTTTAATTCGGGAGTCAACCCTAATTTTCCAAACCAAATTGAACCTCCTCTCCTCTCCACTTACTTGCTAGAAACTCCATTGCTGACCGCCGTTACCGCCTAGAAATGCCACCGCCATCCGCCATTACCATCAGAATCTCAACCTCCTTCGCCCCCGACCTGTAAACGCCACTGTTGACTCCACTGCACGCCTTCGCCGGCTCCACCAACCCCACACGCCACATCGACTTGGTGTAAACAATAAATCAAAATTTCCATAGTTTGATCCACTTTTGTGCATACAGGGTGTGTCTATCCTTGAACAACATAGAGGGGTAAAACATCGAGGGGTAAATAATATATCTTCGTAAATCTTTTGAAACATCCATTGCCACTATATGCTAGAAGAGTATTAGGTTGGGCACTCCAATATATCAAGCCATTATAAACAAATATTTAGTCTCAAATAGAATCATGAGATAAATTAAAGTAATAATTCAATTATTAAAGTGTCATTTTTAACGAGGACCGAAGTCTGAGATGGTGACTTCATTTATGGAATATGATTTTTCTTCGCCTAGACAATAACTGGACTCAATTACACTTTTCTCTGTGAAGAAACCTGGCTCTTTAGGAATGGATAATTGAACATCATTAGCTAACATATGAACAATGGAAGACATGTTTGGCCTATCTTCAGGGCAGTGTTGAACGCATAACAACCCAACTTGAATTGATCTTAGAACTTGAAGCAAATTATGTGGTTCATCTAGATGTTCTTCCACAAGTTGAATTGATGTACCATCTCTATAAAGCTTCCATGCCTATTATAAAGATGAATTAGTATCTCTAGACTACATTTCAAATGTTAATGAATAAATAAATATGCTTTAAAACGAGACGTACATGACTAAGAAGGTTCTCATAATGATCTTGGTGATGAGAAAATCCCCTATTTCTTTTTCCACTCACAATTTCTAATATCAATACACCAAAACTGAACACATCTGATTTAATTGAGAAGATCCCATGCCCTGCGTACTCCGGAGACATATAACCACTGTGTTTGAAATTTTAATTTGTCATTTTGAATGATCAAACTGCAAGCAAATTAATGCAAAACGAAATTTAAATCTTACAGCGTTCCAACAATTCGGTTTGTGTTTGCTCCTGCCTCATTTAATCCAATGCTCCTTGCCAAGCCAAAGTCCGATATTTTTGGGTTCATGTCAATATCCAACAAAATGTTGCTAGCTTTGAGATCTCTATGAATAATTTTTAGTCGAGAATCTTGATGCAAATATAAAAGCCCTCTAGCAATTCCATTGATAATATTATAGCGCTTTGGCCAATCAAGAATTAATCTCCTTTGAATATCTGCAAAAGAGTTTTATACCTTTGACATGACTCTAATACCAAATTGAAGCATGTACTCCATCTCAACTAAAAGACTAAATTGATAATTGGATTGCACATTTATGTTTATATTATATTATATGCTCAACACTCTCTATTCCAAGCACCTATTTCTTGGTTAAAAGAATTCTATAAAAGAAAATATTCAAAATCCAATTTGACATTTGTTGGCCCAAAAAAATAGTGTTGTCCAAAATTATTGACAAAAACATTATCTCAATTTTATTAGGATACAAGGAATATAACTAATAATCAAAGAAGGAAACAAATAATGAATCCCAAACAAAATGAGACTCATATTCCCAACACCTTAAAGGAATTGGACATCAAAGAAGATTATAAAAAGATCCCTTCCTCATTATAACAGGCAGGGCGAAGTACGCACAAATTTCCTCATATACTATCTTTGGTGCTCTGTATATTGAGATAAAAGTATAAGAGATTCGATCTTATACCATCCTAAGTTCACTTAGGAGGAGTACGGAAGGTAGACTACAATAGAAAGATAGGAAGATCGAGTCTATTGTGTAAAAGTGTTTGCAACCTTTATACTTTAAATCGTGCCTATAGTGAATTAGGCTTTTCTCTTAATACGAAAACTACCGTGTAGATTAGGCAATTCCCGAACTGCATTAATAGCCTTTATGTACAACTACTGTTCTAACATCACTAATATACAATCCTCACAAATTTTCAACATTGATGAAGTCATCAAATGCATAAATAGACTTGATTAAAATTTAGATGGAAATATCATACCAAATATATATGAGTCAAGGCTTTTATTTGGCATATATTCATAGATCAACATCTTTTCATCTCCTTGAATGCACCATCCTAGAAGCTTCACAAGATTCCTATGTTGAAGTTTGGCAATAGAATTAACTTCATTTTTGAATTCTCCAAGCCCTTGCTTAGATGTCTTCGAAAGTCGCTTTACAGCTATTTCCTTTCCATCGTCCAGAACACCCTATAAATAGAATGTTTAGGCTATAGAAAGTGATGAATATAATTTTGTATAATAATATTACATTACCTTGTAAACAGGTCCATATCCTCCCTCTCCAATCTTGTTCTCTAGTGAAAAGTTATCCGTAGCTCTGGTTATCGTCAATACTTCAAATAATGTTTGATCTTCTCCCCATTTCAAATTTAAATGGATCTTCTTCCTTTTTTGTCGATACAATATTATGATCAGAGTCGAGGTCAAGCTCAACACCAGAATTCCACCCAATACGGATAAACTCAATTTAATAATTTTTAATTTCTTGCCCTTTGATCTTGATGGATAATCTACCAAAAAGAGAGAGAATGAAAAGGGGATGCATGATATTATTTTAGCTGATATTCATAATATAATAAATTGTTATTACCTGAATCAGAAGAAGCCATCCTTATGTAAAGATCTTGCCCATCCTCAGGTATGACTACCACTCTAGTGTCGATCAAATCATCAAACCAAAGCAAGCACCCATTTTCTCCGTTGCTTATAATTAGAGTTGAATAAGCCATGCAAGAGAAATTGTTGAAGCAAGCATGATTGCACTCTTGAAGGGTCATATTCTTATGGAATTTTGAAACATTTGTATCTGGCAATTTAAGACCGGAGTATCTCTTGAATCCATCCGAGGATGAATTATTCAGAGGTGTCCTTCGAACACACCCCCCTGAAAAATCTGAACTTCCCCATACTAATGGATCTCTAGGCACAAATTTATCCAGGCATCCACAAACAGGGTTTTTATTACTGTCACAATTCCCATAGGGTCCACATATTCCATATTTGTCACACCCATCCACTGGTACAAGAGGGAAACTGTTCCATTTCCCTGTCCCATTTTCCCCTATATCCAATTGTAAAGTCCCTGTGGTTGTCAGGACAAACCTGATTAATTTTGAGGTGTTAAAAAACTCCCTTGACATAACCTCAGTTGTGTTAATGGTCACAGAAACTTGAACAAACAGACCCCATTTTTCCAAATCTCTCCAGTTCAAACCGTTCCACGGACCGGATCGATACATTTTGTTTCCACCCTTCCAGAACACAACTTGTGGAAACCCTGTAGGATCAAGGGTCATCCTATATTGCCCTGAACTTGGATCAGTTTCTGTGTTCCATCCTGACAGACTACTCTCAAGACCAGTAACAAAATTCTTCCCAAGATTCGTGCCTGCCAATAGAGTATCTGTAGGATGGTAAAAACTTTGCCACAGAAAATTCTCAGAATTTTCATCCATCACCACCAGATTCCCAGAATCCAGTAATTTTGCAATAGGGTTCTGAACTGCCCTTGAAATGTTAGTATGCCAGATTTCAGAACCGTTGCCATCGACTAGAGCTAGCCGGCCTGGATTGATGATCTGCAAGGCTAGTGATGATGTGTTAGTGAGGGGAGTGTCTCTATTGGCAACCCAAACTACAGTGCGAATAGACATTTGCTTGAACCATATGCCAACATAGACATTGTGAGAAGAATTGGTAGGGCTGAAAAACCCCATCTCAAAGATTCCACCAGAAGAGACAATGGTGTCACCATATTTGAGGGATTGAGTGGAGCTAATGGTATCCCTTGCAAGTGACATCTTATGAACTGAAAATGAGAGTGCTAGTAAAAGTAGAAGAGTTGCCATTGAGAGAAGCTTCCTAATCTAGCTTTTCTTCTTCTTAGCTTCTTCTTATGTTTGGTTCAATCTGATGGAATTTTGTTTCTTTGTATTCATTTTTTAGTTAATCAAAGAAACCTGACATAAATAATAAATTAACTAGTCTAATATTGTTTTTTTTTAATTCATTCAGAATCTTTGTTTAGATTTGACAGGCCGCCTTCATCACTCTATTTACAGTTGTTATACCGTGGACCGTGGTCCATAATGCATTGTGGACCATGCACCATGGCTGATACTGCAGTTGTGTTGAACGGATACTGCAATTGTGTTGAACTGATACTGCAGTTATGTTGAAAGGGAACTGTAGTTGCGCGGAACAGAGGCAGTTTCATCCGTCTGAAATTACAGTGTTGTTGAACTGATACTGCAGTTGTGTTGAACTGATACTGCAGTGTGTTGAACGGATATTTAATCT
>CM008345.1:12550140-12562622 GCA_002525835.2 Ipomoea batatas
TCCAACCCCAGATGCTTTCTTCATTACCTTGTTTTCTGGTGGGTGTGATCTCAATGTGTCCTGCAATCACATTTTGACCCATTATTTCATCTTTTACTAGAGCTCACGAAGGCCGATCAAAACTCAGTTGGATTAGTTAGTTTCAAGCAGAAAGAATCCGATTACTCGGGTCTAACTGGATTCAACTCTTAAATTTTCGCGACTCGATTTCAAACACTCTACTAATCTGGTTGGTCATGCTATAACTCCCATTCCGGTATTTCCTAACATTTCAATTATCACACATGTCCTTAACCATGATCAATTGGTCCCCTATTTTTACATATTTGTCTCCTTTTGCCACTACTATGGACAAAAACTCTAATTGGCATAACTGTTTCCAACCTTAGCCTCGCGTACAAGCCACTATAGCCCGGGTTGTAACAATGACTCGATAAGTACTAATCGTTTGGCATATCTATTTCCAACCATAGCCTCACGTACAAGCCACTATAGCTTGCCCCGGTTGTAACAATGACTCGATAAGTATTAATCGTATTGCTTGCCCCAGTTGTAGCAATGACTCGATAAGTATTAATCGTTATGCTGTCGTCTAGTCATAGGTAAAAAGAGGATGTTACTTAGACCAAAATTTTCATAAAACCTTAGCCACAAAAGTTTGGTGTATCCATTGCCAAACACTCATGTGTTGTGTATGTTGTTAATTATGTAGGGGCCCACGTAGATCACCATATCCGTCCACTGCATCAGATCAAAGTTGTGATAAGATCGAGCACGGCACCGGAAGGTATGGTGGAGGGAGGAGATGAGTTTTCTAGTGAAAAAGGCCTTACCATTTGGTGGCCCAACAAGTCAAAACTAGTGGTCCATCTACGATATATGATTTATATAATTACACTGATATTCACATCTTGCGAGATAAACGTGGGCAAAATTACTATACTCAGAGGATTCCATATAACGTTAATTCAATTTAAAGTGATAACAACATGTTCATAGTCTTTAAGGGTGAGAAAATTTCACCTATACAAGAATACTAGCTAATATCATGGTTGCAGTAGGCGCTAGGCGCTAGTCGGGCGGTAGACTAGCGCCTAGCGCCTAAGCGATCTAGGCAGTACCTAAACGGTTCTAAGCGGTAACCTATAAAAACAAAAAATTAATTCATGTGTGTGGGTGTATGTCATATATTATATTATATATATATATCTTACTTCTATTACTTATATAAATAAATAAATTTAAATATATATAAATATAATAATAGAATTAACAAGGCCAACTCGCTCAAGTTAACTCGGCTAACTCTGTCGAGTTGGGCGAGTTAACTCGACCAAATTCGGCCCAGTCGGCCGAGTTAGGCGCTAGGCGGACGCCTAGAGAGCAATTCGCCTCGGTCTAGGATCGTCTAGCGCTTAGGCGGGTGCCTAGGCGGGAATTTTTACAACCGTGGCTAATATATACAAGAGAATAGTTGTCTTGCGTGTCCGTTGATAATGCAATTTTCACTAATTAATATCGCCCATTTACTTATTAACTAACTTTATTATTTCATTTGTACTTTTTACCGATAAAAAATAATAACCTCGCTCGTACTTTTCCAATATTGGAAGCCCAAATTTTCTTCAATATTAATTCTTCAAGTAGACTTGTAAGTTACTCCGTATAACATTAATTAAACAATAAAGTGATTTTTGTCCCTTCCAATAAACTAATCAGACTTTCAGATCAAACAGCATCTTCGTTTCATTCACACGATGTGTCACTGTTATTTATGATTTTTTAAAATTACGTGGACCTAAGTAAAAATGCACCTCACGTTACAAAAGATGTTCAAGATCTATATATAGCGAAGTTTCATGCATGCACCACCTCATATATAAATTCTAATAATTACGCTGCAAGACTATATATGTGGCTACATTCTATATATATATATATATATAAGGTCATAATCAGGTGTGGCCGCCCCTTAACGTGCGGTCAGTGCGGCCGCACCATTATGTATACAAATATACACCACTCAATGTTAGAAAATGCACTACCCAAATATGCATAATTTGGTAGGCATCACCAAAAAACAAACCACTAGATATACAAATATACACCAACAGTGTTAGCAAATGCACCATTAGGGGCATGGAAGTTATGGTACATTATTTTGGGTGTGTGGTGTGTTTTTTAGTATTTTTTGTGTATTTTCATTGTGGTGTGTTTTTTAACATTGAGTTGTGCATTTTCTAACATTTGCAAATCGCACCGACCGCACGAGAAGGCCTGACCACATTTGAACACATTTATATATATATATATATAGATGCATTTTTTTTAACATTTGATATTTGCACCATTATAAGACTGTACCTATTTGAGTGAGTCCCTTCGTGCCACTAGACCACAAAATTATTTGTTATAATTATGGGAAGTTATATCTTGTAGGCTTGTAGTAGAATTTTATAAAAAAATACTGAGATGGTAAAAATTTTGGTAAAGGATAAGTAGTAGGGTGAGGGTGAAAGGCTTGCCTGAATCTCGATGAGGACAGTTGAGTAAGCATAGGCAAAAGCAATATCACCAATGGCTTGGAAGCTCCTCCACACTTTCTCACTCCCTGATACATCAACCCCTATTGTCACCCCTGTCAAGCTTGTACTTACATGCCTCCCATGAACTTCACAACACCAAAATTATAAAATTCTCATTAATTTATATAAATAATCACCACAAAACACTACAAAAACTCTTATCAGGCAGAGTCCTAAATGACCAAGTCTAGCACTCTTCTACTATACGGATTGAAAAATGTAATGATATAAGGAAATAAAATTGCGCATTTCCTATTAGTTATACCCTATAGCTTTTGGCATAAGCGTTTGATCTAACAATATCATAGTCAAGTCATGAATTCGAGTCCCAACAATAGTAAATTGTATAGTGTTGAGGAGGGTGGAGGGGTAATTATTGGACGTAGGCCGGTGAAGGGTCAAATCCAATACTAGCTAACTATAACCCGCTAGGCTATGAGTTATTTGCCTTATTTGGTAACATAATTAGCTTATCAACCAATTTTGACTTATTTAACTATTATTAACTGTTTGACTTGATTAAACAACCAATACAAGTGTTTGATTAATTAGTCTTTCGTAACAATTTATTGCTTCAAAAAACTGCTCAAAGCAGTTTTTTGAAAAAGTCATTTGGTATCAACTAACAGTTAATTTACCAACCATCTTTCTACAATTAGTTAATATTATCAATTAATCAAACCCATTAATCCAATCAGTTAAAAACTATTTACCGAACACTTTCATAATTTTTAGCATAGTGGTAAGTTCAGGGTGTATATACTATATTAAACCTACAATACAGATGGGCATGAAGGTGAAGTGGATGTGTTAGATTGGGTGTTATAGATGTATACCTGCGACCTTGGCAATGGATAGGGCAAGGCCAATAGATGAATAAGCGAAAGACATGACAGCTGCGAGAATAGAGAGCCATGATAATTCATGAAAATTAGGAATCTGGCTTAGAACAATCTGGATTCCCGCAAATATTATCATGAATGGATAGTTCGATATCGCACACGCCGCCTCATGACCGTATCTGTGGTAACAGTTTGACTTTCTCACCGCCCTGCCATCAATACCACCTCAAAATCAATATATCAATTAATAATATTTTATTATTATTATTATTATTATTATTATTATTATTATTATTATTATTATTATTATGTATCATTTAAAAGTTGTAACTTTTAGTTGTTTTTAGTATGTATATATAAAACAGAATAATAAATAATTCGAGGTGATAAAACAATATCACGTGCTTGGCAGTATCGTTGCTTACAACAAAGTTAATATCTTTTAAAATGTTAGTAATTATATTGTCAGTGTTATAGAAGCAGTGTATGGTTTTAATAGCCCTATCTTGTAAACTACATATAATAGAAATTGATGCTATATTCTTCAATTCCTTTGTCGGTCTAAATTTATCTCATAATTTTTTTTTATTTTTTATTTTTTTTATGATCGATCAATTTACAAGCAACTAATAAATATAAATAGTTATGTAAGATATTTACAGAAAAGTTATTTTAATATATTGGGCATGATTGAAAAGAGCGCTAGACGGACGCTCGAGGAACGCTTAGGCGGGAATTAATCAGCGCCTAGGCGTCTATGTATTTTTTATTTTTTAAATATATATATATATATATATATATATATAAATTTTTAAGCCTTTATAATTATTCTCACTAGGACTTTAATAGTTATAATTATAAACTATTTAATAGTTAATACTAAAATATTAAATATTAATCTAAAAAACATTTAGAATTTGAACAATTTAGGGTTATTTCGTTCAAAACTATATTGTTTTGAGTGAAATACACATTTTAAAAAGATGGGAACAATAACTAATTGGCTGACTAGGCAATTGACCTAGTCGGTGCCTAGGAGGTTAGCGCCTAGTCGGCGCTTAAGCGACCTAGTTGGTGAGCTGCCTAGATCACCGATTATGGTGATACGCTAGGCAGCGATTAATCGATGTCTAGCGAGATTTTTGCAATAATGATATTACATATTAGGAATATTAAGTTAAATTGACAGAGGGGAAATAAAAGGAAAAAAAGTGAAAAAGTGGAGGGAATAAATCTAAACTTTAGGGCAGAAAGGTAAAAAGTGGAGGGGTAATTTGGGGAACTTACACCATGCTGATAGATGCAGTTATAGTGTAACCAATAGTAATCCCTACGAGATTTGCATACTGAGCCAGCCCACAGAGTTGCACCTTCACACCTCCTTCAAAACACACCAAATTAAATGCCAAAAACACCCCATTAATATCTCATCTCTGTCCCTCTGATCGAAATGTAGTTGGGAATTTAAGGAATTTAATTCAATCCTTTTTATTTATTAAGAATTAATCACACCTGGGGAATGGGTTTCACTGATAGCCAGCCATGTATGTAACTCTTTGACTCATAAACTCCGAAATTAGAAAAATACAATAATTTTATAAAACATGGCACTATAACCGCTTTTGTCCTACTTATAAAAATGAAAACTCTAGATACAAGGTTATAGAAACATTTTGTTCTTCTTTAGTAAAATTGTTAACTTATCAATCAATTTTAGTGTATTCAATCCCTATTAATTATTTAATTTAGTTAAAAAATCAATACAAGTACTTGGTTAACTAACATTCGGTAATAAAATTTAAAAAATTACTCAAAGCAATTTTTTCAATTAACTTTTTGAGAAAAAATACCAAACAGCTATAAGCTAATCCCTAATTTACCAAACACCTTTCTATAATAATCAGCTAATGTTATCATTTGGTTATATCCTCTAACTCAATCAGCTAACAGTTACCCGCAACCAGGGTTATAGTAAAATAAAGTTACACTTTTTAAGGGTAACTTTATTCAAATTGATTAAAGATACAAACATATAATTACAAAGTCACAAAGTTAAATCCTAATTTTTTTTGTTTGAACCAAGACAGTTATGAACAATTTGACCTGATTTATCTTTTTGTTCTTCTTTACTGGATAAGGTCATAAGACAGAGTTTACTCGTACATACTATCAAATAGTGAGAGGAGCCGAGTTTGGTAAAAAAAAAAGAATAATTTAAGGGATAATTGGGAAAAGATGATTTTACTTACCTAGGTGAGAGCGGACGACGTCCATGTAAGTGTAGTTTCTCTTGCCGGAGGTAGGGCCGGGGGATCGGTAGCAGTCGGCGAGCAAGGTGGAGGTGAAGTAAGTGATGAAAGAAAAGGCCATGAGAACGGCGGGGCCGGCGACCCAACCCAGCTGAGCAATAGCCCATGCTAAAGACAGCACGCCGGAACCTATCACGGCGGTGATTATGTGAGCACTCGCCGTCAGCAACGTCCCTTCAAAATTCAAATTCAAACCCACAAACCAATATTATCGAACAAGATACAAAAACACAACCTCGTACACATATACTATGTATAATAATGTTTTACCGGTTCTTTTATGTCGCCCGTCGTCGTCGAAATTCTTTTGGATTTCCCCATTCTCTAGGGACTGCTCCACATACATGGGATTCTTGTCTCCTGCCATTGCGAATGATGGTTTTTCTACTGTCTTAGCTTAGCTTGTATGTGTGGTTTAGTGATCTCTTCACCACTACTCTAGCAATGCGGGGAATATGGGGTGGATGGATGGGTATATATGGAGAATGGGAGCAAAGTGTTTGACTTATAAAAATAATATTTGGAGAGAGAAAGAGAAAGAGAGAGAGAGGGAGGGAGAGAGAGAGAGAGAGAGAGAGATTGATAGAGGGGAGTTGGAAGTCAAAGGTAGAGTAAGCTAAGGAGGAAATTAAAGTATAATTTTGTATTGTAAAACTTGAAGAAGTAGTGTAATGATTGTGAGGATTTTGCACCCTTGAAAGTGCTTTTATATGGTCGTGTGTGTGGTGTTCAACAACGCCCCACATCGATCAACTAACGGTGTTACACTTTTTTTTACCACTTAAAAATTCATCACAATTTTTATTTTACTTTTCGAGATTGTTTTTGATGGATATATTAAAAATAATGGAGCAAACAGACCTAAGAAAACGAGTAAGGAGGACTCAAGCGGATTCGGAGCCCCAAGGTTAAGCCCTATGCTTGACCCGGACTACCTTAGGACAAGGGCTCGACTATGAGGCCTCTGCCATGAGAGCTCGACTACAAGGTCTCAGCTATGAGGACTTGGCCATAGGGCCTCAGCTACGAGGGCTCGGCTACGAGGTCTCGGCCATAGGACCTCGGCCATGAGGGCTCGGCTGGTCAATTCGTAGGTCTGGTCGCGAGGCCGGGCACGGTCAAGGGCGGTTGTAACCGTTTCCTCCTATTTAGGGAACGGTCGTAACCGCTCCCTCCTATTTAGGGGGTGGTTACAAGATCTTAGTAGTATAAAATTCATATTTTGTCTCATTAAGAGGCGGAGATTCCTATCTTTTTTGTCTTAACTTACTCTTGTTCATAATTTAAAAAAAGGTTATACAATGCATTTTCTAAAAGGAAATGCATTATATTTAGAGTGCGTTTTACATGTCTAATAGAATGCAGTGGCAATTTGATCTTTTTGCATTTAGGTCAAATTTAAGGTGTATGAATTTCCTTCTTAAGGTGCGTGAATTTTCTTTTTAATGTGCGTGATTTTTGTGCTTAAGGTGAGCCAGTTGTTTAAACTTAAGGTTTAGATTGACGCAACTTAAGTTTCAATACTGACGTACCTTAAGCACGCAAACCACGTTCCTTAAAAAAGAAAAGCACACACCATAACAACCACACGGAAACCCATTTATATATATCACGTTTCTCTCGTATCTTATATTTTTTGGATAGATTCACCGAGTTTTTCTCCGTCTGTTTAACGGTCCAGGTTCACCTGCGCTCGTTCTGGAAGGCACAGGAGCTGGTCTAAGGAGAATCATCACTTATGAGAATCAAATCCGAGTTCTCTCGTATCTCATATTAGTGCTACCTATCGAGTTATTAATTAAAATAAAATAAAAATTACTGCCAAATACGAACATAAAGAGAAAAATATTACTTTTATACTAAAATCACTAAATGATATACAATAATGGCATATGGCATATCAACTTTCTTGTTCAAACTCATCACACATGGTCTTTCTACTAAATTTTACTTTTACTATTTTATTTGTAAACTATTATATAAGAGTATCGACCATCAACTCGAATAATGATTACAAATTTCTTCCATTACCAAAAAAAAATATAGCACATCAAAATTGAATATTAAAAACTAATTTTTGTAGAGAATGTAACTTTATATGCTCATGTGAAAGTACATTCTTGATTTAGAAGCTTATAATGGGATTTATTTATATTAACCATAACTAAACTAGTCCCAGCTAATTGGAATATTATACTATTAAAAGATTTAAGATTCTTTCCCTTTAAAATAGAATAAAGATTAAAAATAAACGTAAACTTTTAGACTACAATAATATTATGGAGGATTGCCTCTTCTTTTTTTTTTTTTTTTTTTTTTTAATACAAAAAAAATGACTACAATCACTTATGAATATACTAAAATAATTACAATATTTTATAGACTACACTTGAAAATTTTAATTTTCTTGTGGAAGTGGAATACTTAAACTTTCAGAAGTCTCATTCTAACTATTAGGTCTAGTGGTGATTGAATAATACGCAGTATGTACTAATAATTTACTACTATTTGTGAGAATAGTGGTGTTAACAACGACTTATTGTGGCCTTAGCTTGTGGCTATGATATAATAGGATGATTTGGATTTTTTTTTTCACACATTATTGATATTTATATTGAAAAAAGTATAGTTATATATGTCTCGATCAATCAATTTCATTCAGGAATAACCCTTTTAAAATAATATTGTTCCATAAATATGAGAACAAACTTTTGTTCTTATACTTCAACAATCTAGGCCTCTCCCACTTGAGTAATTGTTGGAAATACTAAATCTAAAATCCTGTTACTACGTACTATGTAAATATAAAGAAATAAAATTGTATGTTTACTAGCGACCGGCTATATCTTTTAGTCGGTGAAGGTTTGATATACTGACGAATATAGTATCAAAGTGTTATGCATGTGAATTGTGCTTTCACACTACTTATTATAACTTTTGATTATTACTGATAAGTGCTTATATAATTAATCCTTACCGTCATTTTCTTCTTACCGTCATTTTCTTTTGGTAATTCAAAATTTCTTCAATAATAATTAAAATTTTATGTTTGTGTGTTTTGAAATAGAGTTACGTAAAAATTTTTATCTTCTATATAGGATGGTCTGATATTGAGAATCTCTAATTAGAAAATAAAAAATGGAAAAAGTAGTGATATAATTGGTTTTGTAGGCAAATTAAAGAATTGAAGGATCCCATTATCTTTGGTCCACACCACTAAGAACACAAAACGAAGCTTAGCCATCCATCGAAGTTGGAAAACAAGTGTAGAGAATAATTAGCTAGAGGTTCTTCACACTTTCTCTTTCTCTCTCTTGCTTTTTAAATCATATGTTTATTATTATTATTATTTTTTAATGTTGAGAAAAATGAGATCAAGAATAAAAAAAAAAATGAAAGTGAATTCAAGAAGAATTTACGGGGTTCCTCTAATCAGAACCTACAACAGAAACAAAAGAGATCTTTTATTAATTGTGATGACAAAAATAATTATCATAGAATACCCTAATGATATATTTATAAAATTATTCACATACATACCATACTGCAGGATCGCCTTTACCTCTGACCTACTTAGCGAACTCAGTTCAAGTTCAAACACAAAGACAGATTTTATTATTCTGTTTCACTTTATTTTGTTCTATTTCAATCTAACACTTATCGTGCATCTTCCAATAACATATGAGACATATTAATGTCGGCTGCTTTTTCGAATTTTGTTGGTTTTTTGGACAAACAATGGGCATGCGTCCATGTCTGTTCGTACGTTAGTCGCCTAAGACAATCATAAAGCTGCAACTGTACGTAGATATCACACAGTATCAGATTCCCATTTGTTAATCATAGATTAACAATTTTTAATAATGTTCATTTCCCACTGTTTGATTTGTATTCTTTTGACTGTCTAAGATTCTTTGAAAATGATGTGACTGAAAGTGATTCGCAATTGAGAAGATAAAAAATGGGGTTAGAATTGAACATGGAACCCTTTCTTACATATCGTACATGTTATACGTGAGTTTATTTATTAGAACTAATGCATCATAACTCCTTTGCTTCTAATGGTGCATTTCTTAATACTGTATGGTGTATATCTGCATACCTAGTGGTGTGTTTTTTTTGTGATGCATACCTAACTGTGCATATTTGTGTGGTGCATTTTCTAAGGTATATATCTGTATACATAGTGGTGCAGCCACACTAACAGTACGTTAAGGCGCGACCACACGGGCAATAATTCTGGATTTAATCATAAGTTCTGCGTTCGAACACTAAGAAATGCAATTATATTAAAATTCTCGAGAAAGTGTTTTGTTACTTTTGAGATCTGAATGGATACAAATAAGATTAGTCCTGTTGTGTGATCTTAGTTATCTAGTTGAGAAAAATTATGGTTAGACAAAAAAAATCTGGGCACTTTCATCTGTAATTCTTTCTTAATAGTTAAGATTCTATATTTACGCATCATTATTTATCATATCAGTTTAATCAGGGCAGTAATGTGATGATACGTGGATATTGCAATAAATTAATAGAAAATGTTCGAATAATGTGTAATATATGTCTGTCTGAAAGGAGTAATAAAAGATTCTTGCAAAATAAAATAAAATAAAATAAAAAACCTTTTGAGGATGTTAGTCCATGGCCATCAAAGATGGACATCTACTTTCAATGCTAAAACAATTAATAAATATTATTGCATTATATTCACCCCAAGATACTATTCAAATTGTAAGAATCTTGATGTTAGGATCTTTAATTATAAATTGGAGTCTAATTATAAGGTTATGTAGGTAACACGGAAATGAGAAATAAGGACACGATAAGATGCAATGAAGTATTAATTAAGATACGAAACATAACAGAAATGTGCAAATAAAAAAAATAAGAATATAATATATATTTGTGAATTTTTTTTATTGAATATACTTAAATATTAATTATCTACTAACTAGTCAAAGACCCTGTGGTGTATAGTCTAGTGGCACCCAGTGTTCTGATTTACACTCTTACATGAATGATGAAAGTGAGTTTGAGCCTTAGTGGAGGCAACTCTGTTGACTCTTTGTACTTCACTTGAGAAAGTAGCTATGAACAGATACTGTATTATAAGAGTCAGTAGTACTAAAAAAAAAATTTATCTACTACCTAGCTATTCTAGAAAACAAAATTTTATTTTTAAAACGTTTTGTGGGATACTAGCTAGTTATTCTAGAAAACAAAATTTTATTTTTAAATTACAAAAACAACTCTAAAACGTTTTGTGGGAGTTTCTAGGAAGGAAACACGTCCAAAATACAAACACTCAAACCTGTGATGACTTATCTTGATACCAATTATTGTCAAGATCACGACTTACTACTATGCTACTACTCGTCTCTCTTTGTTACAGGGAACTTACTCATCAATTATAACAAATATTTTTTTTTTTGAGGAAAATTATAACACATACTTTAGTTGTTTGATTATATAATATTGTTAGGATCAAATAATACTTACTACTACGCCAAACATTATTAGTAGTTGCGTAATAGTTTTGATGGTAATTAAAATGCTAGACTCGGCCCAACCTCAACTGCACAACATGTTATCAGGACCAAATAGCGCTTACCACTACACCAAAATGTATATCTATTAGCGAAGATGCATTATATTTCCATTGCTATCAACGCTATATTTCAATGAACAAATGTTGGTGATCTAGTGGTCTTGACACTCCAAGTCCCTGTCCAACAAATATAATACATTGTATATCGGCCGTGTACTTTTTTAAAAAATTGTTGTGTTCATAAAATAAGAAATCCATCAGGGAAATCAGTCTTCTTAGCTGTTGATTAAACTACTAGAAAAATGCATGGTTTTTAAGAGAGATTCTATGATAATGTGAGGCGTTGGGAACCAAGAATAAGAATCACTTTGACTCAGTGCATGAACAATATAATGTATGACCACTTCTATATATATACAGGCTCTGCCAATATACTTTCTTTCTGTTCACAACTTTTGGTAACATGGAACAATACTTTAATCTTATTAATTTAGCTTCCATTATTATTTTATTGACTAATCCCAGACGCAAACCAAGTTCAAAAAGCTTGATCACAATGTCTTATTCATTAGTTCCAAACGTTAATTATGGTCGAAAAGTATGATCACAGTGTCTTTATTTCTATAGGTAAACTAGGTTTGAAAATAATTAGTTAAAGCTAAGCATGACCACAAGTTGTTTGATATATATATAAGGGAGGGAAAAAGGGTCAAATAGACCTTCGAGGAAAAGTCAATTAAGTTTCAAACTTTTTAAAGTTACAATTAGGTACATAAACATGTCAATTTAGTTCATCAAGACCCAAATACCTGTTAGTGACCTCACTGACCTGTAATATCAAGTCAGTAAAATTTCGGTGGTTGTCCAGCAATAAAAATTGATGACAGAGATCAAGGCGTCGCCGGAGAACTAAATTATAACCATTGGAATAATGTTCTATAGTAGATATCCAACCTCACAAAAAAAAAAGTAGATATCCAACCTAGCTACCACCTAGGTTTATAGGGATAAACGAAATTATAAAGTGAAGCGCGTCACTGTGACTGTCTTGAACTCCTATATATCCACTTTTCATTAGACAGTGACTCTTACACAAGGGTAGCATGCATATATGGCAGAAAATGAATACACTTTGATAGTGTCTCCCTATTTTATTTAGGCATGATTATTTTTTATGAGATGGGCAACTTTGGCCTTT
>CM008345.1:12681879-12695186 GCA_002525835.2 Ipomoea batatas
TATTATTATAATTACTTCTTTTTTAGAATTATATGACAACATAATTAATTTCAAACATTAATAAACATTAAGTTAATAATTATAAAAAAAAAAATGGAGGTGACAAATTACATAAATGAACAAATTAATTAAAAATCCATGATTAATGTTCGCAATTTGTACTTGATTAATTATATTAATTCAACGGTGACAGCCTTCAGTTATGTCCCAAACAAAATGTTTGATCGACTAATGAAAAGTGAAAACTATTAATCGGTCATGTATGAACAACCATGAAAATGAAAGAAGCAAGGTTTATTTAAAAAAATTCTTCCTTTTTAATCTGTTGGTTAAATTAAAAAAGATAGCTCTAATATTAAATCTTCATTTTGTACGCATAATTACGAGAAAAAGGTGTATTGTCTTTTTATTTAGGAGTATTTATATTTGTTAATTGTTTCAATTATGCTTGTTGGTGAAAAATTATAAACATTTTTATTTTATGACCATTAGATATATCAATTTGACGATAATACCCCTAAATTTAACACCTATTTAACAGAAATTTTAACAGAGGACTATTTGTGATAAAAAATGAAAGTCAGAGGACCATTTATGGTCGAATTGAAAGTCGAGGACTAAAAGGAGTACTACCCCAATAGTCAGAGGACCATTTGTGGTATTAACTCATTCCATTATTACTACAAATATAAATTTCATTATTTTGGTTAGGATTGTAATGGTAAAGAATAATGAATATAAAGATTAATATGTCCTACACAAGAATAATGACAATAAAAATTATAATGATTTATAAATTAAAATATTATAATTTATAAATTACAATATCATAAATTAAAATATTATACATATTTGGTCCAACAATAATTTAATTATAAATTAAAATATTATAATTATAAATTACAATATCATAAATTAAAATATTATCATATTTGGTCCAAAAATAATTTAAAAATTTCAATGGCAAAATTATCCGACTGTATGTGTCGAAGGAGTTCAGGCTCCTCCTAAGAAATTAGAAATCAGAACCCCCTCTCACGTTTCTGAACATAGCAGCAGATGCATTATAATTTATAAATGGTACTCTTTCTGAAGATCAATACATAGCTTGGTGGACAGCAATTTGTTCCTTTTAACATACCAAGAATTCCATAGCTACAGTCCATTACTCCAATAGATATCAGAACAGCAGTTAAGTCTGTTATTCACAACGCAACACTTCCTGGTTAGAGATCGCTGCTGAAGAATTTCACTATTTTCAAATACATCGGTTTCAAGAACATGTAATCCTGGGGCTCTAATTACTCTCGCATAGTGCGAGGACTCAATCAGAAAATCACCAAGGCAAAGATTCATTACCATTCTCAAATCTCAAGTATTGAGGCTACAGTACCCCTATCCCATTCCTTAATTCTGCAGTAAATTAGATTTTTCAGAACGGTTTAAAAGGATTACTGAGCATCAGCTACCACATACTAGGCAGTAGAAGAGAATTATATGATGCAGATGCAATTTTAAACAAAGCAAGAAAATGGAAAACCATCCTGATTTGGCCTTGAGTTTCAATGTAAAACTTCAAAACCATGCTTAGTTTGTAGGGAATCAATCTAAGACAATCATCTTGCCTAAAACTATATATATTGGGTTTATCGAGTCAAATCCCTACCGCTATAATATATGTATCAATTTTGGTCCTTGACTATTAAAAATTTCAAAATAGGTGCATGACTATTCAATTTGTATCACATTTGGTCCTTAACTATTAACATTTTCAAATTAGGTGCATGACTATTCATTTTGTATCACATTTGGTACTGCCGTTAAATTTTCCGGTCAAATTTCCGGCGAAGTCACCAGTGATCGACTAATTTATTTAATTTTTATTTTAAAAATTATTTTAATACTCCGTAACTTTTAAATAAAAAAAACTTTAAAAAAAAAAATAATAATAATAAAATAGAAAACGCCGGTCACCCCCCGATGACTTCGCCAGAAATTTGGCCGGAAAATTTATCAGCAGGACCAAATGTGATACAAAATGAATAGTCATGCACCTAATTTGAAAATGTTAATAGTCAAGGACCAAAAGTGATACAAATTGAATAGTTATGCACCTAATTTGAAATTTTTAATAGTCAATGACCAAAATTGATACATGTATTATAATTGAGGGACTAAAAATGATATTTTCTCTTCCTAGTATTTAAGTGTTCTAACTTGGAACACTAGGAGAGTCTGTCTCATGTCTCATATAAGGAGAAGAAAGTAAAAATCAAGTTTTCATGTTTTTTTTTTTTTTTTTTTTTGAGAATATCAAGTTTTCATGTTTACTCAATCAATATAAACTTTTCTATTGATTTTAATCCAAATTTAACATAATGCACTTAATGAACCAGGGTCCTTAATAACTGAGGGACTAAGTTTATACCCAGATATAACTTGGGATTGAGGATCAAATGTGCCATTTTCCCTATGGTTTTTATTATGTGCCCAAAACATGCATACTCACAACTAAACCTTCCATTCTGCACCAAATAGAAACATGTATAACACGCCAATTTATTAGTCCATGCTAATGCGCTAATAGCACATAAAGCACACAACATACAGGGGAAAGCAAAAGCATAACAGCTCTTAAATGGCACCAGCCAGATTTAGCAAAAAGTATGTATCATTCTGATGGAAATACATTGCAGTGTAAATCTACACAAGATGCATTCAACGATGAGAAAGTAGCATACATCAAAACTGAATACTGTCTTTAATCACGAGTTTGCATCAAGATTAAACAATGAATACCTCATATTCGGGTACACGTTGAATCGAAATCATCTGGAGCAACTCTAGCAATCCAATTATTAAGAGTCTTCTTGATATCCACATGATTAACATAAGCCAATTCATACATACTACACAAGTTCACCACCACAGTCTCGTTCAATGCCACGGTGGGAACCCGCTCCAAGGCATTCTCCAACACTTTGATAGCATCAGACAAGTCCCTCAAATACATCAAACACAATGCCTTGTTGTTGAATGCCACGATATCCATCCCGTCCCTCTCTATGCACTCCTCGTACTCCCTCACAGCAGAAACATAGTCTTTTCCTAGAATATAAATCAATGCCTTGTTCCTGCTAACTAAATTCTTCAACCTCACATCATCCTGATTCTCAATTATATCTTCTACAACTTTGAAAGTTGTTTTTGCTCCTTCCAAATCTCCATACTGCATCTGAACATATCCCAGTTTTGACACCAGAAAGGGATCATTCCCACATTCTCTTTTTCCAATCACTTCATTCAGCAAATCCGAACACACCTTGAACTCCTTCTGACTCAAATGGTAACTGATTATAGTATTTATCACAAAAATTTCGCGTTTTCTCCACAAATCTTCCGAAACTTTTGACCTTGACTGCAAATCGTTCAGTTTCTTGGAACGAATGAAATCAAGGAGGGTATAAAGGCGATCCAGAGCTTGCTGGCGCTGACCTAGGGTGGAGGGGAGATGAGCGTGGAGCCAACGGAGGGCGAAGGGGACCATGGAGCCCCTGGAGTTGGGGTAATGATTAGGGTAAGTTTCGTATAGGTATTGGGAGGTCTCGAAGTCGTCGCCTTCAAGCACGGTGTTGAGCTCGTTGCCGGCGTCGGAGAAGCGGCGGAGCTTAGTGAGAGCAAGGACATTGTAAGTAAGGTAGATGAGGTGCTCATGGGGCTTTGTGAGGAGGGAAAGCGAGCGAGCGCGGCCAATCTTGTCGAGGATCGATCGCCACGCTCCTCGGCAAGCCAGATCCTGCAGGGCGCCGAGTTCGTGGCAGTGATCGTTCAGCGAGCCGTATGGATTGTTTAAGGGATCATCAATGGCGGTGGCAGTGGCAGTGGCGGCGCCGGAGTCTGCGTCAGCTGTGGCGGTGGGAGCTGTGTTGATTGGAGCTTGATCTGGATCTGCGCTCACCGTAGCTTCGTCCATGGCGGATGCCGGAGATTGCTAACGTGAGCCGAACTTTGATATTAGTCTTCGGTTTGTAATGTGGAGTGGGATAGAATGTTCTGAATGAAATGGAATTGTTTCAGGCTCCCAAGCCCAAGCCCAAGATTCCGAAGCCATGGCAAATTATTGTTGCATGTACCATGGTCCACATAGCTGTGTGGACCAAAAATAAAAATTATATTATTTTTATACTAAAGGTACATTCTTTTTGTACTGTAGGTACATTATTTGATAGTATATATCAAATAATGTACCTTCAGTACAAAAATAATGTACCCTAAAATAATGTACATACAGTATAAAAATAATGTACTTTTTATTTTTGGTCCACACAGCTGTGTGGACCATGGTCCATGCAATAATGATTGATTAACCATGGATAACATCTGCCAGGTCTGCCGAAGAGGTATAGAAGACAGAAACCACGTCTTTAGAACCTGTAATGCTGCGAGAGAAGTCTGGGACAAACTGATCTCTAGAGAAGAAAATCAAAGACAAGCCCACCTATCTTTCGACTCTTGATTATCGGCCAAAGGTGATCAAATGGACATCAACCAGAAAAATACTTTTGGTATTGTTATATGGTGGTTGTGGAAGTGGAGGAATGCGACGACTTTTCAAGGCAATGTGTGGAATATCCCGCTGAAAATGGACTGGATTGAGACACAAAGGCAAGACACTATAACAGCACGATTGGTTCACGGAATGAATTTTAAGGGAATAGGAATACTATTCCATAAGGAATGGAATAGGTAAGGAATAGAATATGAATTGTATTCCAACCTTTGGTTCGCGGAAGGAATAGAAATGGAATATATATTTAAAAGACATAAATGCCCTTGTACAAAATTATTATTATTATTATTATTATTATTATTATTATTATTACTACCACTACTACTAATATATAATATATTTATATAATATTATTCTATAGGAATTACAATATTAAAAAATAATCTATAAATTATGTAAAAAAATATTCATATAAATAACAAACAAATTTAAAGAGTATTTAATAATATTCAGAAATTTGGTTTGAGATGTGTGTGAGTTCTACTGACTCGGTTACAATGTAGTATCTTCTGTTCATAGCTACTTTCTCAACCTACTGAAGCACAAAGAGTCAACAGACTGAGGCTCGAACCCACTCCCTTCCACATGGGAGTGTACACCGGATGCCGCTTGACTATAAGGTCTTTGGCTGCAACAAATAATTATATAATTATGCAACAAATAATTAGATATTCAAGAGTTCTAATATTACTTAAAATGTGATGGGTTTATCCTAAGCAGATGTGGATGCTGTTTTCAGACTCAGAGGTAAGGTGTTGTGTTTATAATTAATGTTGGCTTTGGTCTGCTCCTTGATTCTGTTAAATCGAAGTATGCTTTTACTGTTCTAATCATCAGATCCAAAGGTTTTTCTAATGGATTATAATGAACCACCAGGGATTTGTTATATCAGACTGGCAGGGTATTGACAGGATTACTTCTCCTGCTCATTCAAACTACACATATTCTGTTGAGGCTGGCATAGACATGGTAAGTGGCTTTTCTCCAACATTGCAACAATATGCTTGTACATAACTACATATTAAGTAAAAAAAAAAAACAGTTTCTAGTCACTTCTGCTCATTAGATTTGCCATGCTTGACAACTTAGGAAGCCTAACTTGGAGGCGTCAAATCGATTCTATGCAGGTTATGGTGCCTTACAAGTTACAAGTAGGAAAGACCTTGTGGGCAATATGGAATCCAGTTTCTCATCATATATTTATGTTATTATTTAATAGCAAGAAACATCTTCCCTCCAATGAATTTTGACCCGTCGTAGTTTTCAATCATTTCGTGGCATCGGGCTTGGCTGAACCATCTACGACGGGGGGAGCTCCCTTGGTGTTTATAGATGAAAAAAATCTAATGTATTAATTATTAAGTTTTACTTCATAATTAGGCTACATGAGCATATCTGATTTATTTATTTATTTTAATAATGATAATAATCTTTTAAATAATCTGTCAGGAAAATCTTGTTACCAAAAAGGGTAAAAATGGAAATAAAATAAAATACCTATTCCTAATAGGCCAGTAATAGGCTAATACCAGGGGGAGTGCTGGTAATAGCTATTACCCTTGCAAGGGTAATAGCTCATTCCCAGGAACAATGTTCCTGAGAATACAGATGTCTACCAAACAACGGAATAGGCTATTATTGGGAATGCTATGCCATTCCCTGCCTATTCCGTGAACCAAACATCCCGTAAGAGTTTTTGGTAGAGCTACTAAACCGGGGTGACCCCATGGTAAGTTCGAGCACAAAAAAACTTAAGTGGCAACCCATGACCAATGCAAACTTCATTCTGAACGTGGACGGCAGCTATAGAGAAAGAAACAAAGTTGCGGGCGGAGGAGCTGTTCTCAAAGACAAACATGGTAATTGGATTGAGGGATGCGCACGGAAGTTTCGGATTGCGACGCCCTTAGAAGCAGAGTGGAAGGCCTTGACGATGGCAATGCAATGGGTTAAAAGCAAATGATATGAAAATTGTGAAATACAGATTAATTCAAAGGAGATTGGACCCGAACCCGATGGACTAGCCCAACAAAACCCGAAACCGACAGGGCTATCGCCCAAACAGGCTAGCCCGATAAAAAGCATTAGCCCAATGAACCTGAAACTGATAAGCCCGATAGGGCTAGCCCGAAATTAAATGGGCTAGCCCGATAACCCGAACTATTGGAAACTATTCTTTATTATAGAAGTGATGTGAAGCATAACATACATGGAATTTATATGTGAGTTCATCTGTAGTATTTTATTGTTACATTTTAAAATAAAATTTTAATAAATATATTACAATATAAATTATTTTTACAATAATAAATAATGAAAAGTTAAAAACTTATTGTAAATATTTTATTATAGTGTAATTGTGTAAATATATTAATTATTTTTAAGTTAGAATTTAGAAATGTTGATTTAGATTAATTGAATTATGTATAAGTTTATATTTATTGGTATATATGTCCTAGTTTAAAATATACTTATAATTTATTTAACATTGATATAATTTATATGTAATATTTTATTTTTGCTTTATAATTATAATATTATTAAGTTTATAAAAAGAATAGTTTATAACTTTACTTAATTTATGTAATAAATAAAATTTACATTAGTTACATATATAATTATATTAATATTAATATAAAATTACAATTAAACGTATTAATTAATATATGTAAAAATAATTAATAATAATATGACTAAGTTAACACCGCTCTTTAGGTGAAAACTGCGAACTACAATATAAATGTAACAATCTAATATTCCAAGCACACAATCTACCTTGGAGTAGATTGTTTACATTCATGTTGGTTCTCACGTTCTTGCCTATAGGGTGGTTCTCATTTGATTATTAATATATGTGTGTGTTATATAATTATATATAATGTTAGTGAATGATTTAAATAAATATATTGTTATGCAAAAAAGCTTAATAAATGCTTTTAGCATTTAATTGATCTTGTTAGGTTAAGAATAAAGGAGAAACTAAGAGTTCAATTCTTACTATTAATATTATTTTAAAATTATAATGCAAAGTTACAAACACATTTAAACTAATAAACATTTAAACAAACTTTTGATGGAAGAATAACTAGGGCTAGCGGGTTATACGGGTGTGCCCGAGGGTTACATAGGCCATGAGACTAACATGTATAACACGAGTACCCCTTAGGGGCTAAATGATGAGTAAAATGGTGAATGTAAAAATGAGGGTGTGAATGTCGTTCCGCTGAGTATTGGGACTATGGCAGGTATTTGTGTGAATTATAAAATTCTAGGCACTAAAGTATTAAAGTTCACTAGAATCAAAGTAGATGATTGTTTAGGAATTAAAATAGAAGATGCAAATTAAATGAATGATAAACTATATAAGAAAAGAATGAGTCAGATTAGGAGTATTGCAATCTTGATGCTCTAACAAACACAGAATTAGGGAAAAAAGCAATTAACCAAGGGATTTATTGGCAATGCACTCAAGAACTCAAGTTCAGCTACTTTCATAATCAATAAACAAGAATTAGGATAGGATTGCCCCACTTTCGTGATGCATCAACCATAACCTTAAATACAAAAAACATTGTAAGCCCCCAAATTACCCATATTCTTATAGTAGGAAAAATTGGGTTGAAATTGGTAAGGCTTGATTCTTTCACCCAACTTTTGTTGTGATGAAATCCTCTCCAAAACAAGCTAACAATTGATGGCCATCAATCAATAACAAGAAGAATTCAATTCGATCCCAATTCAAACATAAACCCTAGGTAAACAATTATTTCCCTTTATGCAATAATCACAAATTTAGCATCAAGAATAGCAATAGAACCCTAATCCAAACCCATAAGCGAACTACTCACGCATCATTGAGGTAAATAAAGCAAAACAATAATAAAACACACAAGACATAGCAACAAATCTGGGAATAAAAGCAATAAGGAGAAAGAGAACTTTACTAGCAATTGAAGAGTAAATCCAACTCAAATCCACGATTCCAAGCTTGAAAGTAAGTTAAAGTGTGTAAATCCGGGCTAAACTATGCTAAGGAAAACTATAGAGAGAAAGAAAAATAAACTAAACTAAACTAAGGCTCAGAATACCCCAAAAACCAGAAAAAATGCAAATTAAATAATGGGCTACAGTGAAGGTCACAGCCTACCTCACGGTCGTGTGCATGGCCGTGAGGAGGTCGCGAAATTGGAACACTTCGTGGATGGTCACGGGTGTCCTCACGGCCGTGTGACACCTTCCAAATTTGTTTCTTGATCACTTTTGTGCTCCGCTGCTCCTTTCCATCCTTGGGTAGATTCTTTTGCTTCCAAAACTTGTCCAAAAATCCTTCATCTGCTGCTCGTTGTGAATAAACTAAGCCTTAGAACAATGTAACACACAAACGAGTCTCAAATTTACCAAGATAAAGAAAATATGCATAAAAAACAACTAAATTGAGGGGTAAATTAAGGTACAAAATCAGATATATCAACTCCCCCACACTAGAACTTTTGCTTGTCCTCAAGCAATTACCAAAGACAATCCATCTTCCAAGCAATGAAACTGATACACTTCATCCCTGCACAACCAAACATACCACCAACCAACTCATGACAACCTAACCTACTTCAAGAATCATCTCAAAATCACCTATGAGTTCCCCTCTCAGGCTAATAACCGGGCACCAAAATTAAAGTAGATTAGGACCTTGTATGCACAAATACTCAGTTGAGATTATATAGAACTTGACTTAAGATGAGATCCCACAGACTTGCCCTTCATACTCTCAGTAGATCAACTCTAAAACTGCATGTTAAGATCAAGTAGGTCTTTATTCGGCTTGTAATGGGGCTATGGGTGAGTGGCTAAACAAAGAAGGGGTATGGAAAATAAACAGAGAGAATTTCACACCTATTCACAGCAAAATCTAGAAGAGACACTGCAAGTATGGACAAAAGAGCTAACTACAATTGAGAACATAAAAACACTCTAAAACGGTGGGGTTTGGAGACAACTTTTCTAGCAAAATAAACCACTTGCATTTTCATTCATCTTTTTCTCCTTTCTTTTCACAAACTTTTCATCACATTCAACTTCTTTTTCAAACATTTTTTTTTCAAACAACACTTTCTTTTCTTTTCTTTCAATCTTTTTTTTTTTCTTTTCTACCATCAAACAACTTTCTCTTCTTCAACTATAACAACCAACTGAATCCTTTCACCAAACCCCCACACTAGGATAAAGATATCAAGAGTAGTTCTAACAAAAATAAGCTCCAAAAAGACACGTCTTCTAAATTAAAGAACAAATGCTACATTCTCTCTAAGGGTGGATGGAAATATATGGTTAAAGGCTAAGGGTTAAATAATAGGGTTAAACAAGAAAAACAATAACAAAGAACGGGATAAAGTGCTTAGCACTTATTAAACAAAAACAAGACTCAAAGGGGACAACTAGGAAAAACAATTGTAACAAGGGTAGGTTTAAAGGCTTGGGCTAACAACAATGACCTAAATCACTTCAAAGCACGCAAATCTTAGACTTCACTATGAGAGCACTAAGACAAGCTATGACAAATCAAATATCACAGGAATTCCATATAAGCCTTCATTGGCAATGCATAACACACAGGATCAAGAATTAAGTTAGAAGTTAACCCAGCTATTGAGAAGAAACTGGATCAATCTAAAGCTCAACCTTGAATTATCAATGACAAACTAGGCTACACAAGTACCACCAAAACAAACCACCAACCGACATAAAGGGAAGTGATCACAACTACAAAGCAAAGAAAATAGACTACCCACAGTTATGCACATTGAATCCTTCAAGAAAAGTTCACCAAAAATTTTATTTTGAAACCAAAAACAGCACCCCCCCCCCACACTAAAACCTGGACATCGTCCTCGATGAAGAAAACTAAAGAACAACGAGGGGAGCAACTAAACTAACTAAAAGCAATAAAGAAACTCGAACTAGAAAGAAATAAAAGAAGTCTAACTAAAAAACAATAAGTAAAGCAGCAAATGGAAACAGTAAACTAAAATATGGAGTATCAAAACTAGAAAGGACATAGAGTCAAGATATGAATTAAGCATTATACAGACCAAATGAAATTGCAGAAACTAAAGAAAGCAAAAGAACAAAATAACTCAACAAAATAAAAGAGTAGAGTTTAGAAAGCTTCTCAAAACACTAGTAATACAGCAAGTCAACCCATGTAGGATGGATCAAATGGTGGTAACTGTGGGCCCCCCAGAGGTGGGTAATGGCCCCGCATCCACTCGTAGTATGCTCACGCCTCCTCGCTACCCTGAGCATTAGCGGCCTCCATAGTATCCATCCTTGTATAGATCTGGTCAACTTTCATGTTCATGGTAGCTAACTAGGTTAGCACCTGCTACTGAAAGGTGCCCCTAGATGACCCCTCGACCGTCGTAACACCAGCGGGCTCAGCACCATCATACTCAACCTCCTCAAATTTCTCCTCGGCCACCTCAGACACACGAGCTCTTTTCTCACCCTTCCCCCGATACATCCTCTAAACATCCTCCACAGTAAGGGGCTGGATGCTTGTAACCTTCGGCTAAGTGAGCCGGACCCGCTGGGACTGCTTGATGATGCGGGTGAGATAGGGGCCTAAGTACAAGCCTAGTCCCTTGGGTGGCTACTGGTTAATGAAAAGGTTGCCCACAACAATCCCCATATGCACCCTTCTGCCTGTGATCATCCCATACAGACATAGCAAGTCCGCGAGAGAAACTGAGCCAGTAGAATCATAACGCCCACAGATGGAGTGGGAAAGGACATAGTGCATGAACTTGTGCTCCTTCTTTATGAACAAGGTGGACCTGACCATGGAACTCTTAAACAGTGTTTTGCTCCTTGTAAGCTCTCCTAGAAAGCTTGCGCATTCGCTACTTGCGCACACCTATTCCCCAATTCCTCTTCGTGGATCTGCTGCACATCTTTGAAGTCCATCAGATCACTCAGCTCATCAGCACTAAACTGGAACAGAACGCGCCCCACGGTAAAGAAACACACTTGGTGGACGTGAGCTCAAAGTTCCTTGGAATTTAGAGAGTGGTCATCACCTCCAACAATAGATCAACATAAGTATCCTCCTCAAACTCCATCAACAGATATCTCCACTCCGTGAGAGCGACCATAGCCGCCACCTCATCATATAGACCAAAGTGTCTTGCCACCTCTAAATCGAGGTGGTACGGCTGACATATCTTCCTTGTAGAAAAGAATTGGTACCTCTCAAATAGCTTCAGATCAGTAAATGTCAACCCCTCCGACCCTTGTCGGGGTCGGACCTTGGGAGTAGGCTTTTTAGCAATAGATTTCTTCCTAGGAGGCATCTGAAAACAAGCTCATAACAAACCACATGGATGGGGTGAGGGGTTAGGAGAAAAACACAAAGAAAGCATAGTGGAATGGGATTGTGGAGTAGAAAATAAAACACAAGACAAAGAAAACAAAGGTGCAGGGCATCATGGCCTACCTCACGGCCGTGTAGGAAGCCGTGAGCCCTGCAAATTGAAGAACAACACAGTTTTTTTTTTTTTTTGTATTCTACACTAATTTTGGCTCAAACATTACAAACATTGCTCAGTAATCATCGCCCAAACGATATTCAAGTGATTCCACCATCCAATAGCATCAAAATCCCACTCAAAACCAACATATTAACACTAAGAACAAGTGGGTATTCAAAGTTTCACCCAAATCACAAGTGTAAACACCATGGAAGCGCATCTCAAG
Source organism: Ipomoea batatas (assembly GCA_002525835.2). Taxonomy (NCBI): domain Eukaryota; kingdom Viridiplantae; phylum Streptophyta; class Magnoliopsida; order Solanales; family Convolvulaceae; genus Ipomoea; species Ipomoea batatas. The sequence continues at coordinate 12,694,199 of CM008345.1, forward strand.
CTTTTAGCCATGAATTCAACCAACTTAACACTAGGCATGCTTAATACAACAAATTTTTACCATAAAAACAAAGATTCAAGAAAGATATAAAAACATTCAAGCACAAATTTCAGAAATTAAAGAAAGAAAACAAAGAAAATAGAAACCCAAACCTTGAATCCTTGAGTTAGAGGAGAGAGATTGAAGAGAAAACTTGGAGAAATCACACAATGGAGAAGTAATTTAGTGGAGGGGGAATGGGGGAAGAGAGAGGGAAGAGTAAAAAAAAATAGGGATCAAATGAGGGAAATGAGGGAGTTGCGCGAGTGGCTACTAGAGTTTTAAAACTTCGAAGTAGCCATGGACACCGGGGAGAACAGTAACACCGAGCAATTGTCTCCGAATGAAGTCAACACTCAGAAAAATCCTAGGCAGGGAGAGGTTAATGGGGAAAATCATGGAGATGTTAATTTTGTGTCTCACTGCTCATTTCCATCCTTAGGTATATTCCTTTGCTTCCAAAACTTGTCAAAAAGTCCAAAAATCCTTCCTCTGCTGCTCGTTGTGAATAAACTAAGCCTTAGAACAATGTAACACAAAAACGAGTCTCAAATTTACCAAGATAAAGAAAATATGCATCAAAAACAACTGAATTGAGGGGTAAATTAAGGTACAAAATCAGAGATATCACTAAACGGGACGACCCATTTGGATCAGATCGGAGAAAATAAAACCCAACATGCTTAAACAAAGGCTAAATGAGCTCAACTTGGCAAATCGGGCTTGTTTTTATAGCTCTAAATATGGTTACTCACTTTCACTTTATAATTTTAGTTCAGATGGTTTGGCCCGCCCGATTAGCCCAACAACCTGAAGTTTAGGGTTAGGTCCAAACTGAACCCAAAAATAAAATAATAAAATAACCGATTAGCCCTAACCGATTAATCCGACTACCCGACAGGGCTAGCCCGAAACCGAGCAGGCTGGCCCAATTGACATCCCTAACAAC
>CM008345.1:12791814-12815746 GCA_002525835.2 Ipomoea batatas
GCAACACTTTTTAGACCAAAATTAATTGTTGCTGGTGCAAGTGCTTATGCACGCCTATATGATTATGCACGTATTCGTAAGGTAACTTTAAACCATTTGCTATCGCATTGTTAACATATGATCTACCTATTAATTACATATTTTAACACAATAAACGATTTTATGGAATCTTTAACAGGTATGTGACAAGCAAAAAGCTGTAATGTTGGCAGACATGGCACACATTAGCGGCTTGGTTGCTGCAGGGGTCATTCCCTCACCCTTTGAGTATGCAGATGTTGTTACAACTACAACACATAAGTCACTTCGTGGGCCACGTGGGGCAATGATATTCTTCAGGAAGGGATTGAAGGAGATTAATAAACAAGGAAAAGAAGTATGTTCTAACCTTAACAAACAAATAAATGTGAAATGCATAAATAAATAAGGATACCTTTGGATCTGCATCGTTTATTTCTGTTCTTCCAATGTCGAAGTTAACTCTTGATTTTCTATTTTTATTTTTTTCATCATTGGATAATTGATTTGGATTAGAAATAACAGTTTGATTTGTATACTATAGGTTATGTATGACTATGAAGACAAAATTAACCAAGCAGTTTTTCCCGGACTTCAAGGTGGTCCTCACAATCACACAATTACAGCCTTAGCTGTTGCTCTGAAACAAGTAAAAATTTTCACCCTTTTCTAAAAAAAATGAAAGTAAAATTACGTGGTTATTATTATTATTATTATTATTATTATTATTGTTGTTGTTATTATTTTCAGTTTTCTAGTGCAGTGATTTATAGGACCATGTTAGGTTCTTATATAAAATTTTAGCATATCTTTTGTATAGGCAATGACACCAGAATATAGGGCTTACCAGGAGCAAGTTCTCAGTAATTGCTCAAAGTTTGCTGAGGTAATAGTTACTTCCACATTTGCATTTCTTATATTCTGCTGTACTGTGATATTTTGATGGTTGTAAACTTGTAATTGCTTTTGTTTGTGATGAAAGTGAAGTCTTTCGTGTTTGCAGAGTTTGATAGGTAGAGGCTATGACCTTGTATCTGGTGGGACTGAAAATCATCTGGTCCTGGTAAACTTACGAAATAAGGTAACTAACTGATAATTAACTCCTTTCCCTCTGACCCTCGTCTGTTTGATTAGCTGTTACTTCCACACTTAAAAGAGTATAATTAGTTAGTTTTTCTCAATTGTCAATCCCTTTGTGGCTTTGAGTTCATTGTTGGAGCTTTTATAAATAACAGCCTCTTTGTTCATGTTATGGAATATACAAATATGGAACCTTTACATATTAGGAAGCCTGGAGATTAGGGTTTTGAGTGGGTAGGTATATGGAAACTTGTTTCCTTATTATAAGTCCTCTAGCATGTATTTATAGGGTGGAGTATTCACTCCAAGAGATGTGAGACAGAGCTGCCAGAGGAGCTATTTTTTCTAAACTTTTGAACAGTTCATAAGAGGAACTCAAAATAATAGTCTTGGTCAATTTATTGTGGAAGCAAGTTAAACGGATTGTGAGTGTGGATGCTTCTCTTGTTGCTTTGAACACATGTTTGAGGATTGGGGAGGGGGTGGATTGGTTGACTTCTAAATAAATTTCAATATTTAATTCTCTGGTTTTGTAAACTTATATAAGTTCTAGAAGATAATAACATCTAGGTTCCTCTGTATGGGACTCAAGTGGATATTGATTTCATTTCTAAGCATGTGAGTGCATTGTGACTTTTCCTTGCAGGGTATTGATGGCTCCCGAGTTGAAAAGGTTTTAGAGTTGGTGCACATAGCAGCTAATAAGAATACAGTTCCAGGTGATGTGTCTGCCATGGTGCCTGGTGGCATTCGTATGGGTAAATCACTTCTCTGGAGATCTTCTTCACAAAATGCTTCACTTTACATTTCTCATGCAAGAGTTCATGAAACCTTCTCAGCAAATCCAGATTCTGAATTGTGAAGTTTGTCTTACTTTATAAAGCATTACTTTACATAGTACTCTTCCTACCTGCATGGCTGCATAGCCATTTCTAGTAACTTCCCCTGACCTGACAATCCAGGAACTCCGGCTCTCACATCTAGAGGATTTGTTGAGGACGATTTCGTTAAAGTGGCTGAGTTCTTTGATGGTGCTGTAAAGTTGGCACTTGAGATAAAGGCAAAGACAGAAGGTTTGAATTCATTTATTCTGATCCTTCTATCTAAGGGTTGAGCATTTTAAGTTGTAGTTGTATGCTTACCAGTACTTGTTTTCCCTAGGAACAAAGTTGAAGGACTTTGTGGCAACTATGAGCTCAGATTCCGGGTTTCAATCTGAGATTGCAAAGCTCCGATCTGAGGTTGAGGAGTATGCAAAGCAATTCCCCACTATTGGTTTCGAGAAGGAAATGATGAAATACAAGCATTGAATCCAGATCTTTAGAGCAAGGTATGTGTTGATCATTTAAGAGTATAGGTATTTAATTGCAATTGTTATTATAAAATGTGTATATGCCTTTTTAAGTATTTTTACATGTAATTTTATCAAAAATCTTTCTAGGAACAACTAATACAATCTCCTGTGTATACAGGATCACACGATAGCTTACCTTGGATGGAAATGGCAATATTTGAATTCGGGGCTAAGGTTCAATGACGATCTGACATTTCAACTCTGCCTAATGATTCTGAAAGAAAGTGTATACAATATGAAATAGCATAAAGATTTGTCTTTCTCAGGTTTGTTGTTTAAAACTGATTTGCCTTTCCATGTTTATGAATTTGAAACAGCTCTCACACTTGAATTATATGTTGTTTCAATGTTTATGAATTTGGAACGGGTCTCTCTCTCTCTCTCACTTGAATTATATGTTGTCATTCGTAACAGGGGCGTTTGACTCAAACATTGAAATCGGAATCATATTGGATTCAAATACTTGATTATTGTATTTAAGTAGAAGTATCTTTGCTGGGTAATTAATAGAAATTTGAATCAAAATCTACTATACTAATAGAGCTAATAAAGTTAGGTTTATAGTTGGTAGAGGTGAGTAGAATTAGTGAAAATTTGACAAAATCGATAGTGGATAATCGAACGCACCGAAATTTTTGGTTATCACTTACAAGGTCAAAAAATTTTGGTTATTCGGTTAATTATTGGTTATGAGCTTTTATAATTAATTTCTCCTATATTATTTTACATTCATATACTTTGAATTACTTATTTAAATAAACAAATTCAACATTCAATTACCTATGCATCAACATTTTCTATATAATTTTGTATTTTGAAGTACTTATTTAAAAATCAACATTAGGCATTATCCATTTGCGTAAAAAACCAGTAAATAAATAAAAAATAAATATAATTATATAATACATAAATATACACATACATATGTGTTTATACTTTATATAGTAAAGTTCTATATTGAATGCATAGACAATGATCTTTTTATTTTTTTCTTTCTCATTTTTTGTTTCATTTTTTAAATGTAAGGAAGCGAAATGGTAATACAGAGATTTATGATTAGTAGAGGATTTGAATCTAATAGCAAAAGTAGACAAACAAACATGGTAATGAGTATTTGATAGTAAGGTATAAAAACGCTCAACCAAATGCTACCATTATTCATATTTAAAAAGAGCACTTTGGGTGATTGAGTAACTAAGTGAAGCATGATTCTTATATTTGTTGAAAGTCACGAATTCAAGATTAGCGAATAGGATCGAATTGAATTGAATGAATTACAAGGAGAGAGAGAGTCATTTTATCTAAGTCTATCAGGACTCTCCTATTCTACAGGCTATAGTTGATGACTCAGTAGGAGCCACTTAAACTTAACCATACAATATAAAAATAACATGAAATAAAAGGTTACATATAATAACTGAATTCACACACCCCCTCAAGCACAGGGTTGGATTTCTTCAACTTTGAGCTTGCAGCGGAGAGCACGAAAACGCGGTCCAGGAAGCGGCTTGGTGAAAATATCAGCCAGCTGGTCTTGTGTAGAAATGAAGTTGACAACGAATTCCCCTGAAGCAACCTTGTCTCGTACGAAATGATAGTCAATCTCTACGTGTTTGGTTCTGGCGTGAAATACCGGGTTTGCAGCAAGGTAAGTAGCACCCAGATTATCACACCATAATTGAGCCGGACGCCCAGAGTCCAGCCCTAACTCCCGAAGTAGGGAAATAACCCACGTAACTTCTGCAGAAACATCGGCCAGACCTTTGTACTCAGCTTCAGTCGAAGAACGCGCAACGGTACGCTGTTTACGGGAGAGCCAAGAAATAAGATTATCCCCGATAAAAACCGCATAACCACTAGTAGACTTCCGATCCACCGGACAACCAGCCCAATCTGAATCCAAGTAGGCCCGCAACTGTGTAGATGCCGAGCAAGATAACCGAAGCCCATAGTTCTGAGTTCCCTTAACATATCGCAGTACTCGTTTAAGTAGACCCCAGTGATCAGCAGTTGGTGAATGCATGAACTGACAGAGTCTGTTAACCGCGAAAGAGAGATCAGGTCGGGTGATTGTAAGATATTGTAAAGCCCCAACAATACGCCGATACTGAGTCGGGTTGTCAAACGGTTCTGGTGAGGGTGCTACCGGCTGAGTTACAGAAGCAGGTGTTGTGAGTGCTTTGCAGTCGGTCATACCAGCGCGAGATAGTATGTCTTTCATATAGCGACGCTGTGATAGTAGATAGCCAGCTTTATCAGATATAGTTTCAATGCCGAGAAAAAAACTTGGAACGCCCAGATCTCGAATCTTGAAGGTACTGGATAGACGCTGAAGTAGAGAATCAATGAGTGATGTATCATTGCCGAGGATGATGATATCATCAACATAAACCAGTATGAAAACCCGAGATGTTCCTTCTGTGTAATAGAAGAGTGATACATCAGTCTTTGACGCAGAGAAACCCGAGGCAGTTAAAAACTCATGTAAGCGCTTGAACCAAGCACGGGGTGCCTGTTTGAGGCCATATAAAGAGCGCTGTAGGTGACAAACGTGGCTCGGGTGAATGGGATCTTCGTAGCCGGGCGGTTGTTTCATATAGACTGTCTCGGAAAGATGACCATTTAGAAATGCGTTGTGAACGTCAAGCTGTCGCAAAACCCATTTGTTAGACACAGCGAGTGAAAAAAGTAAGCGGACCGTGGTAGGTTTCACTACTGGGCTGAACGTGTCAAAGAAATCTTCTCCTGCCACTTGATTAAAACCCTTAGCCACTAACCGAGCCTTGTGACGCTCAACCGAGCCGTCGGCTTTTCGTTTGGTGCGGAACACCCATTTGCAGCCAATGATATTCATCCGAGGATCAGGCGGTACTAACTTCCAGGTGTTATTATGAAGCAGGGCATTGAATTCTTGGTCCATGGCATCTCGCCATTGTGGATGACCCATGGCATGCGAGTAACAGGTGGGCTCAGCTGTGGCATTAAGTGCATAAAATTGTTCTCCTGTGCCTCGAGTTTTGCGACGGGTTCTCATGACATGACCATCATTGTGAACTTGAGTCGTGGCAGCCTGAGGTTGAGAAGTGTTTGACTGAGCCTCAGTTGCAGGTGGTGCCTGTATAGTCGCAGGTGGTGGTTCCTGGGCTGCAGGCAAAGCAGTAGGACGGTTGTCCAGAGGAGTGATAGATAAGACTGGACCAATCCCCCATGGTACGTCATTAGGCTCCTGAGATGAATTCACCTGAAATTTAGAGTGTGAGGCAAAGGGAAACACAGTTTCATTAAATCGGACATGGCGACAGGTATAGGTGGCCCCAGTATTCAGGTCCATGCAGCGATATCCCCTAAAAGAAACAGGGTAACCTAAGAAAACACAAGGTGTTGACCGATACTCAATTTTATGTCTATTATACGGTCTGAGATAAGGATAGCACTGGCAACCGAAGACACGAAGGAAGGAATAGTTGGGTTGTGTTTGAAACAGTCGAAAATGTGGACTTTGAAACTTTATGGATGAGGAGGGAAGACAGTTTATTAGATATGTGGCGGTTTCAAACGCATAATCCCAGTATATTTGTGGTGTGGAGCTATTTGCTAACAAGGCAAGACCAGTTTCAACTATGTGTCGATTTTGACGTTCGACACGACCGTTTTGTTCATGGGTATACGCACACGACTTTCTGTGAATTATACCGAGAGTGTTAAACAGTTTATGCAGTCGGAGGTATTCACCCCCTAGGTCAGACTGAATGGCTTTGATAGAACGCGAAAACCGTCGTTCTACCATAGCCCGAAAGGAATCAAAAGTTTTATATATGTCCGATTTTAGCTGTAGTGGATAAAACCAGCAAAATCGGGAAAAATCATCTACAAAAAGGACGAAATAACGTGACCCCGTAGAAGAGATTACAGGAGACGGACCCCATATGTCCGTGTAAATTAAATCTAAAACATTCAAGCTAGTGTTTGGAACTCTATCTAATGAAAAGCGTGAGGACTTGCCCATTTGACACGCTGTACAAACATTATTACTTTTCAAATCATTAACTGACACGGGACAATCTTGAAGAACTCGATGTAAGACTTGACCGTGAGGATGCCCCAGCCGCTGATGCCACACGACTGAAGAGGCTTTGGCAGAAATAAAAGCTGAATGAAACTTGGTGTGCGGCAACTTGTAGAGACCGCCTACCGTAGACCCTTTAAGAAGCACCTCCCGAGTTTGACAATCCTTCACAAAGAAACAGTTATGATGAAATTCAAAGAAAACACTATTTTCATTAGTGAATTTATATACTGACAAAAGGGAGAGAGCTAATTTTGGAACATGGAGAATATTAGACATGGTTAAAGGTTTAGACTTAGATGATATTACTGCATGACCCAAACGTGACACCTCCAAACCTGTACCATTTCCAACGGTTAGCACGTCGCCTCCATTATACGCTTCGGAGTGGTCCATCATGCGTTCATCTGGCGTAGCATGCGACGAAGCCCCCGTATCGGGGTACCACCCATCCGAGATCCCGTTCGGCGATTCACCCGAAACAGCAACATTAGCACGCTGCGTGGGACGGTCGGCGTATCTCTTGAAGCAGCTCACCGCCGTGTGTCCATGGGATTTACATATCTGGCAGCGAGGGGAACCGCCGCCACCGCGACTCCGACCAGAGCCGCCTCTGCCTCGCGAATTGCGACCTCTGCCACGACCGCCTGAATCGGAGCCGCTTCTTCCACGACCGGCGAAAAAAGCCGCAGGTTGCTGCGGCGACTGCACAGAGTCTGCGTGCGTAAAATCGTCGGAATTAATAAATTCCTGATTTTGAAGGTGATCCGCGAGCTGTTGCAGAGTGACCGTTTCCGTCGAAACGGTAAGGGCGCTGGCCATCGACCTGTACTCCGACCGTAGCCCTCGTAGAGCATACAGCACCTGTTCATCTGGGGAGAGTGGTCGGCCGGCGAGTGAGAGTGCTTCAACGATCATTTGCGCCTTGCCAAGATACTCTGCGGGAGTGCTGTTGCCTTGGCGAAGCGTTTGAAATTGGCCGAGGAGACTCAAGCACCTTGACCGGGATGACGAAGCTAGTGCGGCGTTAATGGCGTCCCATACCTCCCGAGCGGTATTACGACCGACGGCGAGGTACATGACCTCGTCGGTGAGCGACGAGATCAGCAGCGACAAGATCGACTGATCTTGTTGAACCCAAGCAGAATACGCCGGGTTTGGTGGCAACGGCGTCGCCGAGGCGGCGGTGGCAGCCGGTTGCGATGGGACAGCGACGACCTCCGGTGGGCATGGATGAGAGCCATCGAGGAACCCCAGGAGGCCTTGGCCGCGTAGAAAAGGGACTAGTTGCGTTCTCCAGTTAAGGTAGTTACGAGACGTGAGCTTCACCGATACAAAGTGGTGAGCCGCCGTCAGAGTCGTTGGTGTGATCGGAGGCGGAACAGCGGTGGTGGCCGGGACTATGAAATATAACATGAAATAAAAGGTTACATATAATAACTCAATTCACACCACTCAGTCTTCTTGAAATTATTCTATTGCTTTTATTTTTATTCAGAATTCCACATTAAACTTTTAATATAACTCACTCTATACCACAGGTAAGGCTAATTAATATTTTTTATTCAGAATTCCACATTAAACTTTTAATATAACTCACTCTATAGCACAGGTAAGGCTAATTAATATTTTTTTGAATACTATTGACCCGGTTACATGTAGTATCTGTCCATATACTTTCTCAACCTACTGAAGCCCAACAAAGTCAACATTGCCCCCACTGAGGCTCGAACCCATGACCTCCCACTTGGGAGAATCATTTCATGCCGCTTGACCACAAGGCCTTTGGCAATTAATATTGAGTTATTTGAAATTTAATTCATTATATTTACAATCCACTTTTTCATTCAAAATATATACTTAGTTATTGTATAATACTTTAAGCTCAATTAAGCTCAATTGAATTTTAATATGAATTGTGTAATCCCGTGCGATAAAAATTTAGCCTAAACCTGTAAATAGGTTTTTTAATAGGTCCAAGTAGTAGCTTCGAAGACTACATGTTGTAGCCTATAGGTTAGGCTAGCTTTTTGGGAAGAAAGATGGTTAGGCTATCTTTGGACCATTTATGGCTTACATGTTATAGGCTTTAAATAGAATTTCTTCTCATTTAAGACTTACATATTTATTTTTAAAAAATATAACATAGTTTTATGAAATACTACAACAATAAAAAAAAATATGCATAGTCACAAACATTTTCTCAAAAAACTTTATTAAAAATTATATATGATGCAAAGAGTTATAAAATACAAGAAAAATAAAGTATGATTAATTGATAACATTAGTTGATTGGGCTGGCTGTTTGGATTAAAAAGTATGATTTATTGATAACATTAGCTGATTGTAGAAAGTTGTTTGATAAATTAGTTATTAGCTGATAGCTGTTTGGTATAGGTCCTGTTTGGTAAATAATCAGCCTATCAGCCAATTTTGACTTATTTGACTACTATTAATTGTTTGGTTAACAAACTTTTTGTAACTCCAAAATGCTAAAATTCAAAAGGCTACTCAAAGCAGCCTTTTCAATTAGCTTTTTGAGAAAAAAAAAATTATACCAAACAGCTATTAGCTAACAGCCAATCTATCAAACAACTTTCTACAATCAGCTAATGTTATCAACGAATCATACCTTCTAACCCAAACAGCCAACCCAATTAGCTAACAACCATTTACCAAACAGGGCCATAATCTCTTTTCGCAAAAATCTAATTGAAAATGCTGTTTTGAATAGTCTTTTGAATTTTAACATTTTGGAGTTATAAAAAGCTTATTAACTAAACATTTATGTTGATTTTTTAACTAAGTCAAACAATTAATAGTGTTCAAATAAACCAAAATTGACTGATAGGTTGATTATTTACTAAGCAGGGCCATAATAATTTAAAGTACTGGTGATGAAAGTGAAAGAAAGAAACTTGCAACAGCTATCCTACAACCATAAAAGCAGTCGGTATATGGCAAATTTTAGTGTGGCCAAAGACCTTGTGGTTAAGTGGTATCCGGTGTCCCGGAAAACACTCTCACATGGATGATGGGAGTGGGTTCAAGCCTCAGTGGAGGCAACGGTTGACTCTTTGTGTTAGAAAGTAGCTATGAACCATGGTCCATGAAGTAAGAATAATTTTAATTACACTTAAGTCCTTTTATTTGACAATATTGATACATTTTTTAGTTTTACTTTTCACATACTAGTTTCATTATAGAAATATCAATGTATTATTTTAATTTTATTACTGTTTATTTGACAATATATATTCCATGAGCTCTATTTTGTAGTTTCATTTTTCACACGTAGTAGTTTAATTATGCTCTATTTTGTAGTTTCATTTTTCACACGCACTAGTTTGATTATAGTAATATTAAAATATTATTTTAATTATACTCAAGGTTCATTTGACAATATCTGTTATTGTATAGCTCTGGATTTTAGTTTCATTATAACAACACTAAAATATCATTTTAATTATACTACAGTTTAATTTGACAATATACGTTGATAAATGAGCTCTATTGTTTAGTTTTATTTTCCACACACTAGTTTCATTATAATAACACTGAAGTATCATTTTAATTATACTATAATTTAATACCATACCATGGTTCACTATTCCACTGTATAACAATAGTTCGGTAGATACTTTAACCAGGCCGGATTTTAGGATGTGCAAGATGTGCATAACTCAGCCCTCAAAATTTTGGGGCCCCTAATCCAGCCCTAACCTAATAGTTAGTATATGTATTTGTGATTATATTGGTCTAAACTTAGGTTCTTTGCAATTTTTCTTCACTTTGCAGTTTATTTATACTTTGATAGGGCTTCACTTATTTATTAGCACAGGGCCACGAAAATAAAAAAACCGATCCTTACTTTAACCATGTCTGAACAGCCCTGCACACGTGTGATGTCGATTCTATGGATTTGTAGCACCCACCCAAACATTATTATAAAAGAGGGAATTCAATATAACAGATCAGAAGAAATGGATGGGTAGTTAATTGAGTCATCAAACAATACAGTTATAGGATGGATTTGATACTTACTCTTACATTGAAGTATTGAATTCTACGTATAGCTTTAAACAGCTGATAGATCTATCCTATCCAATGGCGAAGGGAAATGCCAAAACTTAAAAGATTTTTATATATTTTTTAAAAATTTAAATTCATATATCGACTTTATAGTGCGTGTATGGGTGATATTTGTGTGTGCTATGGAAAATGATATAAGCGTGTTTGCTTTGAAGAGAAGGCAAGCTAAGAGAGGAATCTTTATCTCCAGCGTGGTTGCAGTAAGCGCTAGGCGCTAGTCGGACGTTAGACTAGCGCCTAAGCAGTCTAGGCGGCGCCTAGGGGTACCTAAGCGTCGACTTGTAAAAACAAAAAATTAATTCATGTGTGTAAGTGTATGTCATATATTATATTATATTATATATTATATATCTCTTACTTCTATTATATATATATATATATATATTATATATCTCTTACTTCTATTACTTATATAAATAGATAACTTTAAATATATATAAATATAATAATAAAATTAACAAGTCGACTCGCTCAAGTTAACTCGGCAAACTCTACTGAGTTAGGCGAGTTAAATTGGCCAAACCCTCGGCCTAGTCGGCCGCCAACTCGGCCTAGTTGGCCGAGTTAGGTGCTAGGCGTCCGACCACCTAGCAATTCGCCTCGGCCTAGGAGCGCCTAGTGCCTAGGCGGGTGTCTAGGCGGGGAATTTTCCAATAGTGATCTCTAGTTGTGAATTACTCCGTAATACTTAGGGTGTCTTTGGTTTGCACATGAAATCAAAATCGAAATGAAAATTAAATACTTGTAATGGTAATAGGTTTTGGTAAAAAATATTTTGCATGTTGGTAATACGGTGGATTTAGAATGATTACTTTTAGTTGTGTATGACCCCTATAATGGGAATAAATGTTTTAAAATTCAAGTCTCAAGAGTCTAAGCGAAGCTCTGTGTTCCACAAACATGGCGGAGCCATGCAACGACTTGCCAGATAAGAGTGTTGGGATCTGATCTTCACAAAACTCGATCGCGACTGCGAATTCGATTCCCTCTCTGTGGTTTGCAAGCGTTTCTATGCGCTCACCAATTCTCTCCGCCTCCGATTATCCGTGACCGACCCGATCATCACTGATACCCTCCCTAAACTCCTTCACCGTTTCCCTAATCTTGTTTCCGTTAATCTCAGCAATTTCCGTGGTGATGTCACTACAATTTTCTCTGAAATCTGGCATCGTTGCTTGCTAAATCTTCAAGAATTTGATATTTCTAATCAGACCCGAATCCCCTTTGATGAGTCGAAGGATTCTGGATCGGTTTTTAAGAATTTGAAGGTTTTAAAGTGCAAGAATCTGCACGTTTTAGGCAATTGTCATTTGAAGAGAATTGCTTGTTGTTTCCGGTGTTTGGAAGAGTTAGATATCAGTTTTCCTAGAGTTGACGCGCACTTAAGATCTAAGAATCTGGAGGGAAATGAATCGGTAGTTACAGATCTTTGGGTTTATCTTTGGGTTTGAGGAAATTGCGGAAAATTAATCTTTCTGGGAATTATTATATCACTGATAGGTCAATTGCAGCACTATCCAATTGTTTGAATCTTCAAAGTGTTGAAACTTTGAGTTGCTGTTTCATTACTGCAAATGGGATTCATCTTTTGTTGCAAAACAGTGCAAAGATGAACTCGGTTTCAGTTTTTGGAATTACTTGTCGAAACAGTAATCTGATTGCTCAAGGTTTCAGCACTTATGGTCGAGCTTTGCAAGCTATTGATCTACATTGCGCAATTATTTCAGATGAGTGCCTGAGTTTATGAATACATTTTGTTGCTTGCCTAACGTCGAGCATGCAGTACAACTAGCTAGCTACTATTTTTTGGGTTTTGTGGACTGCCAGAAATGATAGGATATGGAGAGATGTTATTTTGACAGTGGATGGCTTGCACATGCAAGTCCAAAGTTTACAAGAATCTTGGAAAGCTGCTTACTGTAGTCCATTTCTTACGTACTGCAGCTAATATTATCCCCTCTAGTTGGACCCCTCCTCTGTTAAAATGCAATATTGATGCCGCGATATTTGACAATGGTGCAGGTTTTGGGGCGGTAGTTCGTGATCATATGGGTGCATTTGTGACTGCTAAGAGTGACTGGCTCGGGTGCATGCGTGACCCCTTTCTTGCCGAAGTGTTGGCAGTCAAGGAAGCTTTTGCTTGGTTGAAGGATTCTGGCCGGCCTGAATAATGTTATTTTGGAGTCGGATTGTTTAAACTTTTGTTTTGCTTTTAATTCCTCCACTTCTAATTTTTCGTAAGTTGGTTTGATCATTAAGCAATGTCTGTTTATTGCTAGGGGCATTGGGAACGTTTACGTTCACCATGTCAGATGGTCAGCGAATCATGCGGCTCATGTGCTTGCACGGGCAACTGGTTTTTTGTCTGCTCCTTCTCGGGGTTCGTGGGTCTCTTTCCCTCCAGTTTGTATTGCTGAGTTATTGAGCTTTTAATATAAGTCTTGTTCGTTTGCTTTCCAAAAAAAAAAAAAAAAACCCCACACCTTACGTCCATGCCATGCTATAAGAAGAGGGAGCATACAAGCAACTTCATAAATTATCCGTATATATAACCCAAACATCAAAATTGGCTGGCAACGTACTACCCTAACATTATTAGATGCATCATGAAATAACTTCGTGGATCTTGAATGCAATACTTTACGGGTTCAGGGATTATTTAACGTTTTTATAGGTATTAGTCCAGATTAGATAAACTAAAAGACAAACAAAAAATAAAAACGCAAGTAAACAAAGAGAACCCGGACACAGGAATTGATCACGCAGTTCGGAGCTATCACTCCTACATCTGCGGGGCTACTCAGCTTTTGCCCAATCCACTAGATGCACCAAGGTTTACACAAGTTGGAATACAACCCAAACGTACAAAGGTTCATTACCAACACACAACCTTCAACATCTACTTTTGAATTGACAAAACTGCAAGCCAAGAATTCTTCAATTCTTCATCTCGACTCAGCAACAGCGACAGCATCAAAGACAGCTTCAAAGACAGTAGTAGAACGTCATTAAATCTTCAAATGATCTTCTTAATATTACGTGTGAAAGCTCTCAACTTGTATTGTATGGAAAGGGTGAATCATAGAGCTTCAAGTGCCTTCCTTTATATAGTGTAGCATCCTTTAACAACCTTCACAAACTTAGATCTGAAAAAATCCTTGAATAAAAGAGAGCCACAATCCTTAAAAATCTGTTAGCCACACAATTTGAATTGGTGGACTAATTCCTTGCAGTCTGAGACAGCATCCGCTGGCATAGCTTCCTTTTTAGCACTGGTGGACATACTGACTTACGGTCCAAGAAACTAATAAAACCTAGATATAAGCTAAGTGTATTTTTGACAAATAATGTAGCCAATAACAACAGGACCGTGTATCATTTGTACACTTACAATCTCCCCTTTGGCAATTATTTGACAAAAATCACCTTCAAACACACTTAGGCATTTTTAAGAAAAATAATCATAAAACATTTTATTTAGCATGCCATAAGTTAGTTTGGTAACAAGTAAGACCAAGAGGATAACTACAAAAAAAAAGATTAGAGAAAAAACCAACGCACGATAGATCACGAGACGAACCAAGACACGCAAACAACGTTCTTAACCAACCATCAAAGAGAGATAAAACTCATTCATCATCATTCATTCATCACCATAATATGCCATTGTTCAACCATTCAACCATTTCAACAAAAGTACATAAAAATAGTCATTATCCATAGACCCGTAGCAAAAAGTGGATTGTCATGCATCAAAACAGTGGATTTTCTCCCCCTCAACTTATTACTCCCCCTTTTTGTCAAAGAATTGACAAAGGGTGACCACCTAATCAGAATCAAACTCGTCTTCATCATCACCCGAGCCCGACACTTCTTGAGCAGGATCTTGGTCTTGAGCAGCTCGACGTGAGGCTTGTAGTAGCTCCAACCGGGTGAGTTCGCACATGTCAGCAAGATGAGACTTCTCAAGATTAGCAGCAGCAGTTTGGAGAGAGGCAATAGCATTCTTGATATACATAAGTGTGGATTGGGAAGCCTGAACACGAGCTTGAAGCATAGGTATAGCAGCTGTGTCAAGCGCTGAAGTAGCCCGAGATAGAGGAACAGAGGATGAGCCAGAATGGGCAGCAGCACGGACTGGACTGAGTACTGGAACAGGAACTGTTGTAAGCTGAGGACGATCATCATGGTGATTTTTCAAGCAAAGCCGGGAATCAACAGTGTACTGGCTTGGAATTTCCAACAACGGCTCATTCTTGTATGGAGTAAACCCTTGAGCCTTGAGTATCCCAAAGATCAAATTTGGAAAGGGAAGATGAATTTTGGACTCCTTCTTCTTAAGAACAAACTCCATGATGTGGCCGTAGATAATTTCACCAAGATCAAACTTGACCATGTGGCGAACTTTGTAGAGCGAGAGAGCCATCTTTGTAGAAATTGAACTCTTGGACATTGTAGGCAGCCAGTTGCTAACGGCAGTCAGCTGTTGAGAAGACAAATTCCCTTTAGGCCAGGCAGTGAGCTTGTTGTGTGTCAAGGCAGCAGCTAGAGTGTCTAAGCCTGGATTACACTTGTCAGATAGAGCAGCCCGATTGTAGAACTTGTTGATG
The DNA here is from genome assembly GCA_002525835.2 of Ipomoea batatas. NCBI lineage: Eukaryota > Viridiplantae > Streptophyta > Magnoliopsida > Solanales > Convolvulaceae > Ipomoea > Ipomoea batatas. The sequence continues at coordinate 12,807,035 of CM008345.1, forward strand.
ATTTCTGGACTGAAATCATACCATTTGCCACGAACATACGCCTTGTGAAACAAAGTAGACTCTAGAGATGTGGAATCAGCAGACAGATTGGAGTAGAACTCAGCAGTCAACCATTCAGAACAAGGACCCACATTCTAAACCGTTTGAAGCAAATCTTGATCTTTCAACAAAGGAATGATATTGCAGTGGCGCATAATATCATCGACATCAATCTCCTTCTGAAGCAACACACCACGAGAGCTAACTCTCTAATCAAGGATGAATCACGCAAGATCGGCTTGAACTTCTCAATCTTGATGCTTGCAGGTGGTGAGGCAGGGTCGATGATAGGGCTAACAGAGGCAGCAGCATCAGCAGATCTAAAGGCAGATTTGGACCGCGTCATTCTTGGAGTAGGAGTGGTCATAGGCTTTTTTTCCTTTTCGCTTTTCACCAACAATGATCACATCACTTGTATCATCTAGTTTCCTTTTCCCAGAAACTTTCTTTTTGGCTTTTTGAGTTGATTGTTCAAGAGGAACCTGTATAAGAGGCACAGACACAGGCAAAGCAGAACAAGGTACAGGCAATTTTGATATTAAATCAGATAACAATTCGGTAGTGCTGGCAGACAAAGGAACTGAACCAGAGGAAGCTGGAACAGTGACTGACTCAGACACAGGCAAAGGACATGTAGCAACAGTGACCGAAACATCATCAGATTTTGTGACAAGAAATGCAGCAGGCAAGTCAACATATAATGCAATATCACGTATATTAAACGTAGAAGCATCAGGAATTGTGACTTGCTCGGGCCTAGACCTTCCTAAAACAGAGTCAGACGCAGAGCCAGAAACAGAGCATGCTGGAACAGAGACAGAAACAGAGCCAGTAGCCACTACCGAATCAGCAGATAGCACAGAATCAGGTAAAACAGATGGTAAAGCAGCAGGTATATGCACTATATCAGAGTTAACAGCAGAAGGCACATTTAAAGGGCATATAGAAGCAGCCACAGATGTAACGCACGAAGAGCTAGGCAAAACAGAACACACTACAGCACTAGGCAACGAAGAAACTAAAGAGGGCGAAACTGAAACAGGCAACGAGTCAGTGCTAGAACTAGAGGAAACAGAGAATGATACCACATTATCAGCCTTTTTCGAAGCCTCCAACGCTGCCTGAAGCTCTGCCTCATCGACTTCATCATCACTTTCTTCAATCGGCCATGGCGTAGCACCGATTCCCTGAGCCAATGTGAGTAGATTCCGGGACTCCTTCGTAGATAGATCATCCAAAAGCTCTTGATTTTGTAGAAGAGTTGCCAAGACCCGTTCTTTGCAAGAGGGTGAGAGATTTGAGGAATTTGTGAGGATATATCGAAAGAGACTGTTCCTTTCATCCGTAGCTTTGAAGATTTGGAACGGGTTGGTGTCAATTTGAGGGTTTGAGCTTGAAGCCATGGGAGAAGAGCTTTGATTTTTCGGCTTTGGTTTAGAGCTTGGAGAGAAGCCGATCGGGTAGGTCACGAAGAAGAAAGGGGAAAAGTGAGCTTTTGAGTAAAAGATGGTCTTTATAATGCATTGGGAAGCGTGAGAGTAGTTGAGTTTTAATCCAACAAGATTTTGAGATCTTTTAAGATAAGAAGGTAGAAGATTTAGGAAAAAAAAAAGGTTTAGGATTCTTGGATATTTTCGGCCAAGGGAAAAGAAGATATATCAACCATTATTTGTCCCTGAAAAATAAAACACTAAAAGAAAAAAAAAATTAGTGGTAAAATAATTTATTTAAAAAAAAAAACATACCTGGTTTATTTCAAAGTTAACCCTTCAATCTTGAATTTCCAGATTCTCTACACCTTCCACTAGTTCTTGAGTACCACTTTTCCATTGCGGTGCATTTGGTATTTTCTGGGTTATAAAATCCGCTTTCCTGACCCAAACTTGTTTTACAAATGGTGCAATGCGCTTGTGAATGTCCTTCTCAACCCTTTGATCCTTGTAGAAATAGTAACATTCTGGTCTGGTGTGCCCGCGCATCCTACAATAATGACAAATAGGATTATATCTCATGCGATGAAAATTTGGATACCATACATTACCATAGCCTCGTCTAGATGTATTGGGTTTGGAGAAGACACGATATGATCCAGATTCTGTCACACGGCGTTGTGAAGCTAAGCTTGATTCATGCATGTCATACACTGGTTTAGACGTTGTCATATTGCCTTCTTGAGCTGGGTTTGCTTTTGGCGTGTTATGAACTGGTTCAGAACTTCTCACAAACACAGTATCTTTGTTCTTCCCACCGGAGAAACCAATCCCAAATTTTGTAGACGTTTGTCTTCCTGAATCAAGTATTTCATCAAGGGTAGATGTGGTGTCCATCATCTTGATACGTCGTTTAAGCGTGTCCAGCTCCTGTTGTAGCTTTTCTTTACGTTCAAGACTAGCCTTCAGAAGGAGAACTTTTTCAGCAGCTTAGTTTTTGTATATCATCTTAGCATCTTCTAATACAACAATTTTACTAGACAAGGAATGATGCACTTTAAATAAAGCCTCACATTTGGAAAACAACTTTTTATATTCTACTTCATAAGACACAAGAGGTAACTCTTGATCTTCAGCTGAATTATATTCTCCATTGTCTGAACCAGCGAGCTCTTCTGTGTCAGGTTCAACGTCAGCTATTGCAGTAAAGGCCACAAAATTTCCAGAAATCTCGTCAGTGTCTGAATCAGCAGCTTCTGATTCAGGTTCATCATCGCTCCAGGTTAGGGCCGTCATGGACTTCTTTCTTCGTAAGTATGTTGGACACTCGGCTTGAACATGTCCAAATCCTTCGCATTCATAGCATTGGATGCCCTTGTTCACTTTGTCTTTAGATTTACCAGAATGTGAGCCAGATGATTTTGATGTTGATCCTCCAGATTTTGTCACGCCTTTTGAGCTATTCGAGTTGATTCCTTTATGATTTTGCACCCTAGGATTTTGTGTGTAATTCTTTTGCTTGACCTGTTTCAAAATTTTAGAAAAATGTTTAGATAATAAACCAACAGGATCATCAGAAAGCTCATCTGTATCAGGCAAGTCGAAGTTTTGTCCTTCAGCGTTGAAAGCAACAGATTTCTCCTTCTTTGTATGATCAGTCAGGATCTCCATTTCGTAGGTCTTAAGACTTCCCATCAATGCTGCAAGAGTTTTATCTTCCCAGCCTGCGTTTTCCTGGATAGCGGTTACCTTCATTCGAAAACGTTGTGGTAAAGACCGCAAGACTTTCTTGACCAATTTTTGTTCGAGAAATGGTTCGCCTAACACAGCAGCTCGATTTGCCAATTCTTGAACACGTTCGTTGAAGCTCGTAATATTTTCGTTTTCATTCATTCTTAGATCTTCAAAATCTGAATGAACCAGCTGCAACTTAGATTGTCTTACTGAGTCAGTACCTTCATAGGTAGTTTCCAATATATCCCACGTTTCTTTTGCTGATTCACAGCCTGCAACTAAAGTAAATTGACTTTCATGCATTAGTGAGTAAATAGTATCTAAAGCTTTATGATTATAACCCGCAGAGGTCCTTTCAGTTGCATCCCATTCAATTTCTGGTTTAAGCACTTTGGGATCATTTTCTGTTGCACCCGCCTTTTTGGGATGTTCCCAACCAGTTAGAACAGCTATCCAGACGCGATCACTTAAAGCTTTTAGATGCATTATTGTCCGAGCTTTCCAGTTCGGGGGGTGATTTATTCATTCTGAAACACTCAACAACCGGTAAGACAGAACAAAAGACAGCGAGAACCGAAAATAAAGCAACGAACAGACAACAAAGAATTGAGTTCAAGAAACACGAGATCGCCAGATCGGTAGACTAATAAATTAAGTCCCCGTGCTCTGATACCAATTGAAATAATTTCGTGGATCTTAAATGCAATACTTTACGGGTTCAGGGATTATTTAACGTTTTTATAGGTATTAGTCCAGATTAGATAAACTAAAAGACAAACAAAAAATAAAAACGCAAGTAAAGAAAGAGAACCCGGACACAGGAATTGATCACGCAGTTCGGAGCTATCACTCCTACATCTGCGGGGCTACTCAGCTTTTGCCCAATCCACTAGATGCACCAAGGTTTACACAAGTTGGAATACAACCAAAACGTACAAAGGTTCACTACCAACACACAACCTTCAACATCTACTTTTGAATTGACAAAACTGCAAGCCAAGAATTCTTCAATTCTTCATCTCGACTCAGCAACAGCGACAGCATCAAAGACAGCTTCAAAGACAGTAGTAGAATGTCATTAAATCTTCAAATGATCTTCTTAATATTACGTGTGAAAGCTCTCAACTTGTATTGTATGGAAAGGGTGAATCATAGAGCTTCAAGTGCCTTCCTTTATATAGTGTAGCATCCTTTAACAACCTTCACAAACTTAGATCTGAAAAACTCCTTGAATAAAAGAGAGCCACAATCCTTAAAAATCTGTTAGCCACACAATTTGAATTGGTGGACTAATTCCTTGCAGTCTGAGATAGCATCCGTTGGCATAGCTTCCTTTTTAGCACTGGTGGACATACTGACTTACGGTCCAAAAAACTAATAAAACCTAGATATAAGCTAAGTGTATTTTTGACAAATAATGTAGCCAATAACAATATGACCGTGTATCATTTGTACACTTACACATCATGCTGGGGCCCATCTTGGCTTCCATAAATCTAGCCTCAATAGGGCTGTTAACGAACCGAACATAAACGAACGGAGGTTGTTCGTGTTCGTTTGTTAAGGATTTTGGGGTGTTCGTGTTCGTTTGTTAAGGTTTTTGAAAATCCTGTTCGTGTTCGTTTGTTAAGCGTTTGTTAGTGTTTGTTAACGAGCACGCTCATGAACGTGTTCGCAAACGTTAACAAACACGTTCACAAACATGTTCATTTACGTTCATGAACACGTTCGTGAACATTTAATAACCAAACACCTACACATGTTCATGAACACAATTCGTTCATGAACAATAAATAATCTACGTTCATGAACAATTTATATGTTTGTAAACATGTTTGCGAACATTATTAAACGAACATTAAACGAGCTTGTTCGCGAACATTATTAAATGAACACAAACGAGTTTGTTCACGAACACTACTAAATGAACACAAATGAGCTTGTTCACGAACACTTAGCAAACGAGCTTACCACTGTTCATACTCTGTTCGTTTATTAACCGAGCTCTAAATTTTGTTTGTTAATGTTCGTTTACCTTAACAAACGAACATAAACGAACGCTTACCGAGCTCGAACACGAGTAGTTTGTCGAAAGCTCTGTTCACTAACACCCCTGAGCCTCAAGTCCTCAACAGGGAAGTTTAGATAAAATCCTTATATTATTGCTATGGGCTATACTCATAATTTTATATCTAACTAGTATTTTCGCCCGTGCGTTGCACGGAATAGATTTATTATAATATTTTAGGAATATTTGGATCGATATAAAATTATATAAATTATAACATCGAATATTATATAGTGCAATTGATGAAATTGGTTGGATCAATTATGTTTTCTGATGTTCTCTTTGCTTGAATTAGATCAAATAATTGTCCAATTACCCGTGCAATGCACGGATAAGTTTTTTACTGTATATTTAGATAATAAGAATAAAGATGAAATTATAAAAAATTCTAATATTGAACGTGTACATTTATTTGATTATAAGATTAGTGCAAAAGTATTACTCAATTAATTGAATAATATATGACTTGTTTATCTACAATTATCTTTAAAAGATCGATATGTAATATGACTTATGTAATTATATTATTACTACAATAAGTATTGAAAAATGAGAAATAATTTAATTATAATTATTAAAAAATAAATTCAACAACCAATGTTTAGTTTAATTACCATAATAATTATTATGCAATTATTATTATTAGTGAATTACACTAATATATGTGCAATTATACTTTTATATCTTAAACATATTCATTTTTACCATATCACATTTAGTTTTTCTTCCTCCTCCATATTTGAATGAATTAATTCTAATTATTACAAAAAAAACTAACAATCTATATTTAATGAATTTTTTTAAAGTTTAAATAATTTAAAGTTTTCAAAAGGAAAGTGTAATTAATTTTATTTTTAAATTTATTCATTTTCACCATATCGCATTTAGTTTTTCTTCCTCCTCCATATTTGAATGAATTAATTTTAATTATTATAAAAAATCTAAAAATTCATGTTTAATTAATTTTTTAAAAGTTTAAATAATTTAAAGTTTTCAAAAGGATTGTGTAATTAATTTTTTTTTAAAGTTTCTAAATAATTTTCAGTCAATTAGTAATATCCTTTTCTTTTTCCAATTTGCCCTAATTTCCGTTTACTTTTTCATTAGGATCTTTTTATATTGGAATAAGGTTCAAATTGGCCACTGAACGTACCCTGAAAATGCAATTAGGTCATTGAACCAAAAAAAAAGTGTAATTAGGCCACTGAGCACTCTAAACGTATGCAATTTCACCTGATAGCACGTTACCATACATTTTTTCAGGTTACTTGCTTATGTGGACGGTGAGTTGTCATTTTAAAATAATTTTTAATAATAAACTATTAAAATAAAAAATTAAAATAATTAAAAAAAAAAAAGCCACATGTGCCCATCACCACACCCCCCTTTAAGAATACCCTTACCACCTTAATAAGAAACTTGTGGATGAATCAAATCTTATTTATTTATTATTATTATTATTACTATTGTTGTTGTTGTTGTTGTTGTTGTTGTTGTTATTTACGAAAACTCAACTTCTTTCACAAAACAACTTTTGCTTTATTACGGTGTGTGTGTGTGTGTATTTTTAATTTTAATTTTTAAATTATTTTAATTTTTTATTTTAATAGTTTGTTATTAAAAATTATTTTAAAATGTGAATTCACCGTCCATGTAAGCAAGTAACCTGATGAAATGGATAGTAACCTACTATCAGGTGAAATTGCATACATTTGGAGTGTTCAGTTGCCTAATTGCATTTTTTTTTATTCAATGGCCTAATTGCACTTTCAGGTTACGTTCAATGGCCAATTTGAACCTTATTCCTTTTATATTTTCAATCAATTTGTAAAATCAGTTTTCTATTTCATTTTATCTTTTACTATTGTTTGTGCGTGAATTTCACAAAGGATTATTTTTTTTTTATTAATAGTAGTATAAATATAGAAGTATAGATAAGTATTCGAATTATTATTATTGGTGTAAATAATAATTAATAAATTATTTTTCTTATAAAATTTTGTAAAATTTGTTTTCATTATTCTCACAATTATAATGGTTTAATTATTCCGAGAATTTGGAAATAAAATTTTTGTTACCAATTAAACTTTATTAATATTTTGAACAATTAATTAATAATATTAGTTTGTGCAAAAAAGTTGAAGGAGATGATTTTACTTTTATTAATAGTATTGATATGTAAATGAAATAACTTCGTGGATCTTGAATGCAATACTTTAGGGATTATTTAACGTTTTTATAGGTTTTAGTCTAGATTAGATAAACTAAAAACCTGTAACACCCCGACTCGGCTATACCGAACAACCGGAGTAGTTACCGCCACACCTAGACTAAACCCGATCACATTCAGACATTATTCATTCTAGATGCACAGGCTAAAGATAAGGATACTGCACTCTATCGACATAACCATCAAAATAAAAATGCATTTTCATAGCATTGAGAAAAGTGTAGCTGAACAAGCTACCAAAAGAACCAAGGGTTTATAATACATCCCATCAAAAGAGTTTAGTTAGACCCGGCCTTGATAGTCATTCTAGAACTGGCACCGCTACAAAAGATATATACACAAAAGAACTGACTGAACTCCCCACTCTAGACGCTACCTAGTCTAACGAGTGGTACACTGGGCCCGTGTAGGTGCCCCAGAAAACATGCCACTCACCCTCAAACCACATGATGTGGTCCAGAAACCGGCACGTGTTCATATACATCATCCACTCGTCGTGGTAGTCCGGGGGACTCGGATCCCACGGGTAAGGATAGTGGACTACAAACTCGAGAGGGTTGCTACCGGGTACGACCTCTATGGGGTAGAACCCATAGCTAGCTTGGAGGGCGTCGAAAGGACACATCGGCTCGACGGGGACGGGGGACCAAACTGGTACCACCGGTGAGACAGTAGCGGGAGTAGGCTCAGGAGTACAAGTCAATACAGGCGGATCTGGTGCGTAGCCCGGGGCATACGGGTCTCCATCTAGTAGATAATGGGCATAATCATCATAGTCAAGCACGGGGAACTCGAACTCAGAGGGGTCTGAGTCCGGTGGGCTCCAGGAACCCACGCTAGATTCCATCTGATAAAGGACACAATGAAGTGTAGTTAGCACGACGGCTAAGTAAGGAAATCCATTGTCGCTAGAAAGTAAACAAAGGTTTCAAAAACAACATAATATTCAGAAAATGTAACTTTACCCAACGGTTGCATTCTACCTGCAATCATATTAACAACAAAACAGTACAATATAGTATATAAGTGACATCAGCACATAATACTTCTATTTCCAAGAGTTCCATCATTTAATTCGAAAGAGTTTAACAACACACACTTTGTTATTCAACTCTTGCGACATTTTATTCTGCGATCTAGTTACGAAGTAACTAGATTTTATAATTAGTGAAATCACTTAATTTCTTTTTGGATAAATATAGTGTAATCTT
>CM008345.1:12816481-12830992 GCA_002525835.2 Ipomoea batatas
TTTTCAATCAATTTGTAAAATCAGTTTTCTATTTCATTTTATCTTTTACTATTGTTTGAGCGTGAATTTCACAAAGGATTTTTTTTTTTTTATTAATAGTAGTATAAATATAGAAGTATAGATAAGTATTCGAATTATTATTATTGGTGTAAATAATAATTAATAAATTATTTTTCTTATAAAATTATGTAAAATTTGTTTTCATTATTCTCACAATTATAATGGTTTAATTATTCCGAGAATTTGGAAATAAAATTTTTGTTACCATTTAAACTTTATTAATATTTTGAACAATTAATTAATAATATTAGTTTGTGCAAAAAAGTTGAAGGAGATGATTTTACTTTTATTAATAGTATTGATATGTAAATGAAATAACTTCGTGGATCTTGAATGCAATACTTTAGGGACTATTTAACGTTTTTATAGGTTTTAGTCCAGATTAGATAAACTAAAAACCAAACAAGAAATTAAAACGCAAGTAAAGAAAGAGAACCAGGACACAGGAATTGATCACGCAGTTCGGAGCTATGACTCCTACATCTGCGGGGCTACTCAGCTTTTGCCCAATCCACTAGATGCACCAAGGTTTACACAAGTTGGAATACAACCCAAACGTAAAAAGGTTCACTACCAACACACAACCTTCAACATCTACTTTTGAATTGACAAAACTGCAAGCCAAAAATTCTTCAATTCTTCATCTCGACTCAGCATCAACGACAGCATCAGAGACAACAGTAGAACGTCATTAAATCTTCAATTGATCTTCTTAATATTCACGTGTGAAAGCTCTCAACTTGTATCATGTAGAAAGGTGAATATTAGAGCTTCAAGTGCCTTCCTTTATATAGTGTAACATCCTTTAACAACCTTCACATTTTTAGATCTGAAAATCTCCTTGAATAAAATAGAGCCACAATCCTTAAAAATCTGTTAGCCACACAATTTGAATTGGTGGACTAATTCCTTGCAGTCGGAGACAGCATCCGCTGTCACAGCTTCACTTTCAGCACTGGTGGACACACTAACTTACGGTCCAAAAGACTAATAAAACTTAGATATAGGCTAAGTGTATTTTAGACAAATAATGTAGCCAATAACATAAGGACCGTGTATCATTTGTACACTTACAATCTCCCCCTTTGGCAATTATTTGACAAAAAACACCTTCAAACAAAACTTAGGCATTTTTAAGAATAAATAACATAAACATTTTATTTAGCATGCCATAAGTTAGTTTGGTAACATAAAGGACTACCAAAAGGAAAAAAAACATTACACAAGAAAGATTAGAGAAAATACCAACGCAAGATAGTCCACGAGACGAACCAAGACACTCCACGCAAACAACGTTCTTAACCAACCACCAAAGAGAGATAAAACTCATTCATCATTATTCATTCATCATCATTCATCATCGTAATATGCCATTGTTCAACCATTCAACCATTTCAACAAAAAACACATAAAAATAGTCATTATCCATAGAACCGTAGCAAAAAGAAGATTGTCATGCATCAAAATTAAGTGGATTTTCTCCCCCTCAACTTATTCACTCCCCCTTTTTGTCAAAGAATTGACAAAGGGTGACCACCTAATCAGAATCAAACTCATCTTCATCATCACCCGAGCCCGACATTTCGTGAGCAGGATCTTGGCCTTGAGCAGCTTGACGTGAGGCTTGAAGTAGCTCTAACCGGGTGAGTTCCCGCATATCAGCAAGATGAGACTTCTCAAGATCAGCAGCAGCAGTTTGGAGAGAGGCAATAGCATTCTTGATATACATAAGTGTGGATTGGGAAACTTGAACACGAGCTTGAAGCATAGGAATGGCAATTGTGTCAAGCGCTGAGGTAGTCCGAGATAGAGGAACAGAGGATGAGCCAGAATGCGTAGCAGCACGGACTGGACTGAGTACTGGAACAGGAACTGTTCCAAGCTGTGGACGATCATCATGATGATTTTTCAAGAAAAGCTGTGAATCAACAGTGTACTGACTTGGAATTTCCAACAATGGCTCATTCTTGTACGGAGTAAACCCTTGAGCCTTGAGTATCCCAAAAATCAAATTCGGAAAGGGAAGATGAATTTTGGACTCCTTCTTCTTAAGAACAAACTCCATGATGTGGCCGTAGATAATTTCACCAAGATCAAACTTGACCATGTGACGAACTTTGTAGAGCAAGAGAGCCATCTTTGTCGAAATAGAACTCTTGGACATTGTAGGCAGCCAGTTGCTCATGGCTAAACGAAACAAAATAGAGTATACGACAGTCAGCTGTTGAGAAGACAAATTCCCTTTAGGCCAGGCAGTGAGCTTGTTGTGTGTCAAGGCAGTAGCTAGAGTGTCTAAGCCTGGATTGCATCTGTCAGATAGAGCAGCCCGATTGTAGAACTTGCTGATGATTTCTAGACTGAAATCATACCACTTACCACGAACATATGCCTTGTGAAACAATGTAAACTCTTGAGACGTGGAATCAACAGACATATTGGAGTAGAACTCAACAGTCAACCATTTAGAACAAGGACCCACATTCTGAACCGTTTGAAGCAAATCTTGATCTTTCAACAAAGGAATGATATTGCAGTGGCGCATAAAATCATTGACATCAATCTCCTTCTGAAGCAACACACCACGAGAGCTACGAGTAGTCCACTCTCTAATCAAGGATGAATCACGCAAGATAGGCTTGAACTTCTCAATCTTGATGCTTGCGGGTGGTGAGGCAGGGTCGATAATAAGACTAACAGAAGCAGCAGCATCAGCAGATCCAAAGGCAGATTTGGACCGAGTCATTCTTGGAGTAGGAGTGGTCATAGGCTTTTTCCCTTTTCGCTTTTCACCAACAATGATCACATCACTTGTATCATCTAGTTTCCTTTTTCCAGAAACTTTCTTTTTGGCTTTTTGAGTTGATTGTTCAAGAGGAACCTGTATAAGAGGCACAGACACAGGCAAAGCAGAGCAAGGTACAGGCAATTTTGATATTAAATCAGATAGTAATTCGGTAGTGCTGGCAGACAAAGGAACTGAACCAGATGAAGTTGGAACAGTGACTGACTCAGACACAGGCAAAGGACATGTAGCAACAGTGACCGAAACATCATCAGATTTTGAGACAGGAAATGCAGCAGGCAAGTCAACATATAATGCAATATCACGTATATTAAACGTAGAAGCATCAGGAATTGTGACTTGCTCAGGCCTAGACCTTCCTAAAACAGAGTCAGAAGCAGAGCCAAAAACATAGCATGCTGGAACAGAGACAGAAACAGAGCCAGTAGCCACTACCGAATCAGCAGATAACACAGAATCAGGTAAAACAGATGGTAAAGTAGCAGGAATATGCACTATATCAGAGTTAACAGCAGAAGGCACATTTAAAGGACATATAGAAGCAGCCACAGATGTAACACACGAAGAGCTAGGCATATTAGAACACACTACAGCACTAGGCAACGAAGAAACTAAAGAGGGCGAAACTGAAACAAGCAACGAGACAGTGCCAGAACTAGAGGAAATAGAAAAAGATACCACATTATCAGCCTTTTTCGAAGCCTCTAACGCTGCCTGAAGCTCTGCCTCATTGACTTCATCGTCACTTTCTTCAATCGGCCATGGCGTAGCACCGATTCCCTGAGCCAAAGTGAGTAGATTTCGGGATTCCTTCGTAGATAGATCATCCAAAAGCTCTTGATTTTGTAGAAGAGTTGCCAAGACCCGTTCTTTGCAAGAGGGTGAGAGATTTGAGGAATTTGTGAGGATAGATCGAAAGAGATTGTTCCTTTCATTCGTAGCTTTGAAGATTAGGAACAGGTTGGTGTCAATTTGAGGATTTGAGCTTGAAGCCATGGGAGATGAGCTTGATTTTTCGGTGTGGAGCTTTGAGGAAGCCGATCGGGTATGTTCTCGAAGATGAAAGGGGAAAAGTGAGGCTTTGAGTAAAAGATGGACTTTTAATATGTATTGGGAAGCGTGAGAGTAGTTGAGTGTTAATCCAACAAGATTTTGAGATCTTTTAGGATAAGTAGGTAGAAGATTTAGGATCAAAAGGAATATTATAAGGTTTAGGATCCTTGGATATTTTTCGGCCAAGGGAAAAAAAACATATATCAACCATTATTTGTCCCTGAAAAATAAAACACTAAAAGAAAAAAAAATTATTAGTGATAAAAAAAATAATTTTTTTAAAAAAAATACCTGTTATAAACTGATCACCCAAACTTTAATTCGAAAATTTGCAGATTCCCAGGGCTGATCGTAACATTTCAAAACGAGATTTGTCCAAAGGTTTAGTGAAAAGATCCGCCAAATTTTTCTCCGTTGTAACATAATCCAATTCAATTTCCTTGTCTTCTACTAGTTCACGAATGAAGTGATGCCTTATATCGATGTGTTTCGTTCTTGAGTGTTGTACCGGGGTTTTTGATATGTTGATGGCGCTGGTGTTGTCACAGTACAAGATCATAAGATTCTGATTTAGTCCGTAGTCAGATAACATTTGTCGCATCCAAAGTAACTGTGTATAAGCACTTCCTGCAGCTATATACTCTGCTTCAGCAGTACTAAGAGAGATCGAATTCTGCTTTTTACTTAGCCAGGAGACCAAGTTTTTGCCGATAAAGAAACAGCCACCTGATGTGCTTTTTCTATCGTCCGCATTTCCAGCCCAGTCGGCATCGCTAAAACCTACCAAACTCATATTAGTGTCATTTGAAAACCATATACCGTAGTTTAGCGTACCTTTCACGTATTTTATAATACGTTTGATTGCTTTAACATGAGATTCTTTCGGATCAGCTTGATATCACGCACATGCTCCTACACTGAACATAATATCTGGCCTGCTGGCTGTCAGATATAGCAGACTTCCTATCATACTCCGATAGAGAGTAGAGTCAACTGAAACACCATTTTCATCTTTGAAAAGTTTCGTCGATGTAGAAATTGGGGTTCTAGCGTCTTTTGCAGATTCAAGTCCAAACTTTGTCAGAATATTCTTGGCATATTTCTCTTGAGAAATAAATATGCCTTCATCAGTTTGCTTTATCTGAAGTCCTAGAAAGTAGGTCCGCTCCCCAATCATACTCATTTCGAACTCACGTTGCATGACTTTCACGAGCTCATCAGTTGCACCTACTTTAGTAGATCCAAAGACAATATCGTCAACATATACTTGTGCAATAGTGAGATGTTTACCTGACTTTTGGATAAAGAGGGTTTTGTCTACTCCTCCTCGGTTGAAGCCGTGCTGAACCAGGTACTGCGTCAGCCTCTCATACCAAGCTCTCGGGGCCTGTTTGAGTCCATACAACGCCTTTTGTAGCTTGTAGACATAATCCGGATGATGAGGATCTTCAAATCCTTTTGGTTGAGCAACGTATATGTCTTCATTCAGATAGCCATTTAGAAAAGCTGTCTTAACGTCCATGTGATATAGTTTGATCTTTAAAGCACATGCAATAGACAGGAGAAGACGTATTGACTCTAGTCGAGCAACAGGGGCAAAAGTTTCATCGTAGTCAATCCCCTCGATTTGTGAATAGCCTTGAGCTACCAATCTCGTTTTGTTGCGTGCAATGTTGCCATCTGAGTCGGTTTTGTTCCGAAAGATCCACTTTGTACATACAACATTCACATTGTTAGGTTTAGGGACAAGTGACCATACCTTGTTTCTTTCAAACTGCGCTAGTTCTTCTTGCATTGCCTTAATCCAATGCTCATCAGTGAGAGCTTCTTTTACTGTCTTAGGCTCAATTTTCGATGTGTAACATGCATAGCCAGCGAGTTGAGAGTAATCCTTCCTAGGTGTTCTCCTAGTATGGATTCCAGCACTTGGATCTCCAATAACATTCTGAATAGGATGATTCTTTTGTGTACGAGTAGGTATGTCAACTTCATATTGATCAGTTTCAGGTTTATCTTCAGGCGTGTTTGAAGTTGATGGTTCTTGACTCGTACTAGGAGACTCTGAATTATGTGCTGTAGGAGAGTCTGAACTATTGGGTTCATCTTCCGGTGAAAATCCAGATGACTGAATTTCAACAACATCTTCTGGTTGATCATCTACCACTACATTTGTTGACTCCATTATGGTTTTTGTAACTTTGTTGTAGACCCGGTATGCTCTACTATTTGAGGAATATCCACGAAATATTCCTTCGTCGCTTTTGGATTCTTCCTTTCTACGACTCCATTTTGTTGAGGCGTCTTAGGGGCTGAGTATTCCTGCGTGATACCGGAATTGTTGCAAAACTCGTCGAACAGATTATTGTCAAACTCACGTCAATGATCGCTTCGTATCTGGATGATTGGCTCTTTTTTCATCTTCTGAAGCTTTAGACTTAAGGCTTTGAATGCTTCGAGAGTTTCAGACTTTTCCCTGAGAAAGTTCACCCAAGAAAAACGCGAATAATCGTCAACACAAACTAAAATATACTTTTTACCTCTGATGCTTTCGGTTTGTATCGGTCCGATGAGATCCATATGTATCAGCTCCAAGCAATGCTTTGTGTTGATTACTTTTTGAGGAGAGTGAGACGATCTGGTTTGCTTTCCGGCTTGACATGCACCGCACACCCCTGCTGAATCAAATTTTGCCTTGGGTAGACCGAGAACACCTTGAGTCTTTACGAGATGATCCAAGGACCTATAGTTTAGATGACCCAACTTTTGATGCCACAATTCTGATTCATTTATACTTTTCCTGCAACAAAGAGTATCATTAGTTAGAATATAGCAGTTATCGGATGAACGCTTACCTTCCATAACACATTGTTGTTGATCGTTCAGGACACTGCATAGATCTTTCGTGAAGGACACATTCCAGTTTTGATCACAAAGTTGGCTGATGCTTATGAGATTTGCGTGCAACCCATTAACCAGAAGCACACGTTTCAATTTTGGTAAACCAGCTACATTTAGCGTGCCAACTCCTTTGATTTTACCCTTTACTCCATCGCCAAAGGTAACTTCTCGTTGACTTTCCTTAACATCTGTCAGGTAGTTTGAGTTTCCTGTCATATGACGAGAACAGCTGCTGTCGAAGTACCATCTTCCTTCTCGTCCTGAACTTTTAGTGTGAAACGAAACGTGACAAACAAAGTCAGCTTTCTTGACCCAAATTTGTTTGGTAAAGGGAGTAATAAATTTGTTGGAGTATTTTGTAGCCCTTTGATCCTTGTAGAAATAGTAACATTCCGGTCTGGTGTGCCCGCGCATCCTGCAATAATGACAAACAGAATTATATCTCATGCGATGAAAATTTGGATACCATACATTCCCATAGCCACATCGAGATGTTTTGGGTTTGGCAAAGACACGATATGATCCAGATTCTGTCACACGGCGTTGTGAAGCTGAGCTTGATTCAAGCATGTCATACACTGGTTTAGACGCTGTCATATTGCCTTGTTGAGCAGGGTTTGATTTTGGCGCGTTTTGAACTGGTTCAGAACTTCTCACAAACACAGTATCTTTGTTCTTCCCACCGGAGAAGCCAAGCCCAAATTTTGTAGACGTTTGTCTTCCTGAATCAAGTATTTCATCAAGGGTAGATGTGGTGTCCATCATCTTGATACGTCGTTTGAGCGTGTCCAGCTCCTGTTGTAGCTTTTCCTCACGTTCAAGACTAGCCTTCAGTAGGAGATCTTTTTCAGAAGCTTGGTTTTTGTACACCATCTTAGCATCTTCTAATACAACAATTTCACTAGACAAAGAATGATACACTTTAAATAAAGCCTCCCATCTGGAGTACAACTTTTTGTATTCTAATTCATAAGACACAGGAGGTAACTCTCGATCTTCAGCTGAATTATATTCTCCACTGTCTGAACCAGCGAGCTCTTCTGTGTCAGGGTCAACATCAGCTATTGCAGTAAAGGCCACAAAATTTCCAGAAATTTCGTCAGTGTCTGTATCAGCAGCTTCTGATTCAGGTTCATCATCGCTCCAGGTTAGGGCCGTCATGGACTTCTTTCTTCGCAAGTATGTTGCACACTCGGCCTGAACATGTCCAAATCCTTCGCATTCATAGCACCGGATGCCCTTGTTCACTTTGTCTTTAGATTTACCAGAACGTGAGCCAGATGATTTTGATGTTGATCCTCCAGATTTTGTCGCGCCTTTTGAGCTATTCGAGTTAATTCCTTTCTGATTTTGCACCCTAGGATTTTGTGTGTAATTCTTTTGCTTGACCTGTTTCAAAATTTTAGAAAAATGTTTAGATAATAAACCAACAAGATCATCAGAAAGCTCATCTGTATCAGGAAAGTCGAAGTCTTGTCCTTCAGCGTTGAAAGCAACGGATTTCTCCTTCTTTGTATGATCGGTCAGAATCTCCATTTCGTAGGTCTTAAGACTTCCCATCAACGCTGCAAGAGTTTTATCTTCCCAACCTGCGTTTTCCTGGATAGCGGTTACCTTCATTCGAAAACGCTGTGGTAGAGACCGCAAGACTTTCTTGACCAATTTTTGTTGGGGAAATGGTTCGCCTAACACAGCAGCTCGATTTCCCAATTCTTGAACACGTTCGTTGAAGCTCGTAATATTTTCGTTTCCATTCATCCTTAGATCTTCAAAATCTGAATGAACCAACTGTAACTTAGGTTGTCTTACTGAGTCAGTACCTTCATAGGTAGTTTCCAATATGTCCCACGCTTCTTTTGCAGATTCACAACCTGCAACTAAAGTAAACTGACTTTCATGCATTAGCGAATAAATAGTATCTAAAGCTTTATGATTATAACCCGCAGAGGTCCTTTCAGCTGCATCCCATTCAATTTTTGGTTTAAGCACTTTGGGATCATTTTCTGTTGCACCTTCCTTTTTGGGATGTTCCCAACCAGTTAGGACAGTTGTCCATATGCGATCACCTAAAACTTTTAGATGCATTCTTGTCAGAGCCTTCCAGTATGGGTAGTTGTCACCTGTTAACTCGGGAGGAGTTTTCATCCTATCCATCCTGACACACTCAACACACGGTGAGACAGAACAAGAGACAGCGAGAACCGAAAATAAAGCAACGAATAGACAACAAAGAATTGAGTTCAAGAAACACGAGATCGCCAGATCGGTAGACTAATAAATTAAGTCCCCGTGCTCTGATACCAAATGAAATAACTTCGTAGATCTTGAATGCAATACTCTAGGGAATATTTAACGTTTTTATAGGTTTTAGTCCAGATTAGATAAACTACCAACACACAACCTTCAATATCTACTTTTGAATTGACAAAACTGCAAGCCAAGAATTCTTCAATTCTTCATCTCGACTCAGCATCAACGACAGCATCAGAGACAGCAGTAGAACGTCATTAAATCTTCAATTGATCTTCTTAATATTCACGTGTGAAAGCTCTCAACTTGTATCGTGTAGAAAGGTGAATATTAGAGCTTCAAGTGCCTTCCTTTATATAGTGTAACATCCTTTAACAACCTTCACATTTTTAGATTTGAAAATCTCCTTGAATAAAAGAGAGTCACAATCCTTAAAAATCTGTTAGCCACACAATTTGAATTGGTGGACTAATTCCTTGCAGTCTGAGACAGCATCCACTGGCACAGCTTCACTTTCAGCACTGGTGGACACACTGACTTACGGTCCAAAAGACTAATAAAACTTAGATATAGGCTAAGTGTATTTTTGACAAATAATGTAGCCAATAACATAAGGACCGTGTATCATTTGTACACTTACAGTNTTCCTCCATTGACCAAACTAGCTCCAAAAGTTGCTCTATTGACCAAAAATTGGCTCTATTGACTTGGCCGTGTAACTAGCTCCAAAACTTCTTCTTTTGTATTAAAATGCAGCAAGCAGGATACGAACGTTGGACCTTTGGATATATGCTCAAGTCTTTAACCATTTCTCCGTTTCAACTCATTCGGTCATATCCATCAAATAAATATATTTGATCCTTCTTAGCTTTGTATGGAGTATGTTGTAGAGATAGTGGATTTCTGAGGTTCCTCTCGGCTTTCACCAATTGACCCAAGCTTCCTCCATTTGACCAAACTTCCTCCATGAGTTACTCCATTGCCCCAAAACTTGCCTTTGAGCCGTGGTAGAATTAGCTCCATTCCTTGCTCTCCAAAGCTTAAAAAATCTTCAATAGGATTCGAACTTGAGTCTTCTAGCAACGATAAATAGGCCTTGTCCATTGGATCATGTATACTCATGTGTATAGTGGAAGTAAATGACTTACAAGAGTCATAATAAAATGAACTCTATAAGGAAATAATTCGAACCAAACTATAGTCAAGACTTGCCTTTCGGGTCAAAACTCTACATTCTAAAAATAAAATAGGGGATTTCTAAAACTACAAATTGGCTCATCAAAACTATTACAATTTTATTCCTAACAATTACCATAGCCACATCTAGATGTATTGGGTTTGGCAAAGACACGATATGATCCAGATTCTGTCACACGACGTTGTGAAGTTGAGCTTGATTCAGGCGTGTCATACACTGGTTTAGACGCTGTCATATTGTCTTGTTGAGCTGGTTTTGATTGTGGCATGTTATGAACTGGTTCAGAACTTCTTACAAACACAGTATCTTTGTTCTTCCCACCGGAGAAACAAAGCCCAAATTTTGTAGACGTTTGTCTTCCTGAATCAAGTATATCATCAAGGGTAGATGTGGTGTCCATCATCTTGATACGTCGTTTGAGCGTGTCCAGCTCCTGTTGTAGCTTTTCTTCTCGTTCAAGACTAGCCTTCAGTAGGAGATCTTTTTCAGCAGCTTGGTTTTTGTACACCATCTTAGCATCTTCTAATACAACAATTTTTCTAGACAAGGAATGATGCACTTTAAATAAAGCCTCCCATCTGGAGTACAACTTTTTATATTCTAATTCATAAGACACAGGAGGTAACTCTCGATCTTCAGCTGAATTATATTCTCCATTGTCTGAACCAACGAGCTCTTCTGTGTTAGGTTCAACGTCAGCTATTGAAGTAAAGGCCACAAAATTTCCAAAAATTTCGTTAGTGTCTGAATCAGCAGCTTTTGATTCAGGTTCATCATCGCTCCAAGTTAGGGCCGTCATGGACTTCTTTCTTTGTAAGTATGTTGGACACTCGGCTTGAACATGTCCAAATCCTTTGCATTCATAGCATGCCCTTGCTTACTTTGTCTTTAGATTTACCAGAACGTGAGCCAGATGATCTTGATGTTGATCCTCCAGATTTTGTCACACCTTTTGAGCTACTCGAGTTGGTTCCCTTCTGATTTTGCATCCTAGTATTTTGTGTGTAATTCTTTTGCTTAACCTGTTTCAGAATTTTAGAAAAATGTTTCGATAATAAACCAACAGGATCATCAGAAAGCTCATCTGTATCAGGCAAGTCGAAGTCTTGTCCTTCAGCGTTGAAAGCAACGGATTTCTCCTTCTTTGTATGATCGGTCAGAATCTCCATTTCGTAGGTCTTAAGACTTCCCATCAACGTTGCAAGAGTTTTATCTTCCCAACCAGCGTTTTCCTGCATAGCAGTCACCTTCATTCGAAAACGCGGTGGTAGAGAACGCAAGACTTTCTTGACCAATTTTTGTTGGGGAAATGGCTCGCATAACACAGCAGCTCGATTTGCTAGTTCTTGAACACGTTCGTTGAAGCTTGTAATATTTTCGTTTTCATTCATTTGTAGATCTTCAAAATCTGAATGAACCAGCTGTAACTTAGACTGCCTTACTGAGTCAGTACCTTCATAGGTAGTTTCCAATATTTCCCATGCTTCTTTTGCAGATTCACAACCTGCAACTAAAGTAAACTGACTTTCATGCATTAGCGAATAAATAGTATTTAAAGCTTTATGATTGTAACCAGCAAGGGTCCTTTCAGCTGCATCCCATTCAACTTCTGGTTTGAGCACTTTGGGATCATTTTCTGTTGCACCCGCCTTTTTGGGATGTTCCCAACCAGTTAGGACAGCTGTCCAGATTCGATCGCTTAGAGCCTTTAGATGCACTTTCGTTCGAGCTTTCCAGTATGGGTCGTTGTCACCTGTTAACTCGGGAGGAGTTTTCATCCTTTCCATCCTGACACACTCAACACACGGTGAGACAGAACAAAAGACAGCGAAAACCAAAAATAAAGCAACGAACAGACAACAAAGAATTGAGTTCAAGAAACACGAGATCGCCAGATCGGTAGACTAATAAATTAAGTCTCCGTGCTCTGATACCAATTGAGAAAACTTCGTGGATCTTGAATGCAATACTTTAGGGATTATTTAACGTTTTTATAGGTTTTAGTCCGGATTAGATAAACTAAAGACAAAACAAGAAATAAAAACGTAAGTAAAGAAAGAGAACCAGGACACAGGAATTGAACACGCAGTTCGGAGCTATGACTCCTACATCTGTGGGGCTACTCAGCTTTTGCCCAATCCACTAGATGCACCAAGGTTTACACAAGTTGGAATACAACCCAAACGTACAGAGGTTCACTACCAACACACACCCTTCAACATCTACTTTTGAATTGACAAAACTGCAAGCCAAGAATTCTTCAATTCTTCATCTCGACTCAGCAACAGCGACAGCATCAAAGACAGCTTCAAAGACAGTAGTAGAACGTCATTAAATCTTCAAATGATCTTCTTAATATTACGTGTGAAAGCTCTCAACTTGTATTGTATGGAAAGGTGAATCTTAGAGCTTCAAGTGTCTTCCTTTATATAGTATAGCATCCTTTAACAACCTTCACAAACTTAGATCTAAAAAACTCCTTGAATAAAAGAGAGCCACAATCCTTAAAATTCTGTTAGCCACACAATTTGAATTGGTGGACTAATTCCTCGCAGTCTGAGATAGCATCCGCTGGCACAGCTTCCTTTTTAGCCCTGGCGTACATGCTGACTTACGGTCTAAAAAACTAATAAACCTAGATATAAGCTAAGTGTATTTTTGACAAATAATATAGCCAATTAACATAAGGACCGTGTATCATTTGTACACTTACAACACTAATATTTGTTGATCGTTGAAGACTCTGATATTGACTTGTTTATGTAGGTTAGGCTAATATTGACTTGTAGCCCGAATATATAGTTATGGGAATTAAATATCATTATAAATATCTACTAAACTTATTAAAGATTTAAAAGGAGCACAATGAAATATAAGTGAAAATTGTATGTTTGTTCCTTTTATTATATTGGTGGTACAAACTTAGTGCTTGAGTTATATGCGTGATCATTTTTAACCTGAGTTGTTATACTATATCATGGACTACACCGTCCACCTTGTAAGGTGAACCCTAGTCCTGAACGGCATTGAATTGTGTATCTTTAGTATTGGAATTGTGAACTTTTAGAATTTAAATTGTGTTTCTAAGTCAAAACATATATATAACAATTGTACTAAATTTTAAAAAGATTAAATATTGTATTTTTAGTATTGGAATTAATTGGTTGTAGTATTTGAGAGGAACTTATTAATACAAAAACAAGGTAATCAATTACATATATGTTAACATTGTGTGTTCGTAGTATACAAACAATGAATTTTTAAAAGGTAAATTGTGAACATTTAGTATGTAAATTATGTATTAGTCCATGGTGTAAGGTGGACTTGGATCCACATAATAATTTGCGAGGATAGGTCTATTGGGCTTGATGGACCTGATGAGGAGACTAGTTCTCAAACTCAAGCGGTTGTTATGCCATGGACTCGAGTCCACCTTGCAAGGTGGACTTGTGTTCATGTTCATAATTTTAGAACTCTATGTTTACTATTTTAAAATTCTATATTCACAATTTCATAACACTATATTCAACAGTATAACACAATTTTTGAATCTATATAACAAAATTGTGAATATATAGTTCAAAAATTGTGAATATTGAGTAATGTGATTTTGTATATTGAGATCTAAAATTGTGAATATAAAGTTCTAACATTGTGAACATACAGTTCTAAAATTGTGAACATGAAATTCTAAAATTGTGAACATGAAGTTCTAAAATTCTGAACATGGACCCGAGTGCAAGGTGTACCCGAATCCATAGCATAATTTGTGAAACTCAAGAGGTTGTATTAAATACTACCGGGGCTAGTAAGGAGGTAATTATTTGATCCACACAACAGTGTAGATCATCGTTCAAAAACACATAAACTACATTATTTTAACCCATTTAATACATTATTCTAATACATAATGTACATTAATTCGAACTCATAAAATATATTATCTTATTTCAGAAATTATATTATTTTAACATCTGAAGTAAATTTATTCTATTAACTCTTAATCTAGGATAAAAAAAAATGAAATTAACTCTTACGTAAATTTATTCTATTATATGATTTTTTGATAAAAAAAAAATTAAAAGTGGACTGCGGACTATAAATCTAGGACAAAAAATAAAATCAACTCTTAAATAAATTAATTCTATTAAAGTTTGAGATTTTTTATTCACGTCGAATATTCCTATTTTTGGATAAACAAACCAATATGAAAGCAAAAGAAATAAACATAAAATCAAATCTATCTATA
>CM008345.1:12850116-12861578 GCA_002525835.2 Ipomoea batatas
CTCGTTTATTAATTATTCATAAACACTAGGGGAGTGCAACTGGTCGACCAATCTAAAACGCTAATAGCTTTGCTTCGTGTATGGAATTGGCCCTATTATGGGCAGAGTCTATAAACACGTTGGAGAACCTATCGATTTGCTACTAACGTTTTGAGGCAGGACCAGTAAGAGCCCTCGGGATTGGGGTGCAATCTTTTCATAAACACTAGAGGTGTGTTGTGTTGTAATGGCTTCAAAAGGTGGCTCTTTAGCAGAGATTCATTCAAGAAAATACATTTTAGTATTGTTGCTTGTCTCTGTTACATTGTGACCTTTCTTTTAAGCCTCATCTTCTGTGCCTCTCTGCAAAAGTCTTTGGAAAGAAAAATTTTTGTCTGTTTTTTCTCTGTTCCCAAACTTTGAAGTTTCAATTTCGTTGGCTAACAAAAACAACAGCATAGGTACAAATAGCGGGCCTTCTGCTGCTGGTTCTCCTAATACAAAGCTACAACAAAAGGCGGTGGAAAAAAATTTCATAACTTCTTGTAATAATAAAATATTTTAAAGTTGGTGCCAAATGCCTTCTGGTCGAGTGAACAAATATTACATTGTAACAAAGTCAATTGTTAAACGAGTTGTTAATACATTGTAAGATTCTAGTCAGACTCTCGCAAAATGTTGGTATAATTAAAATTAATTTTTTTTTACTTAATTCAAAAAAATCGGTTTAACTTGATTTAGTCATTTAGTTTATATGTTCATCATATATTAAAAAAATTGATATTATTTCTCAAGTAAAAAATAAAGGTGAAATAGTTTATACAAATTGTTATTAAAATTACAATCATATAATCTATGTAATGAATATAAAAAGCAATTATGTATGAAACTAGTTAAAGTTTTGTACCATTCCAAAGTTGTACCATTGTTTGAAACTTTGGTATTAAATTATTGACTTTAAGATGTTGGACAATAATTATGATAGAACGTGACAGTTTGAAATTTCATCATACAAAATAAAAGCAAATAAATACGGAGTAATTTAAAACAAACAAGAAAAGAAAGTTGTAAGCACCTTGTACTCAGATGACATGTAGTGACTCGTTGTTGACTCTTTGTGCTTCAATAGATTGAAGAAGTATGGATGAATAGATACTACAATGTAATAGAGTTAATAGCATTCAAAAAACAAGAAAAAAAATTACCCGCAATCTCAGTCAAGTTGGCAAATACTTTCTTGTCATTCTAAATTTGCCTCCTCTATATGGGCATGAGAGTATGGGAGTTTTATTTGCATGTGGAAGAAAAGATAAAAAAGATTTCCCTTTTGTCTCTTTGTCAACATGGTGATGTGAGGTTATTACAATTCCCAGAGGAAAGTAGTACTGTTATTATGTCGATGTCAACAAGAGGTTGAGGAAACCATTTCTCAAAATTCTGAAATGGAGGGATATGTGCATGAAATGTTGGCAATTAATTTAATCTTTTGCTTATGTCCATGGCAACATGTGCCCTAAATCTCTAATCAACTTATAAAGTTACGAACTTATGGTTGAGTGGAAGAGATTCATCCATTCTTATAATCAAAGGTTAGGTTCCATCCTTGACTTTGGGTATGGAGTAACCTTAAATCGGATTAGTCACTGTATTCGACGTGAAAACTCTGGGCTACACTTTTATTGACAGGATGGCAAAACTAGCTTTTCCTTAAAGAAATCATGCTTGGCTGACACTTCAAGGCTAATAACACATTATATATATCAAGAAACCCCTTCTGCTTTCTCCATCCACATTGAAGGGAAGTCCAAAAGGTAAACCCCTTTGCTCCTTTGTTTTTGTTTTTCATATAAACTACTGGTGAACTATACTGATCAAAGTAATATATTTATTGACAATGAGTTTTTGGCTTTTGGAGATCACAGACTCATAACCTTAAAAGCATCAAAATGTCAGCTGCTGCTGTGCAACTTATTCAACAAGATGATCAAGTATGTTCCATTTAGTCTTACTGCATGTCTACAAATCAGTGATGTGAAAACTGCTTAAAAGTTTCATTTTTCTTAAAATTATATATAGGCTAAAATTGTTGCAGGTGGTGGTAGATAATGGTATATTTCAGCTCAGGCTGACAAATCCTGGTGGAACAATTGTTGGAATTCAATATGGTGGAATTGACAATTTACTTGAGCTTAGTAATCCAAGCTTGAATGGAGGGTTTGTTCCATTTCACATCTTAAAAAAGAAAAATTAAATAAATAAACCTTTTGTTTAATCAAGATAGCTACACAACCCGCACGGCTAGCTCAGTTGGTTCTTGGGTAGCAGATTGTGGGTAAGGACGCAAGGTCAAGCCCTGACAGTCGTTTCATCCTCTTACGGGGGTAGCTCATTGTGGGCAGGTCATCCCACCCCTTGACAACTGCGGTGTGGAAGTTTCGCCCTTTTATGGGGGTGGCTCCTTGTTGACAGGTCCTCCCGCCCCTGACAATCACAGTATGGAAGTTTCACCCTCTTATGGGGGTGGCTAATAGACTGTTGAGTCACCGTGAGACACCCCTCCACAATTCTGTTGGGCCGGGATGTGAAGGGCCTTAGGGCGAGTTATTTCGCCTTTGTGGGCAATATAGCTATACAACTTAAAGAATATATTTGGTGTGATTAACCTCATTATACAGGTTCTGGGACTTAAACTGGAGTGAGGCTGGGAGCTCTGGAACAAGAGGAAAATTCGACACGTAAATTCGTATTATATCATGCATAGATATGAATATATGATATGATCTTTTATATATAGTTATTCTGAACTGAAAGGTGCATTTGGCTCTAATAATGAAGGATTGAAGGAACTAGTTTTCAAGTCATCACATTCTGTGATGAAGTGGTTGAGCTTTCATTCACGCGAAAATGGGATCCCTCTTTGCAGGGAGAGCATTCACCATTAAGTATAGATAAGAGGTCTGATGGTTAAAGTTTAAAGTATATATATAGTGATTGTTAGAGTCTATATTGTGTATGTAACAATGACCCTTTTATGGCTGTTCTTAGGTTCATAATTCTCCAAGGCTCCTCAGGCTTCTACTCTTATGCAATTTATGAACACACAGAGGATATGCCAGCATTCAACCTCAATGAAACCAGGATAGCTTTCATGCTCAAAATTGAAAAGTAAAGTGATCTGTAGTTAATTAGGTTGTGTAATTGTGTTTGTTGAGCATAATATATACAATTTATACATGCAGTCTCGCTATCAGCTCAGCCTTTTAGTTGAGACAGAACATATTCGTCAATTTCAGGTTCCATTACATGGCCATGGCAGATGACAGGCAGAGATTCTTGCCCCTCCCCGAGGATCGCTTACCCCCAAGAGGCAAAGAATTAGCCTATCCAGAAGCGGTCCTGCTAGTTGATCCCGTTGAGCCAGAATTCAAAGGAGAAGTATTATTATTATATATCAACCTCTTTTTTTTTTAGTACTATTGACTTTGTTACAATGCAGTATCTGTTCATAGCATTTATATATCAACCTTATTTTTTCCAAATCCAACAATGTGCTGCAGTGCTTAACTTAATTGTGCACTTGTTATGTTTTTTGGTCCCGGGTTTCGTGATCAGGTTGATGACAAGTATCAGTACTCGTGCGAGAATAAGGATAACAAAGTGCACGGGTTTATATGTTTTGACCCTCCAGTGGGGTTCTGGCAGATCACTCCCAGCAATGAGTTCAGGACTGGTGGACCTATTAAGCAGGATCTCACTTCCCATGTCAATCCAACAACTCTTGCAGTATGCTACTTTCCTAGGAATCTTGGCCTCAAACACAATCACCTTAACTATATATGTATTCTTGTTTTGAATCCATGTTGATCAAATTGTCCCCTTCAGATGTTTGTGAGTACTCACTATGGGGGAGAGGATTTGGTGATCAAATTTGCACCAGGCGAGCCGTGGAAGAAAGTGTTCGGTCCTGTCTTCATCTATCTTAATTCGGTTGTGGACAGAGATGATGCCTATTCACTCTGGGATGATGCTAAGGAACAGGTATACATAGAAAACATTTACCAAACAGCTATCAGCTATCAGCTAATTTACCAAACACTTTTTTACAATCAGCTAACAGCCATTTACCAAACAGGGCCAAAGTAGAGTTAGTTTAGTACTTTCATGGGTACAATGTTGATTTTTTTTTTATCACATTCTCATTGCCTGTACTAATTTAGATGAAGAATGAAGTTCAAAGTTGGCCTTACAGTTTCCCGGCTTCAGAAGACCACGTGCTGATCAACGAGGCGCCATAAGTGGGAGACTACTAGTTCAAGACAGGTATGTATATCTATGTTGTCTTCTTATCTGCAATCATCATAAACCTTAACTATCAAATGAAAACTCGGTTTTTGTGTTGTTGAAAATTATCGTCGCGAAGATATATCAGTGAAGACTGTATTTCAGCAGAGGGTGCTTATGTAGGGCTGGCTCCCCCTGGAGCCACTGGATCATTTCAAAAGGAAAACAAGGTAAAATTTTGTTTATCTTAACTTTATGACTATAATAAACATGTATAGTTAGCCAATGTGTTGGGCAGAGACCTGAAGGGCTAAGCCCAGGTGTCTAGGCGGTCCAGCACCCTGCCTCTAAAAAATGTGGTAATATAAGGAAATAAAGTTGCGTCTTCGCTATAGATACTGAGAGTTTGTGTTGAGCATACTTATATTATCAGGGCTATCAGTTCTGGACAAAAGCAGACAGCGAAGGCGTTTTCATGATCAACAACATTCGCCCCGGGGACTATAATCTTTATGCTTGGGTCCCTGGCTTTGTTGGGGACTATAAGTGTGCAGAAGCCATTGAAATCACTGCAGGTTCTAGTCTCTCATCACAGCCTGCAAAAACTTTACAGTGTCTGTAACTTCAACCACATCAAATGAGTGGATTATGGAATGAGATTAATGCATTGTGTCCAGGTTGTGAAATTGATGTTGGTGATCTTGTGTACAACCCTCCAAGAAATGGCCCAACATTGTGGGAAATCGGCTGCCCCGATCGCACTGCTGCAGAGTTCTTCATCCCTGAACCTGATCCCATGTACATCAATAAGCTCTTAGTAAACCTCCCTGCAGAAAGGTAACATTTCCCTTCCTGGATTCTTTCTCCAACCACCTGTGTTACTGGTGTTCTCAATTGCTGAGAAAAACGGGATCAAGAGATCAAGAACAGAAAACACGAAAAAAGAAGAGTTTTGGTGGATAGGCTGAGAGCCTACGTCTACTAAAGTGAGCTTTTTACTAATTGTGATGATAAAACCTTTAGAGACAACGGTACAATTACAAAATTACCCTTGTACTGTATCCCCCGACCCATTGAACGTGGTTCTGGTTCGAACCACGGAAACAGGTGTTTTCGCTTCATTCGTTAGGCTTCAACACCTGTTATTTTCCAAGTAACATTGGAGACATACACAACATCTATTAAAGGATTGTGTTGGCATTTAATGATGTTTTGTTTCTTTAAACAGGTTTAGACAATATGGACTGTGGGAGAGATATGCAGAGTTGTATCCAGATGGGGATTTGGTGTATACAGCTGGGACTAGTGACTACCAGAAAGATTGGTTTTATGCCCATGTGAATAGGTGCAAACATTTCATATTATTAGTTACATTGATATTATTTCGAGAATCTCTACTTCTTAACATTCCGTGTCATTTTGTACCAGGTACAATTGTGTATGTTATTTAAGTTGTACTGGATCCGATGCAATCAAGTATACTATACATAGTTGTACTTGGTACAAAAGACACTGACATTTTAAAAAAGATCATTATATTATTCTATGGTATGTTTCTTAAATTGAAATGAATTTTTTTTTTGGCATTGCAGAAAAGTAGGTGACAATTCATTTAAAGCAACAACTTGGCAAGTAAAATTCAAACTGGACAGTGTTGATCAGACAGGAAACTACACCCTAAGAGTTGCACTTTCGTCTGCCACATTCTCTATTTTAGAGGTGTAATTTACATTTCATTTGCTAGTTTTTTCACTCTTGTAAAATGGGAAATGTTAGGGATAATCCAGTCAAGTTGGCCAGGCTGTTGACTTGATAACCATAAGGTTATAAGTTTGACTCCCAAACGATCAACTATGAACAACATAGACTAGTTTACATATTTACTGTCCTTCACCGGTTAGAGTCACAAGGTGGAGTTTATCCCGTGCATACTTATTTGTAATGGTTTTAACTGCGTTAATCTTTTAAGTTTTGCATAACACGTTGTGGCAGGTGAGGATTAACGACCCAGAAGCGAGTCCACCTGAGTTCTCAAGCGGATTAATCGGGAGCGATAACTCGATAGCAAGGCATGGCATTCATGGCCTCTACTATTTGTTCAACATTGAGATACAAAGTGGGAAGCTGCTGCAAGGAGACAATAATGTATACCTTACACAATCTAGGAATACAAGTGCCTTTCATGGTCTTATGTATGACTACATTCGTTTGGAGGGTCCTCCTACTCCCAATCCAATTTGATTGCATAGTTTCCAATCCAAATTTCATACAAGAAGTCTGAATGTTTCAATCCTGTCTCTGTTTGTATCATCCTATGTATCAATCAAATCTTAACTCTTTATCCCTCATTAAATGTACTAAAAAGATCGATAACATCTTTAATTTCCTTCTAAAACAAACGTTATACAAGTAATCCTATGATTTCCCCGAACAAAGAATATTAAGAACTAAATTATCACTAGATCAGTCAGTCTTGCAAGGCATAGAAATGGGGGGCTAGCTCAGCTAACCACAAGTAATCAATTCTGGAGATGTTGCGAACGTAGGTATAGTTAGTCTGCACTAGTTCATTAAACACAATGCACTCGGGTTTTGCTCGAAACAGCACAGAAGACGGGTGGATTTGAACTGCGGAACCACTCGATAAAACCCTGCCAAACAAAGAGATAACGAAGTTTGAAGTAGTGGGTGAGTAACTAGGTTATACGACTCGGATGGGAAAATGAAGTCCAATGCAATACCTGTATGTATTGTCGGGCTGCTTCAGAGCTGCGTTCAGGAAAAATGAAGCGGCCAGGCATCTACGAAAGAGAAGCGTGTCTTCTCCACAGGAAGAGATCCGAAGACCCATTTGTTCAACGTTCCTGTGAATTTGACTGCAAAAGAACCAGAAGAAAGAAACAAAATCATAAAAAAGCTAGACATGTATCGTGAAAACTATTCTGTTCTGGAACTACCATGATTGGATTCAGTCTTTTAGTGTGGTTTGGTCTATGTACATTATAGCCCAGTTGAGTGACTTTGGCCCAATCTTAGAATATAACATAGTATCAGGGCCTATTCAGTCCACTTTGGTGGACTTCAGGGCTTCCGTTGGCCCGGTATAAGAGAGAACATATGAGTTTATAAGGTCATGAGTTACACTAGCTAATTGATTGGATTCAGTATTTTACTGTGGTTTGGCCATGTGCATCCAGTTAAATGGCCTTGGCCCAATCCTAGAATATAACAATAACAAACCTGTGAATGTCGCGTGCATGTCTTAGGGAGCGGCTGTTAATGAAATTATCCTTGCACCACTTTCTGAGATTCTTTTCAGCTTTAAGTTCACCGTTTGCGATCTTGCTCTTCTCAAAGAGCTCATTTGAAGCACGATATACACTAAGCAAGGTCAAATGATCTCCTTCGGGACTCGCAAAGCTTTTCAATGCATTTCGTGACTGCCCAAAATGAAGAGGAACTGTTCAGGTTTACACAGAAATAAACGAAGCTATGATGCGCAGATGACATGAAGTCCTCTCAAAAAATTAAAGAATCGATATTACTCGGTACAAGGACGCATCAAGAGGGTCGGGTACTCGGGTAAGGTTTCGAAGGCATACCTCCTCCAACTTTTCACGAGGAGCATAAAAGATGGATTCGACCGAGAGCATTGCAACAGATATTAGCATTTCTTCCAAGCACCCAAACTGACTCGCAAGAATGAGAGCCTTCGAATGCATGGGTTCTAATGGCAGCCTGGCCATTTGATGCCCGATAGGATCAGACAGTTCATTATTTTCTGTTAAAGCACCCAATAAAAAGAGAGTCTCCAGTGATTTGACCAATGCCATCCTGTCATAATAACGAACCAGTGAGGGAAGCAAAGCGACATTCATGATGATCAGGATGACCTAATTTATTTTCTTATTCTCAAAATTCGTTTTAATAAAAGAGAGCAAAAGGCGTATAGTATTTACCACTCATTCATCAAGTTTAAATAGAATAGACAATACAGCCACCTTAAATAAAATCAGAAAGCAAAGAGGCAGACACAATAGGTAATTTCTCGTAATCACCTTTTTGGTTTCTCGATGAAGTCAAAGTCAACAATATTGTCAATCCCTAGAGCCTTGAGCTGCAACACAACATTTGAGAGATTGCATCTCTTGATTTCCGGAATCGTGGAATCATCAAGTTTCTCAAACTCACTTTCCGGATAAAGGCGGTAGCATTTTCCAGGTCCTTCACGGCCAGCACGCCCACTAATTAAAACCGAATTAAATCAAGACTTGGTTTGATTCAAAAGCGGGAAAGGAAAGTAAACCAATTTCCTAACACTAACTTCCGTGATTCCAGTTTAATACTTCGATACATTTTTGCATACCACTAGAACTCAAATCCAAACTGAAAATCCCGTGTATGTCAACCCACTTACCCACCAAAGACATTTAATGCTATACTCGACACAGGGCAGGGGGGACAACATGTGACAGCATTTCACACACACATTTTCACATTAAAAATCTGACCTTCTCTGTAGTGCTTGCGCTTTGGATGTTTTCACAACAATCAGCGAGTCAATTCCCATATCAGCATCATAGGTGCGTGCTTTCACCAGCCCGGGATCAATAACATACTTGATTCCAGGTATTGTCACTGATGTCTCGGCAATATTAGTTGCCAGTATCACCTATAAGACAACGGGAAGCATATATAGAGCTAGCAAAAACATATAAGAAACTAAATGCCCCTATTGCCATTTATGAGAAAAGTATAGCGTGGCAATAAACCAACCTTACGAAATCCAGCTGGTGCAGGCATAAAAGCTTTCATTTGCTTCTCAGAAGGAAGAGAAGAAAATATGGGGAAGGTTAAGAGCTTCCTATTGCCTTCAGGCAAATGTTGTAGGCGGGCATGAACAAGCCTCTCGACAGATTCAATCTCTTCTTGACCAGTAAGGAAAACCAGTATATCTCCCGGGCCTTCCTCCAAATGGATCTAAAACACAAGGAAATGAAGTAACGACAAATTGTTACAATAGATTTTGAATTGGACAACAAGAACATTATTAGATATACAGCAATTAAAACATTTATGAAGAGATTAACGAGAACAAGAATCAATAACAATGGCAGAAAGTAAATAAGACAAGATTTACATGATTCGGAAATGTGCCTACGTGTACGGGACCAAAGCTGTTATGTTATTAATTGTCATGGTGATGATCAAACATCCAGGGTTACAAGCATCATATTTATATGCAACCCTAAACATGTACATGTACTGTACCGTGCCCCTGACCCACTCCGCTCTGTTCCGTACATATGAGACATACCCAACAAATGACATGAAATAGGCAAATAGAATTAGATAAACACCTGAAAGATAGTAATCAATGCTGCATCTATGTAATCCGTCTCTGGCTGATGGGTGTAAAATATATCTACGGGAAATTGTCGCCCCTGAACATGAACAGCTCTAGCACCACAGAAGTACTCAGAAAAAACTCGTGCATCCAGACTAGCAGACATGATGATCAGTTTCAATGGGGTATAGTTTTTGGCCCGACACTTTTTGAAGATACCATCAGAATGAGCATCCTGTTTATCCTCTAACAGCAGCTCATTCTTAGGCTTTGTACTATCAACACTTACCCCTTCATCGGCATTTTGTAACCTTGCTTTCTGTACATTCTTCAACAAGCCAAGTAAGACATCAGTGTGGACTGTTCTCTCGTGAGCCTCATCAACAATAATAACAGAATACTTGGAGAGGTATGGATCCAATAATGCTTCCCTGTAATCATATATATATATATTATAAAATTGTGTAAATGAATCAAACGCAATTATCAAGATAAATATTTGTTCTTCCCCGGATAGAACAGACTTTATATGCAACAACATCATATCTCATGTTACCTCAGAAGCAAACCATCTGTCATGTATTTGATCTTTGTTGAGTTGGAAGTTACATCCTCGAATCTAATGGCATATCCAACCCTTTGACCCAATTCAACACCGCATTCCTCAGCAACTCGTTTTGCAACAGTTATGGCTGCAACACGTCTTGGTTGAGTGACCCCAATAATTCCACCATCACGACAGAATCCCGCGTGATAAAGGTACTGAGGTAACTCTGAAACAATGTGGCCGTTAAAAGTTAAAACATAAGCCAAAGATACGAATAGCAGTTTGAAGCATGCTTTGTTATCTTCGAATGACATTTTATGAAATCTTAAAATAACAGGCTTTTTAATATTTTGAGCAATTAATGTACCCATTTTCTTTTGGAAATCATATACTAATAGGGAAATGGCAATTTTCATTCTTAAATGATAGGAAAATGGCACTTTTCGTCCCTCAATTATATTGTCACCACTTTTAATCCCTCAATTGTCTGCAAAGTAGCTTTTAGGGTCCCTTAATTGTTGCAAAGTGGCTTTTTTCGTCTCTAAATTTTGTTAAGGTTGAGTTTAAAAAGTCACTTTGTAGACAATTGAGAGACGAAAAAAAAAATCATTTTGCAACGAAAACCGGAGACAGTATTATTGAGGGATGAAAAGTGTTATTTCCCTATAACTCAAGGACGGAAAGTGTCAGTTTCCCTATACTAATCCTTTGTTGTAATAGATTTAAGCAATAGCTTAAAGGCCCTTTGAAGGTTGTCCATGGCAACAAAGTGCTACTAGTTGACAGTTCGGTCAATTTTTCAAACCCTAGAACAACATTTTTAAAAGGTAAAAATTCGTGCCCCAAACCCTACAAACTTGTATTATGTGGAAATTGTCCTTGCCCCTGCTGGAACAGGAAAGCAATATGCATTCTATGCAAAATGAAATAACAGCAAAGGTTTTATAAAAAGAATAACACAACAGAAAATAAATGAACTTTATCTTCTGGTATAAAATAACATAAGGATGGAAACCCATAATCGATATCAAGTAAAGATTAAATTTTGTAC
Organism: Ipomoea batatas; assembly: GCA_002525835.2. NCBI lineage: Eukaryota > Viridiplantae > Streptophyta > Magnoliopsida > Solanales > Convolvulaceae > Ipomoea > Ipomoea batatas. Next base: position 12,861,322 of record CM008345.1, read on the forward strand.
AGTATGCAACAATTATTCGTCAAGAAATTTCAGTTAAAATGTCTTTTTCTCCAGTCCACAAGCACGAAAACTTACGTGTTGTCTTTCCACTACCAGTCTCTCCAACAATTATTAATGTGTTGTTGTTATGAACCTCCTTCACAAGTTGCTTTTCAACTAGGCAAAAAAACAAACAACAATGAGTTAAGTACAATGTGCAGTTTCTACTCTATGATTTATTAAAAAACAAACAGTCCTTAAAAAGCAGTATAGATTAG
>CM008345.1:12868158-12878543 GCA_002525835.2 Ipomoea batatas
AAAAAATAAAAATAAAAAAATTATCATTTCTTGTACTTCTTTAACATATCAGTATCTGCTTTTGTACGGTACTTCTCACCGAATTGTTTTAACTCACCTGACACTAAAAAAGAAAAAAGAAAAAAATAATTATATCTAACTTGATCAAAATCATATTGTATGTAAAACTACATATTAGTTGGAGGTAGTTTCTTTAGCACATTGGTCTTCGATTTTGTACCATACAAAATTGTTTTAAATATCTTGACTTAGTTAAAAATAACAAAAATATATTACTCGTACTTAACTTGATAAAAAAAGGGGGCATATTTTATGTTAATTAAAAACACTAGTTTCAAATATTTATTCAACACATTGGCTTTCCCTTTGTACTATATACAAAACTGTTATAAACGACTTACGTGTAGCGAATGAACCGTATTTGTCCCGATTATTCACCAAGAATAACACGTCATCATTAGGTTTTGTTGATAAATTCGGCGACCAGTAACTAACGAATGGTTGTCGGTCGCTGGTCACCATTGCCATTGAAGAAGGTGACCATATATATAGTCACCATTGTCGGTCGATAGTCACCATTCCCAATATATGCTTTAGTTATGTATGAGACTACAATCAAAAGATATACTTCTTTTTTTACCAAGAATTTTACAAATGTAATTACCAATATTTTTTTTTATGACGGAAACTCACTACCATTTGTGTATACAACTGGGTAAAGTCGCTCTTTTATTATAGCCCACAAATCACACATGAGAAAGTAAACCACATTAGGAAAGCACTATGTGATGAGTCCAAGAGAATATCGCAAGAATCAAACTTGAGACCATTTGATATAAGAATCATGTTTCATTCATTCAACCACCACTTTCAGAACAATAATAATAAGCGAGTATGTTTTAACTAACCCTATATTGAAGTAGTTTACTTTAAGTTAAATTTTAATTCGCCCATATTAATTAATAAATCATTTTGATTAGTAGTATTAATAATGAGATATAAAAATTAGTTGATTGTATTTTGTAAAAAGAGCAAGATATGGGTGAATCATGAATGTGAGGAATGGCGAGCTCCACAACATCTATTGCAAGTTGTGGTACCAGAAAATCCTAAGATTCATTCTCTATCACTAGTTAACTACTCCTTTGCACTTTTCCACGTCACATCTTATCATTTTCTTGGATATATGTATGCATGTGTCCTACAATGCTACAAGCTAAACATGTCGGATCGCCTTATCATAGTTTAACTTTGTACTCGGAGAAATACAATTATCTACTCCTAATTTTTTTACTTCCAACTTATATTCCACACACAAAATTTTGATGTACACACTTGTATTGAAAAGAGATCCACATTAAAAAAAAAAAAAAAGTAGCTTATCAGTGTTTACCACGTCGAAGAATAAAATTTATGGAGTAAGATTTGTGAGTTCATATAGTAGAACTCTTGAACTCTAGATATTATTGATTGGGAAATGATAAGTGTATTTAGTTTCGTTAGCAAGAGTTTAATTCCTTTTTTTTTTCTTTGGTTAGTAGAGTTTCTTTGAGGAGTAAAAAAACCTAACGCTACAGATTTCGCAGAAACCATTACAGGTTTACGTCGGAAACCTGTATTGGTACCCAACGCCTAGCATGGTCCATTTCGACCAGTTTAGGCGTTTAGCCATGGTTTCATTGCTTTGTCCCTGTAGCGATTTCCGGAAAATGACTTTCGAAAAATGTGTTGATTTTCCATGGTCAATGGAAATTGTATTTCGTTGACCGCATTTTTCAAACGCTCCCAAACAAAGGACTAAACATACCCAAGTGTAATTACTATTTTCCTTTTGATAGGATAAGCATAATATTACTAACCAGGAGATTACTTTGATACATACATTTAACTTAATTTAATTATATAACTAACAAATACCTCTGGCAAGCGGTATTGACATGATGAGCTTTGGTTAATGGATGTGAGCTATTGGTCATATGATATTGTAGACCTATCAAACACCTATGATGACATGGTAGAGCTATTGCAAGTGCAAGTTGGCGTAACTCGGCCTGCTTAGTACAAGTTGACTTGGTCATCAATCTTCCTAAGAGCATCTCCATCTGTGGAGATTGGAGAGTTCATGCAAGTGTAATAACTTCACCTTGCTTCAATGAGCTGATGTAGAGGCAAAAACAAGAGAAAAATAATTCTCCTGCAAACATTGGGTTCATGTCAGAACCAAGAAAAAAAAAAAAAGAAACGCCCAACACGTGCATTGGGCGCAACATTGCACGCGCTCGCTGGGGGGCGTCAGAGTGGCCGCCAGCTGGCGGCCACTCTGACTTCAAATACACTTTTTATTTTTTATTTTATTTTTAAATTTTTTGTTGTTCTTTTGTCAGATTTTATTTGTTTTTCCTTTTTTTCTTTTTCTTCTTCCACTTTCTCTTTCCTAATCATACTTACAAAAACTTCTTAAATACCGTGAAAAAACTCCACTGATAAGGATGCTCTAAGCACCTATGCCCAGTCGGGTGCGTACAAATACTTAATCTACTAGGCTTAATCCCCTGGACATATTGTTTAGGTTACATTACATTTGGATTGCCCTATAACTATATGTTGCAAAAATCGGCAATACAACGAAGTAAATTGTCATAACCATGAATTTTATCAATACAATGGATTGATAAAAACAATTTCTAAATTTCTTTCTTATTTTTAAGTGGTGTCAGCTTATACATTTGATTTGCTATGTGCATTATTTATGCAACATCACTTTATTTAATTAACTCACAACAAAATCAATTACGTTATAAATAAATAAAATTATAAAAAAATTATTTGATAAATAATGTCACATCACTAGTGGAAATTAAAAAGAATTTTTATTTTATTTTTTGCACTCCAAGTCTAACCTATTAAAAAGATTTTTTAAAAAAGGGAAAAGAAAACCATACAATGGGCTTGGGAGTTGAGACAGGTTTTCAGTTAAGTATATAAAGTGTGTGGATAAAACGTGGAAACCATTCGCCAATCAGAATTGAAAGAAATCTACTCTCAAAAGCCTGCTTGGCTGAGTTGGCACTGGTCAATACTCGCCCACGCATTTTCCCCTCCAACCAATCATTTCCTCAACGTCACAACGCCGCCACGCGCCTCCCAAAACCCCACTTTTCTCCGATTAAGGGTTGTGGAAGCACTGAATTCTCGCCGCGGGGGAATGGCGGTCTCCGGCGCATTTTCAGGGGCCAAACTCGAGTCTTTGCTGGTCAGCAACGGCGCCGCCGCCGCCGCGTCGAATCCGGCGGCTTCTCCGGCGTCCTTTGGGGCGCTCTGCAAGGCGTCGGCTCGAGCTAGACGCGGCTTGGTCCAGAGGGGTTCGTTCAGGTGCGAAGTCTCGGTTCAGCCTCAGAATGCTGCAGCGGCTTCAGCCGCCGCCGCCAATGCGGCGACGGCTTCAAGCCTTTCGGCTCTCGAGCAGCTCAAGACCTCCGCCGGTGACAGTATGTTTCGATTCTTTTGCATATTCTTAGTAGCTTCTATTTGAGTTTGAGTTCTATTTGCAACCCTATTCCATTTTTTCAAAGTGATCATACTGAGAAATTGGTTAGTTAGACTTTTTGCATATATGAAGAATACAAAAGGGGTGGCTTTATAATACGCCTAAACTTTTAGGTGTAAATGTACTAGACACCCAAACTAAAATCACAAAATATATTGCCCATAAAAGGCTCAATCCCTTGCCTGAGGGCATCTACACCTCAGTCCTGAAAGGATTGTGGATGAGTACATCACAGTGACTCAACATCCTATTAGGTGGGAGGATCGGTGCCTAATGCCTACAAACGGCGGGTGAAACTGTGGCTCTCAGGCTTGATTCCGCGTCCTTGCCCAATTTGCCACCCAAGAACCAAGTGAGCTACCCGTACGGGCAAATCACAAAATATCTTGCCCACAAAAGGCTCAATCCCTCTCGGCCTGACAGGATTGTGGATGAGTATATCACGGTGACTCAACGACCTATTAGGTGGGAGGACCGATGCTTAGTGCCCACAAAGAGCGGGTGAAACTCTCACACTGCGGATGTCAGGCTTGATCTCGCGTCCTTGCCCAATCTGTCACCCAAGAACCAACTGAGCTAACTGTGCGGGCAAATCACAAAATTTCTTGTAAAGATGCTTTGTTGCCTGTTGGCCTTTTTCTCTGCTTTTGCCTACAAGTTAGTTCAATTATTGGAAGAATTCTTTTGGTTGAGATAGGGGGAGGGGCTAGAATTTTGTGCTGGGGAGGGGGCAGATATTTGTTTATACACATTTTCTGCTCAATTCTGTTAAGAGATGAAGTATGAATAGTGGACTTGTAATTCTGCATGCTTGAATATTCCAGCACTGGTAGGAACATATAAGAGTGAATACTTCTTCAGACTGGGCTCTTTCTGTGTTTGATTTATGAAAGGAGGGATCTTTCTTGTGGAAAGCCATTAGTTTTCTTAGATTAGAGGTTTTGACCTATTTTCCTGCCTGGTTGCCCCATCACCTTTAATCACCATGGAAATGAATAGCTTTGAAATTGTGTGTGATACAGGATATACAAAAGAAAGGAGCAGTATTGTTGTTATTGGGCTCAGTATCCACACTGCACCAGTTGAAATGCGAGAAAAACTAGCTATTCCTGAAGCAGAGTGGGGTAGAGCCATTGAGGAGCTCTGCAATTTGAACCATATCGAAGAAGCTGCTGTTCTTAGTACGTGTAACAGGATGGAGATATATGTTGTAGCTCTTTCTCAGCATCGGGGCGTTAAAGAAGTGACTGAATGGATGTCAAAGGTAATTTTTCTCTCTAGCCTTTCAAGATGCTACTCTAAATTCTTATGATAAAAGAGAATGGATAAAGAGACAAGCTAATGTGATTCCCCTACTCCTAGCGTTTTTGTGAGATATTGAGTGTAGAAGGTTCTCTGATCTCGATTAGGAGAGCCCGAGAGCCAGTCCTTAGGCATCACATCACAAGTACATCTCAAACTGAATCCAAATTTTCGTTTCTTTGACAGAAAAGTGGAGTCCCAACTTCAGAGATTTGCAAGCACCGGTTTTTGCTGTATAACAAAGATGCCACTCAGCACATCTTCGAGGTATCAGCGGGGCTGGACTCCTTGGTTTTGGGGGAGGGTCAAATCCTGGCGCAGGTCAAGCAAGTAGTCAAGGTTGGTCAGGGAGTGGCTGGTTTTGGAAGGAACATCAGCGGACTTTTCAAACATGCAATCACTGTGGGGAAGAGAGTTAGAACCGAAACAAATATTGCAGCAGGGGCGGTTTCTGTCAGTTCAGCTGCTGTGGAGTTGGCTCTAATGAAGCTTCCTGAATCGTCTCACGCCACTGCCAGGATGTTGGTTATTGGGGCGGGGAAGATGGGGAAGCTTGTGATCAAGCACTTGGTAGCCAAGGGTTGTACGAAGATGGTGGTTGTTAATAGAAGCGAGGATAGAGTTGCTGCAATCCAGGAGGAGATGAAGGATGTCGAGATAATCTACAAACCCCTCGACGAAATGCTGGACTGTGCTGCAAATGCAGATGTAGTTTTCACCAGCACTGCTTCAGAAACCCCCTTGTTTCTGAAAGAAAACGTGCTGAGCCTCCCGCCTGTAAGCCCTAGCGTCGGGGGCTCAAGGCTTTTCGTAGATATCTCCGTTCCTAGGAACGTGGGCGCCTGTGTTGATGAGCTCGAGACTTCACGAGTGTACAACGTGGATGACCTTAAGGAGGTCGTGGCTGCCAACAAGGAAGACCGGCTTCGAAAAGCAATGGAAGCTCAGGCAATAATTTCTGAGGAATCAAAACAATTCGAAGCCTGGAGGGATTCACTGGAAACTGTCCCCACCATCAAGAAACTGAGGACTTACGCAGAGAGAATCAGAGCTGCAGAGCTCGAGAAATGCTTGTCGAAAATGGGGGATGACATTACAAAAAAGACGAGGAAAGCAGTAGATGATCTCAGCAGAGGCATAGTAAACAAGCTCCTTCATGGTCCAATGCAGCACCTGAGGTGTGATGGGAGCGACACCCGCACTTTGAGCGAGACCCTCGAGAACATGCACGCTCTAAACAGGATGTTCAACCTCGAGACTGAAATATCGGTGTTGGAACAGAAGATTAGAGCCAAAGTGGAGCAAACACAGAAGTGAGGGCCAAAAAATGTGTGTTTTTCTCTGTTGGTTCTGTTGTAAATTCTGAGTGGATATACTTAACTGGACATGATTACTTTGGGGTGATCTATCATTGTTGGTTTGTTGTTGCTGTTGACTTCTGCCTTTTTTTCTCAATACATCTAAAAGAAGATTTCCTTATTTGTATGTATTTTGCTTTCTAATGTAATCAAGACAGCATAAAGTGAGCTTTGAACCTTATAACCCATGATTTTGTTAGAGTCTGTACTTGTACCTAATGCACTGTTCACTGATTAATTGAGACCAAATTTTTTGTTAATATGTATATTCCAATGGATTATATTTCCTTTGGTATTGTCATGTTAAAACTATGTGATGCAGTGTGCCAAACATCCATAACTTAGCAGGAAAAACTACTATCCATTGTTTTGTACTATTAAGTTTTGTTTAGGAGAGTGGTGAGTTTAATGAGTTATGATGATAAGGGCATCCTCAATAGTTTGAGGTTTTTTTTTGTGATTTTTGAGGTGTCAAATAAGAGAGAGGAGAAAAAAAAAAAAAAACAAATCTAACAATTTTTTTTTTTTAAAAAAAAAAAAAGAAGAAAAAAAAGTCTATAAACACACCAAGCATTTTGGGCGCAAAGTTGCCCTGCACGCTAAGATTGTGTGTCAAAGGTGGGTCCCACAAAAAACTTAATTTGCAGGAAAAAATCCTCCCAAAAATCCATTTTTGCATTTGTTAAAAACCCTTCTTTGGTTTTTTCCTATGCAAAAACTCCAAAAAACACAATTGGGGAGGCTCTAATATGGTTGGAATGTTTTATTGTTGCAAACGCTAGACATTGAAACGATCTTTTAAAGAATGTTTAGAACAATGAAATCCTCCCCTCGCCCTAAATGCTTGAAAACTAACACTACTATATCCATGTCGCCCTAATAGAGCTTTCGAGAACTAAACACTGCTCTAAATCTCCTCCCAAATGAAATTTTCGAGAACTAACACTACTCTATCCCTACCATTGTAAACGCCCTCCTAAATGGTGCTTTTGAGAACTGAGACTGTTCTATTTTCACCGATAATGCCCTTCCATATGAAGTTTAATTTTCGAGAACTAACACTACTCTATCCCTACCATTGTAAACGCCCTCCTAAATGGTGCTTTCGAGAACTGAGACAGCTATATTTTTATCGTCTTGAATGCCCCCCTAAATAAAGTTTTCGAGAACTAACACTATTCTATCCCTACCATTGTAAAAGCTCTCCTAAATAAATGGTGCTTTCGAGAACTATGATTGCTCTATTATATTTTCACCGTGTTGAATGTCCTCCCAAATGAAGTTTTCGAGAACTAACACTACTCTATCCCTACCATTGTAAACGCTCTCCTAAATGGTGCTTTCGGGAACTGAGACTGCTCTATTTTCACTGTCTTGAAAGCCCTCTCAAATGAATTTTTCGAGAACTAACACACTACCCAATCACTTCAACTATCTTCATTCATCACTTCTTTCCATCTAATATACAGGACATAGAGTGGGACAAATAAAGACAGAAAACAGATAGGACTAAGAGAAAGAGAGTGGTAGTAAGAAGAAGTTGGAGAAAGAAAGCAAAGGGAGAGGGTGTAGATAGAAAGTAACTAATACATGATAAAAAGATTAAAAACAAAAAAACAGTAATACACGCTGTGAATTGAGCAAGACAAAACAACATGTAAAAGCAGGTTAAGACATCAAACAAAACAAATTAAAAGACCAATCAAATTTTAAAGATGTCGACTGAAACTCGACTGGATCAATCTATATCTCATTTTTTGAAATGTAACATTAATATCGCATGGAAAAAAAAAAATAAAGAAAGTGGGACCGGTGTGAAGATAAATAGTCAACGGTGGAGCATTCATGGTTAATGAATTCCCTGGTTGAAAGGGAAGCTCTGTCGGCCTTGTGTTTGAGATATTGAATGTGATAATTTTTGTCTGATGCATATTTCTCCTATCCCATGTTTCTGCTCGAATGATGTCTTTTCATCCTCAAGACCTCAACCTTTAACTAACTTTAGTTATGTCAGCCGTCCAGTAGAATTTCTATGTTATTTTTTACCTAACTTCTACCTCATTAATTAATTAATTAATGTAATATTCCCGTAATTTATATCATAGATTAAGGTCAGTGCACCTCAAAAGGACGAGGTACAAAATTTATATTCGTAAAGTACATAATTTCATAACACAACATATAAAAAATCACAACACAACACATACACATGTTATATATTTACTTATTTTTTTCAAATCTGATTTAGGTACATCGTTTGTGTTCATAGGTACAGAATTTCACAACACAAAACACAGAAATTCATAGCATAAAACACAATACAATTACTAATATATTTCAGGTACAAAATTCATTTTCTTTAAGGAACAAAATTTCATAACACAAGACACAAAAACTCACAACATAAGACACATACTCATGCATTCAAGATCCACGTACAGTGCACAGTGAACCCTGCAGGTCCATGGTATAAGGATTGTAATATTCCCCTTCTCACTCAAAATTGGAGCAACAAGTTAGTTAGTCTGTTAGTTTGGCAATCACAAGTAAATTTTAATGTAGACCATGGTCCATACAGTTGTGTTGACCATGATCCAAAATAATGTCGTTTCTTTGATGAAAATAAATAACACGACTTCCGTTCGACCGTTTCGTCTAACTAATTATTTTTTTATAGAGTATTCATCTTCATTTTATATACACTGTAATTTTATTACAACACAATTAAAATATCATTTTGATTTAACTACAGTTTCTTAATTTGACATTATACATTCAATATGTGCGACATGTTATTGAATTTCATTTTATATACACACTATACACTCAATATGTGTTGTTAAAAGTGGATTGCAAACGACTAATATAACTGTAATGTTCACTGAGTGAAGTCAAATTTTGTAAGTTCTTTAATAGTTGCAAGCGAATAGTTTATGTGACAAGATCATATACAAAAATTGACTTAATTGATCAAAAGTATTACAAAAACGTGGCTGTAGAAAATGACATTTTTGTTGTTAAGAAATAATTGACACAAAAAAAAAAAAACAATATAACTAACACTATTTGTTCTTCTGGAAAAGTAGCAATGGAAATTTCCCAGCAGGCTGTGAGAATGTACAATCAATCATTAAAAGAAAAATATTGATTTTGGTAATGATTAAAGGTGGTGAGATGTGTTTATAGGTGTCATGTCAAAATATTCACTTCAAATCTCTGTGTGTATATATGTATCGCAATTAGTACAAAGATTGAGTTGTGCAACCACACTATATGACGACACATACCCTACATTTTTTGCACCTTCCATATATTTCGAAACTTGGGCTCCATCCTCAATAATGTCAAAATGTTGTCTCTTCCCATCCTGAATTAGAATATTACAAGTTTAATTTTTATCAATATTTATCAAGATCTTATAATTTAGTGGCACTCGATTGCACTCTCATATAGAATGTGTGAGTTCGAGCTTCAGTGGAAGCGATATTGACTCTTTGTGCTTCAGAAAGTAGTTATGAACAGATACTGTATTGTAATAGAGTCAATAGCGATTTATCTCGTCTATATAATTTGCTGACTATTACACATAATAAGCAATGCTTACTCAATGCACGTCTCTTTGAAATTGTTGCCTCTACACATTAATTTGAGTAAATCGAAATCGATTCTTTTTGGAATCTTAAAATAATTCGTGAAATTTGTATTATATTTTCACTTTAAGTTAGTTTTTTTTTTTTTTTTTTGATGGGTCTTTCCTGCTATTTGAGACTTGCTATACTTTTAGCAAATCTATTTATATGTATGACTTTTGTGTTTTATAAATTATCGGGAAAATTGGTAAGCGGATTACTAATCCAATGACAAGATTATATTAGATACCATACATGTCGAATTTAAATTAGTCTCACAATAATGAAGATATCATATACGTTTAGTATTTATACACACACGGACATACATATCATAAGAACAAAGACATAAACTTTGTTAGAAAAATTAGTATAAATTTACATTTTAATTTGCCCAATTTTGTGATATTAATTTCAGCGAGATCTACATTCAAAAACCGCTTAAACGAGCTTTATGCGAAATTTTTCATGTTAATCGCTATCAAATAATTATTAACACCATACTATCCTCTCCATCCGACAGAGAAAAATAAATTAAAGAATATTGAA
>CM008345.1:12925782-12943449 GCA_002525835.2 Ipomoea batatas
ACTACTCTGTATTTGCTATTTAACATTCAAGATTCACCAAAATTCTTCATGTTACATAACGTGTGTTATTGATGAAATAGTAAATGAAAGTGTGGTTGCATCATAGAGATATAATATACTTTCTTGGAGTATTAACCCTACAATGAAATGCACTTTTGCTGGATAAAAATTGGACTCATTTTGAAATTTCGACAAAAATAAGTAAAATTAGTTTTCTAATGAACTTTAAAGTTAATAAAAATCTTAGGACCGATTTACTTCATGAAATTTATACTAATTATTCCCTCTCAATTCTCATGTATACTAAACATTGGAATTTAAATATCCAGTAATTGTATTCCAGCAAACCAAACGCTGGAATTTAAACTCCCACTTTATTCCCGCATTATTTTTTTCGCATGAAATTACAATTCTTTTCTCACATAATTCTTTTCCTCCTACCAAACGGCCCGTTATTTCTAATGTTAGTGAAATCCTCCTCATATAAACGTAATAAACGTAATTATAACAATAGTTTATCATAATATCATAAATATATCATATTTAATTACCCGCTCTGTCTCATTTTATCTGTCATACTTACTATTCAATGGTCAAACCAATTTTTTCTTCTTTGTTTATTTTCTTTATTATTATTTTATTTATTTTTAAATTTAATTTTTTGTGTTTAATAGTACTTTTAGTGTAGTTTCTAAATATATAAATTTTGTATATTAATACTAAACTTAATATTATGAAAATTTGAATTAAAAATAACTTCAGTAAAATCTCGTTAACTGAATCAGACACATACAAATATACAATGGGACGGAGGGAGTATACGTTTGCCCATTTAGTTATATATTCAATACTATTATTAGTATGATAAAAAAATATTAGTATTCCATATCATAAATAATACCAAATTAATTCAATGCATATATAGTTAACATTAATTATACTTTTCGATTAAATTAATCGGATTGAAATTACTTTTATTTCTAAGGCTCTGTTTGGCAGAGCTTATTTAGAAGCTTATAGCTTATTTTAAGTTACTAATAAGCTATAAGCTCTGTTTGGTAATGTTCTCAAAATAAGCTAGTAGCTTAAAATAAGAGCTTATTTTGAAACGCTACTTGGGGTAGCTTTTCAAAAATAAGCTAGTAGCTTTTTAACTTTTTTTCCATCTTTATCCTTATTATTTTAAATAAATGACATCCTTTACCCCTCTCAATTAAAACGCTTTTGATATTTTCTTTTCATTATGTTTGGTTGTAATTTTATTTTGACATTTGCGTTTGAACATTAATATTTGTATGAACTAATCATATAAATTATAAACAATTTTTTGTACTTTATATATTTTCAAATATATGTTCTTACTTTATATTTTATTTAAATATATTGATTTCATTATTTTATATTTTAATATATAAACAAACTTATTTAAATTTAAAATTATTTAAATTGTATAAAGATGTCCTTTTTAGTCTTTTTACATTTATCAGTTTATCAAAAAGCTAATTTTACCAAACACTTTTAAGCATAACAGCTAGTTTAACAGCTCTTCAGATTTCAGCTTCGAGCTTATAGCTTTTCAGTTTTCAGCTACTTTTCAGCTTTCAGCTACCTTTTCAGCTAGGTTTGCCAAACATAGCCTAAGGTTAGTGGAATGTTCCTCATATAAACGCAATTATAATAACAATAATTAATCATAATATCAAAAATATATATATTTAGTTATATTTTTGCCCCAATTAGTTATATTCGATACTATTATTAATTATTAATATGATAAAAATATTAGTACTCCATATATATCATAGATAATACCAAAAAAAATTCGAACATATATAGTTATAATAGAATTGGAATTACTTATATTTCTAAAGGTAGTGGAATCTTCCTTATATAAACGCAATTATAATAACAATAATTAATCATAATATCACAAATATATCATATTTAGTTATATTTTTGATCCATTTATTTATATTCGATACTATTATTATCATGATAAAAATCATAGTACTCCATATATAATAAATAATACCAAATTAATTCGATGCATATATAGTTAATATTAATTATTGTTTTCGATTTTATTAATCGAATTGGAATTACTTATATATTTCTAAAGGCAGTGGAATCTTCCTCATATAAACGCAACAATAATTAATAATTAATCCTTATATAACTATTTGTCAAAAATATATCTTTCTTTTTTTTTGAATTCAATACTATTATATCATATTTAGTTATATTCATTCCCCATTTAGTTATATTAGTATGGTAATAGTATCATTAATTATGATACTAAAGAATAATATTGCACATACTCTTACTGACGTGATATACTTTGATTAATCATTTAAAATAAAAGTTCTAATTGTCAATGACCTTATAGTCTACACAAAGTAACTCTGCTGATTGGGAGATTGAGAAAATAGTTATGAACGTTCTAGACAAGTAGTTAGAGTTTTATAATTACTATAATAGAATACATTAATCATATTTGGGTCCATAAATACACCCTCCTATCCATTGTTAACTTGATCACTCTCTTTGTATTTTCTTCTTCAAAATGGGTACGGTGGAGATAGAGGCTCCGGCCCTGAAACTCGCCGGAGAAGATGTAAAAGACGATGAGGTGTCGCCTATAGAGGAAGTCCGATTGACAGTGCCCAACACCGACGACCCGACCCTGCCGGTATGGACATTCCGAATGTGGGTCCTGGGCTTGGTCTCCTGTGTGCTGCTCTCATTTCTCAACCAGTTTTTCTCTTACCGGAGAGAGCCGTTGATCATCACATCTATCACCGTCCAGGTGGCCACGCTCCCCATCGGACGGTTCATGGCGGCGGCGCTGCCCGCCGCCAAGTTTCGGATCGGGTCCCGACAGTTCTCGCTGAACCCGGGCCCGTTTAACATGAAGGAGCACGTGCTGATCACCATCTTTGCCAACGCCGGCTTCGCGTTCGGAAACGGCTCGGCTTATGCCGTCGGAATCGTGAATATCATCATCGCTTTTTACCGGAGAAAAATCTCATTCTTTGCTGGTTGGATTCTCATTATCACCACCCAGGTACTAATTTTTTTTCTCTTCATCAAAACGTTTTTTAATTTTTTTTTTTTTTAATGTTTCGAAGACAACGTAAATGCATTCAATGTTTCATTGTCGCCATGTGACATAAATAAAACTCACAAGTTCCCTTAACGCCGGCACCTCGTCCACGCTGAACTTAACGTAAAATACTAGACTGGAAGAAGATGGAGTATATATATATATATATAGTCTGTACCGTCTTCTTCCATTTTGAAAGAAAACTGCAAGAGTTTCTTCTCATTCTTTTTCAAATTTAAGTGGCTAATGGATGTTAAGCACCTTGTACTAAGATGATTGTGGTTTTTTTTGATAGAAGATCACATGATCATGAATGTAATATAATATATATTTTAATATATTAAAATACATTATTTGTGTATTTGTATTTTTAATATATTAATTATTTTTTTTATTTATGGTTCATACAAATATGTTAATCATTGTTCATCGAATAATGATTGGTATGTATAGGATTTTCATATATGATCAACCTTAGCGATGCTAATGTGTATATTGACGAAATGTGTCAGGTTCTGGGATATGGTTGGGCCGGACTTCTCAGAAAATATGTTGTTGAACCGGCTCATATGTGGTGGCCCAGCACCCTCGTACAAATCTCTTTATTCCGGTCTGTTTCTTCGCCTTTTTCCCAATTTTTTGTTTTATTTTATTTAATATTATTACATTTCTTCTTCTTTTTTTTCAAAAAAAAAATAAAAAATGAGTTGTATAGCTGTGCGATCACATTATTTATTTCACATGCAGGACACTCCACGAAAAGGAAGAAGAAGAAGAAGAAGAAGGCGGCGGCAACACGCGCCGCCACATGACCCGTGCAAAATTCTTCGTGATCGCATTATGCTGTAGTTTCTGCTGGTATTTCTTCCCAGGATACATCTTCCAAACTCTGTCAAGCATTTCATGGGTATGCTGGGTATTTCCGAATTCCGTGACGGCCCACCAGCTGGGTTCTGGCCTGAACGGGCTGGGCCTCGGAGCTCTAACGTTGGATTGGTCCACAATCGCCTCCTTCTTGTTCAGCCCTCTTGTCTGTCCGTTCTTCGCAATCGCCAACGTTTTTGTGGGATATGTGGTGCTAATGTATGTAGTGATACCTATATCTTACTGGGGGCTCAATGTGTACAGTGCCAAAAATTTTCCCATATATTCTTCGGATTTGTTCACTGCACAGGGTCAGGGTTATGATATATCGGCCATTGTGAATAAGGAATTTGAGCTGGACATAGATCAGTATGGGAAGCAAGGGAGGATTTCTTTGAGTACATTTTTTAGTCTAAGCTATGGTTTTGGATTCGCCACCATTGCTTCCACCATCACTCATGTTGCCTTGTTTTATGGAAGGTAAGGATTGTTTACCAACTTGTCTTAAATATCGTGTTTTCTGGCCATCTAAAAGTGATTAAAAATCTATAAGATTCGACTTTTGTGTCATTTCAATTATAGTTTTGATAACATTCGACTTTTGTGTCATTTCAATTATAGTATTGATTTATCAAACTTTTCCACTATTCTTCGATATAATTTTCTTACCACTTTCAATCCTTCAGAGCAGTTTCCATCAAACTTCACCTAAATTAATTGTTTTCTCACAACTTTTTAGATGATAACTTTTTAGTTGATATTTGGTTAAAATTCTGGCTAAAAGAACTAAAAGTGTCAAGGTAGGGGACAACCCCAACCAATGTTGGTCATACTATTGACTTTGATAGCCATAAGGTTATAAGTTTGACTCCTAACCGACCTATGATTTTCTTGGTCATATTATTTGCTTAAAAATGTACTTTTTATTTATGATTCACACAAATGTGTGGATCATAGTCAATAGAATAATGATTGTTGGTTTCCTGGGCCTCATGATTCAAAAAAAAAAAAAAAACTCAAGTGTACCTTTATGCTAACAAGTTTTCCTTGTGCAGAGAAATATATGACCGTTATCAAGCTTCTTCAAAGGGAAAGATGGATATTCATACAAAATTGATGAAAAACTACAAAGACATTCCTTCATGGTGGTTTTATCTCCTCCTTGTGGTGACCATTGTTGTCTCACTTGCATTATGCATCTTCCTAAAGGATGAGGTCCAAATGCCTTATTGGGGACTTATATTTGCAGCTGCCCTTGCTTTCATGTTTACCCTTCCCATAAGTATCATCACTGCCACCACAAACCAGGTATATATTTCAAACTCTAACTTATCCGACAATGATTGCTTATTAATACCTTTACCTTTTTATATGCATCGAGTGTAAACATGTATGCTTTTGGGTTACATTGATTCAAATTTCCACAAAACCTGATACAACGTAACCCAAAACATACACAATGTGCATGGTGCAAAAAGATATCAGATCAATTGACACCTTAAAATTTTTCTTACTTTGAAAAACTAGAACAAGAATTCATCTTAATATGTTGTTCCCTTGATAGACGCCAGGATTGAATATAATCACAGAGTACATTATGGGTGTAATCTATCCTGGAAAACCAATCGCTAATGTTTGCTTCAAGACCTATGGCTACATGAGCATGACTCAAGCAATTGCGTTTCTCAGTGATTTCAAGCTTGGGCATTACATGAAAATCCCTCCAAGATCCATGTTTTTGGTTCAGGTACGTGCATCTACCCTGCAAAATCAATACAACTTCAATTCTCCAAAATCTTGATAAGTAGTTAGTGTTGGGCGGAGGTTTGAAAGGCAAAATCCAACACCATGACTAGAAAGTTGTTAGGCCGTGGCCTAAATAGCAAGTCCAACACTGTGATTAAGGGTTGTTGGGCGGATGCATGAATAGGCAAGTCTAGCACTCTGACTAAGAAATTGTTAGCCCGAGGTATGAAGGGCCAGGTCCAACACGAGAATTTTAAGCGGTGGACTGAAAGACTAAATCCAGCACCATGATATGAGTATTGTTGGATGGAAGTCTGAAGGGCCAAATCCAGCATCAAGATTATTGGGCGGTGGTCCTTCTAGATTTCAGGATAGTCCTAACAATTGGTATTAGATCATATCACATGTTATATTTATTGAGATATGTTTAATTACCTGCATGGTTTCAGTTCATTGGAACCATGATTGCAGGAACAGTGAATATGGGCGTTGCCTGGTGGCTTCTGCACTCCGTGGACAACATCTGCCACCAAGACAAATTATCAAACAGCCCGTGGACATGCCCTAGCGATCGCGTCTTCTTCGATGCATCCGTGATTTGGGGCCTCGTAGGTCCCAAAAGAATCTTCGGCAACGAAGGCAATTACAGAGCTCTCAATTGGTTCTTCCTCGGAGGAATTCTAGGGCCAATAATCGTATGGCTATTGCACAAGAAATTCCCTTCCCAATCCTGGATTCCGCTCATCAACCTCCCAGTGCTGCTCGGCGCCACCGCGTCCATGCCGCCGGCGACCGCCTTGAACTATACCTCGTGGATTCTGGTGGGGACGATCTTCAATTTCTTCGTTTTCAGGTACCGGAAGAAATGGTGGCAGAGGTATAACTATATTCTCTCGGCGGCGTTGGATGCCGGGGTTGCTTTCATGGCGGTGTTGTTGTACTTCACTGTAGGGTTGGAAAACAAGAGTGTATCGTGGTGGGGCACCAATGACCCGGAGCATTGCGATCTTGCAACGTGTCCTACTGCTAAGGGTATTGCCGTTGATGGTTGCCCCGTCTTTTAGTTACTACTCCGTATTTGCTATTTAACATTCAAGATTCACCAAAATTCTTCATGTTACACTGTGACATAATATGTGTTATTGATGAAATAGTAAATGAAAGTATGGTTGCACCATAGAGATATAATATTCTCCAAAAAAAAAAATGGAATAAATGGAATAAATATATTCATTTGAATGACATATGTGTGTGTGTATATATATATATATATATAACTTTGAAGTATATATCTGATATATGGACCAACGATATAACATAATTAAAAATATCTAAACCAATAATCTATTGAGTTCAATAAAAATTTGAAACTTGGTGTAAAGTTGAAGTTTTAATTTTGATAATTGAGTAATATGAAACTTTAAACGTAAGCAAATAAGTTATGTTTATATAAGTAAATGCAAGTAGAAAAGATTAAAATAAAAAAAGATTGTAATAAGTAAAAGAATATGATAATGAATATAATCATAGTAATAGATGGTAGATGTTTCTGTTATCCATTTATAAAATATTTTTTAAAAGCTCTTCAGTTATCTAAAAATCCAATTCTATAGTTTTCTATTTTTTTTTAGAAGGAAATGAGGTCATAGGTTTGATTTCCAGAGGAAGTGATATTCAGTGATATTCAGTAGGCCGAAAAAAGTAGTTATGAACATGTACCACATTGTAACAGGGTTAGTTTTTTTTTTTGGTGAAAGAAAGGGACCCAAGGGATCCCTAAAGCTATCGTCTTCTACTTGTCGCACAGCCCCGCTTATCGCATTGTAACAGGGTTAGTAATACTATTAAAAATTTAAAAAAAAATGAGTATATTATACGCGCAAAAAGATACACGTGTGACGTGCCTGATGATTCGTGACTTCATCACTTCCCAATCAATCTTTCGACCCGCATAATAAATCAAACTACCTCCCGGTCGGTCTTCATTGTGTTGTGGACTCTGTTATCTGTTCGTACTCTCCATCCCAGAGCCTGATAATTCTCCATTTCTCCCTCACATTCCATCAATTAGCCCTCCGATCGGTAGATCGATTCGAAACAAAGCAAGCAATTCTACAGTTCTAGGTCATTTTCTATTCTTCCGATGAACAAAATTCCACGGAGTATTAATTGAATCGTAATTGTTAACCTTACTTTTTGAATCAGAATAGTCACAATTGGTTAACCTAATCTCAGCTCTCTATCCGCTCACCAACCTCTTGAATTTCCTGCACCGCTTTACTGATGATTTTTATCGTTATTGCAGATTGCAGGTTTTGTTTCATTTTATTGTTGAGAATTTGTTGTTAAGGCTAATAATGGCTGCAGCTCCTGATCAAGCCTCGAGCATCTGTAGTCACTGGTTAGTTCTTTGCCTTTTAAATTATTGGTATTTGTACTGAAATTTGACTAGTTTTTGTTTTTGTTGCTGTGCGTATGTTTTTTCGGTGAGCCTGATGAAGATCAAGTTAGTTTTGTAGGAGTTATAGTTTTCGTTATTTTCTTCTCTAATTTGTTTATCTATGCATAATTGCATATCCTCTTATAAATGCATGCATACACATACACCACATGAAACTGCACTGCCATAGTGAATTGTGTGTGACAATAGTGAGTTTCTCTTTGCTATTTTTTTTTATAATGTATCTTACTATCTTTACTAAGCCTCATGTACTGACCTCTTATTTTCTAGTTCTCTTCTACTTTTTAGGGAAGAGATTTCAACCTAGTGCTGCAGAAAACTTGCCACGATGCTTTATGTGTGTTGTTTGGCTTTCATATTACTTTTTGGGTTTGGTTGGCATATAGGTTAAGACTGTAAACCATATGTGTAATACAATGTTTCTGCAAGATGAATAGATGATTTGAGATGCCAAACTTCTGTCGAAGTGGCTGAAGTAAATGCTTACATGGATGCTGAATTATATCCGCTGTAAACATACCACAGCCCTCCTTCACTCGGGATTGGAAGTGGCTAAGTTAGCAAACTTAGGTGCAGTTAAACAGAGCTGAATGGAGACATAGAAGTTATAAAGTCAACCTCAACTAGATTGAGTTGAGGCTTAGTCTGCATCAGGTTGATTAAGTTTATTCAAAACTATGGTTTGGCATGAAAAAAAGTGCATTTTAGGCTTAATGGAAAGCACTTCCAGCTGAATGCTGGAAAGCTGTATCTTTGCGTTTATTCCTCTTATTATCTCTGTGTGACAAGTGGATAATGTGTGCCCATTAATAGTGAATTAGTTATTTGAATACTCTGTAATGAGTTAATTATGTCCTCTTTACTGGATATTTCTTTAATTTTTTAAGCCAGAAGTTCATTTCAAATATTGTGTATTGGGAGAGAGGAGGAGAGTAGAAGTATGGAGTTGGCTTAGCATGCTCTTGCTATTAGTAGACTAGATTTTTACAATGTATTTCTGTTGGCTAATCAGCAATAGCTTATTCATTGTTTTATGCTACTGTTTGCTGCACTTTTGGTTGCATCATGTTTTCATCTTGTTTATTCTTGTTTCCCTTGAAACTAACATTGATAAATTTCCAGTGACAGAGCAATTCCTTCTTCAAATCTTGATTTGCATTTTGCTCACTGCTCGCGGAATCTAGAAAAATGTAAAATTTGTGGCGACATGGTTCCTAAGATACATGCAGAACAACATTTCTTAAGCACTCATGCTCCAGTAAGTGAAACCCATTTCCTGCTTTGCATGCAGCATGCTTAGCCTTTAGGTAATAATGGATTCTCAATTATTGGGAGGGTCAATATAGAATATTTAGCCCCTTAATTAGGAGAGAGCATTGTATTTTCTTGTCTTAATTTATTTGTTGTGCATGTATCAGTAATTCTTCTGGTGTTTGCCTGTGTTCCCATATTGTGAATTGCCTTATTCCAGTTACTTAAACAATTATTGATGTCAAAACATTCTTTTATTACATCAATCTGTGAGGATCTGTAGTTGGCATGTCCTTGTATGGAAACCTGACCTGTTTACTCATACTGTCAGTTAGTATCTTGGTTGTGGTTCATGGTGTTATTATGGGTCCTCAAGTGACCATGCAGCTGCAGCCATCTTACCTGCCACTCTAGTTATTAGTTAATACAAGCCATTCAGCTCATTTAATCTTGTGGAGGGATTATGAATAGCCACTTATTGGACCCTAGGCCTTTCCCAGCTTTGGAATGTGGACAGCTACCCCTTTAATGAAACTTAATGGATAAAGTAAGGCAGTAGGTAGTATGGACTATTTTATTATGATTTCAAACTTATCAACAAATTGGATCACATGTTATATACTAAATGAATTGTTTTCTGGTTAGATTTGGTGTAAGGAACTAAGGATCTCTCACTATGCAAGGTTTAGGGAAGATAAGAAGTAAGTGATTATAGAGGTTATTTCTAGGGCTTGAACGGGTGATCTAGCGTCAGCCAGTAAGCACTTCACATAAATCACTGATATTTTTGTGGTCTTTTGAGATTTTTAAAATTGTAATAAATTTCTGACTAGTGAGAGTGGAGGGCTTTTATCCTTGAATTTTGTGCCTAATTATGTCCGTTTATTTTAAAAAAATGAAAAAGAAAGAAGAGACATAGCTGGCATTCAAATTGCTATATCCTGTTTTTTTCAGCTTAAGGAATTAGAGGTATCCATAAATTATAATCAGCATAATTCTCTAAAAAAAAAAAAGAGTTTGGTGCCCTTTGTCAATGTAAAAAACTAAAAGTCCTTTCAGGTGTTATGAAGCATGCAGTAGGCATTAGATACAGTCACCTATTAGAACTCTGGGCTCTGGCTGCAGTATTAGAAGTATGATAATGAGATAATCTACATCATGAATGGTGTATGTAGGTTCTAAGTTCATGTTTATTTTCTAGGTGAACAAAATGGAAGGAGCTTTAAGTGTAGACTGAAGGGCATTCTATTTGTTATTCATTTAATTGTGAAGATTGAAACTTTTGCTGAGGCATCTTTTCAGGATAGTTTGTAGTTTTAACCAATATCTGAGTTGTATTAAAATAGAAACATCTGTGTGTGTGTGTGTGTTATTTTAAACAATATATTTGTAGCTTTTCAAATATCTGAATTCCCATAACATACACCAGGGCACAATAGGTTTGTTATCCTCTGCATATCGGCATATCTAAATTCATTCCCTTTGGATTTCCTAGATTTACTTGACACAACTATTGATTAAAATCTTACAGATTTTAAAATATGAAAGCAAGTTTCTTGGGGCCTTAATATTATTCTTGATTGTAAATGGTTGGTAACTGTAATTCTGGCCTCATGTGGCTGTTTTTTATATTATACTCTAAAATGATTAGTGGCAAAAGTCTCCACCAGGATTAATGAACATTAACTTGATGCCCCCAACATGGGGGTTAGGTTTGTAAATGTTTTGATTCTAAATGCTTTATTGATGGAAAAAAAAAATTGCCTATTCGATCCTTTTTAACCTGTCATGTTTTAGTTCTGATATTTATATTGATGCAGGTGTCCTGCTCTTTGTGCAGTGAGACAATGGAACGTGAAGTGTTAGCTGTTCACAAGGGCGAAAATTGCCCACAAAGGATCGTTACATGTGAATACTGCGAGTTTCCTTTGCCTGCAATCGATTTGTTTGAGCATCAGGTAAAATAGTTACTACTGACTGCACTATTGCATCCAGTTTTAAACAAATTTAATTCGTCATCAATGTTTCAGGAAGTATGTGGGAACCGTACAGAACTATGCGAACTCTGTAGCAGGTACATTAGACTCCGAGAAAGGGATGTCCACGAGAGCAGATGCAATGGAATAACAGAAAATGTTGCAGAAACTTCCCGGTAAAACATTCTCTACTCTAATAATTCTTTCACCAACCTCTTATAAAGTGCACAGATCTTATTATTGCAACTCGTGGCAATGTTCAATGGGAAATGAAAGTCCAATAACATTTTACATTCACAAAGCTGGTTTGGAAACCCCAATTGAAATGAAGCATCTTTTTTGGTTTTTGAAGTTTGAACAACAAGATGGGTCATAACAGTGTCAACTTTAGCCCTTAATGGTTTAATATTAATTTACTGAACCTATATTTAGGAGACTGGATTTATGCATTTATTTGTAGTTTACATAGATAGTAACTCATATAGTTTTGGCCAACTTTAAGAAAACAAAAAACAAAAACCATCATAGCTTTGCTCTGATGGTCTAGTGTTATCTGTTTAGGAATGCAAGGGAAGCTGAACAAGATCGCGGTGCTCCAAGATGCCCCAATGAATTTTCCAAGAAGCGACTGCTGTTTACCATTGCAATAACTGGGATTGCTGTTTTGTTAGGGTCGCTTTTTTACCCAAAGAAAGCTGAGCACGTTCAAGTACATTAGCAGTATGGATGAGTTAATTTGGCAATACTACCATCTTAGAATTTACCATGCTACATTGTTGGCTGCACATTATCTTTCATGTTTGTACAAGTCAATGTTAAACAGTTTCATTTGTGAGTTGGACATTATTCGTGCAAAATTGGAGGTGTTGACGTAATAAACTGCTATTCGTAAGTAGATTATGCATTGCTCTTAATTCTTTCGCAAGCTGCTCTTCATGTTTTTAGGTCTAATGCTTGGAAGAATCATTTATTATTGTATGAAACTCATTTTATATTTGATTATTACATAAACATCCTTTTATTTAGTTTACGAAGCTATCTTAGAGCATCTTCGGTTTTTTTTTTTTTTAAAGCTTTTATTAGACTCCAACATTCCATCCACTATTTAATTCATCTTTTATAACTCATCTTCATCATGGTTGGAGGTTTTTTTTTTTTTTTTAAATCAATTTTTTTATGATTCATCCATTCCATATCAAATGCCATTTATTATTCTTCATCGCTACTATTAGCAAAGTCATTGCTACTGCATTAAGACACTTAGAGCTATTGAAAAATTGAGCAACAAAAAAATTGAGATGTGAATATATGAAGATTGAAATTGATGAGAAATTTTCAACCATTATTGTTTGGACCATGGTCTATATAGTTGTATGGATTATATTATTAAATAATATACATTCAATACACAAATAATGTATTTTTAGTATATTAAAAATGTACACTGTATTGTTCCTGTGGAAAATTATTGTGTGGACCATAACAAAAAGTACATTTTTAATATACTAAAAGTGCATTATTCGTATACTGAATATACATTATACAAATTAATGTATTTTCAGTACTCAAATAAAGTCCTTTCCCTAAATATAATATATAATGTACATTTTGAAAGCTCTTTGAGTGTACAATTAAATGAATAACAAATAGAATGCCCTTCAGTCTACACTTAAGCTCCTTCCATTTTGTTCACCTAAAAAATAAACATGAACTATCGTTGCTGATGTTTTGGCAGAGTAATGAAACTGAAAAGCTCAAAAAGGTTAAATGCACCTCAAGTCAACCGTTGCTGATGTTTAGGCAAAATGTGGCCACGTTCCACTAAAAGCATCATAAGCTTCTCTGGCTCGCATTCTTTCCCATCTAACATCAACTTCTCCTTCACTATTGCACACAACTTTAAATCGGGAACCAGATTCCGCTTCAACATTCGACAGGCAACCTTATACGAGAGCAAAGGGTTTCCGTTTTTCAAATAACTCTCGATAAGAATGTGGCAGGTATTTGCGTCAGTTCTTGAAGCGGTCCGGAGAATTTTGCCCAAAAGCTTATAAGCCTCGTCTGGATTTCCAAAACCGCACAGCTTTTCAATGACTTGGTTGTACACAGTCCGGCACTCTTGTCTCGACAACATCTTCTCTAACAACTTCAATAGATCCTCAACCCGACCCTGCTGACAAAAGTGATGGATGATTGTGCGATATGTCACTTGAGTAGGAACCAAACCCTTATGGAGCAGGTTCTTGGTCATTTCGATTGCCTCTTCAATCCTACCGTTCTTCCCTAATGCACCTATTAGTGTTGTATACGTGACAACATCTGGATGTTTGTTAATCAAATACATGTCATCGAGAACGGAAAGAGCAGAACCCAAATCATTTTTTGAACAGAAACCGTGAATTAGAGTAGTAAAGTTTACGACGTTAACAGCACACCCTTTTCTCCGACACTCTTCCAGAAACTTCTTTGCCTCGACTGCTCTCTCCTCTCTACAAAGAGCTTGAATAAGAAGGTTAATTTCAACGGGAGAAGGGAAAAATCCCTTTCCAATCATTTCCCTGACTACATTACACGCCTCGAGGAGCTTTCCTTCCCTACGAAATCCGTGCATCACAACACTATATGTCACGGCATTGGGCCTCCACCAGACATCCTCGCTCACGTTCATCATCTCTCTTGCTTCTGAAGATCTCCCCGTTCGACAAAGCCCATTCAAAAGGGCCGTGTATGATACCGTGTTTGGCTTGCAACCTTGTTTGTACATCTGCTGGAGTAGCTTTTTCCCTTGATCGACCTCTCCTATAGAGCAAAATCCATTCACAACAGCAGTGTAAGTTACCACATCGGGAATACATCCATTGGCAATCATTTCATTAACGAGCTCTTTTGCCCTATCCATCCTCCCTGCCTTACAGAAGGAGTTTATTACTGTACTGTATCCAATTTTGTCAATACAGAACCCTCGGGCTTCCCCTTCCCTTAAAAAGATTAATGCTTCATCGGCATGGCCATGCTTTGAGAGCATATGTATAAGAGTATTATAAGTAACCTGATCAACGTACAAATCATTATCTTTTGTCATCTTCTCCATTAACTCTTTTACTTCATCCACTTTTTTCTCCTTACACAAAAATCCCATTACTGTGTAGTAACTCACTTTGTCGGGGGGACATCCTTTATATGGCATCTGTGCAATAAGCTCCAGTGCATCTTCGACTCGATGGACATCACAGTACCCCTTGATTAAGCAATTATACGAGACAACATTGGGTGTAATTCCAACTAGTTGCATACGTTCCAAAAACCTCAATGCCTTCTCCAACTTATTCCCCTTCACCAAAACATAAATTGCAGTATTACATATTCCCAAATCTAGCCCAACTCCCGCTTTCTGCATCAAAGTAAGAACCTGCAATGCTTTCCTCATATTTCCAGCCCGACTAAAAGAAACCATCAGAAACCCGAAAGCTTCAGGCTGGAGTTCAATTCTTCTCCGTGCCATGAGGCGGAGAACACGTTTAGCTCCTTGGCACAACTTAGTCTTGCTTAGAACTCTAAGCATCTCATAATACACAACTGGATCGTGCCTATACCTCCATTGCCGGTCTGCCCAATAAAAGAACATTAAGGCAACCCTTTCATCGGATTGAGACCTTAATACAGCACAAACTTGCAGAGGTTTCAAGCTTTTTAGTAAGCGCCTTAGTTCCCCCTCAAGCTTTGGCGTCCATGATGCTCTCGAATCAATTAACCTACTTATTTCTTTTACCAAAGGATGTCTCATTTCATCCTCCACCCCCTCCTCGGTTTTCACTTTACACCAATTACTTTGCTTTTGATTCCTATCAAATGAATCCAAAATTTTAAAATCCTCGCCATTGTCATCACCATCACTCTCCCCTCCATCTTCCTTTCCCGACTCTTCAAACTCATCCAAATCATCAAATTTACAGCTTTCCCTACCCTCTCTATCACTATAACATGTGTCTGAAAAGCTTAAGTTCCCATACTCTCTACACCCCACTTCTTCACTTGCAACATCCGTATTTCTATTATCACCAAAATGTGAACTTTCTGCATATTTCCAACAAGAACCTTCCAAATATGGTCTGGGCTTGAAGGTTTGGGATGAGAAAAATGCAAATGATACATTATAAACAAGAGGGTACTTGGAAAAATGAAACCTTGATTCGCATTTTGTGTTTATACTACAAAACTGTACATAATGATGAATATATGAATGAAACCTCGAGTTTTGGGGCTTGAAGAACATCTCAGTAGGTTCGACTGAATAGATAAGACCGACTCTTCAGGCTTACTTGGAGTGTTTTGTTTTTGTTGATAACAATATGATGAATCATCCCTCTGTAATAAGTAGACAATGAATACCAATGGTTAGTGTCCACCTCTAACAAAAAAAAAATCAAGAAAAAAAAAAAAACATTGTAAACTTACTGGAATTTCATTCCAGATTTCCAGTTACTGGAATGAAATTCCCTAAACTGGAATTCCAGTTGGAATGAAATTCCAGTACATTGGAATGTGGAATTTCATTCCAGTTTAACAGGAATGAAATTTCAGTGTATTGGAACAAAATTCCAGTAAAACACTATAGCAAAATAACAAATCAAGAATCACGAAGCACAGAAAAAAAAAACATATATAAGAAATTTTATGTTTGCACGAAGAACATACATAAGAAATCAAGAAAGCACGAAGCACATAAAAGTGTAAAACACTAAAAAAAAAAACACAAACCACGAATCTAAACCAAAAAATAGCATGTTACCTCAATACCTCTTCAATGGCGGCCTTCAGCAGTCGCCGTTCAAGAAAGCTACGGTGGTCGGTGGCGACGGGCGAGAACTGATGAAGAGAGGAGCGAGGGTGGAGGCGACCGTGAGTGTGTATGTTCTGTCGCTGCTTCCTGCTAGTGTTGAGGTGAAAAGACTGAAAATATGAAACAAATCAAATATGATTTTTTTTTAATTTATTATTATTATTTAAATATTTATTTAAAAACCCAACTATTTTCGGTTCGGTTCAGTTCCATTCGGTTCGATTTACCAGTTTCTCTATATAATAAACCGATCGATTTTTCAATATAGAATTACTTAAGTGCACATCCTCATCAAAGACTTTGTGGTCTAGTGGCACCCGGTGTCCCGATTTACATTCTCACATAAATGATGGCAATAGATTAAAAAAATAATTATGAACAGATATTACAGGTTAAAAGAGTAAGTAATACTCAAAAAAAAATTTAAAAAAAATGCACATCCTCAAGTATAGTGCAAGTCAACAACAATGTATATTCGGATGCAAGTCACTACTACATGTCTACATGAAACATTTTAGGGCTTTGGGCAAACTTGCTTCTAAGGAAAGGGTGTACGACTGTCCGGTGCAACCGTGAACCGTGTAGTGTAAAATTGAAACTTTGATTGATTCTGATAAATCTTGATTTTGCTTCTGAAAATGGCAATGGGTTTCAAGTGCAGTAGCCAAAGATTAAATCTTTACAGTATATGAGAGTAGTTACAGAGTTACAGGTGTTCAAATAAACATCTGAACTGGGTTTTTGCTGTGGCGAAAGAAAGAAGATGCCTGCCACAACTATGCTGTCATATGTTGAGGATAGTTATGTAAGCACTGGAATCTTTCTCGATTGTTCTTCGCAAATTGCAAGAATTTAAAGCAGAAACAAAGAAATATTTTTGTAAGGTGAATGTTTGTTTGACTGTTTTATGTTGAAGGGGCATTTGTTTGTGCAGATAGTAGTTAACAATGGAGTGCTCCAAATAACATTCACAAATCCAGGGGGGATCATCACAGGAATACAATACAAGGGAATTGACAACTTGCTCGAGCTGAACAACCCAGATTTGAATGGAGGGTTTGTGATATTTTTTTTATTTTATTTTTTTAATAATCATATTGGAGGAAATTAAAGCATGTATTCCACCACAACTAAAAGCCCTAACCTACGTCCTTGTGCAAGCCGGTTACTTTTGACGGCTCTAAGCAACACGGGTCACGGGATCATATGCATTCTGTATCAATTAATAGGCTAAACTGATAGCTGAATTGTACATTTATGTTTATATATATATGCTTATCTAAGGCTAAACTGATAGGTGAATTGTACATTTATGTTTATATATATATATATATATGCTTATATATGCTCAGCTAAGGCTAAACTGATAGTTGGATTGTATATTTATGTTTATATATTATATTATATGCTCAGCTAAGGGAAAGTG
>CM008345.1:12948072-12960526 GCA_002525835.2 Ipomoea batatas
GTTTTGCCTCGGAGTATTTACACTGTTGCAACATTGAACTCTTGTGATAGGTCCGGTTGAATGATTCAACGGCTGATCCTCTATTCTCAACCGGAGAGATTGGAGCTGACAATGCCATTGCAAGACATGGAATTCACGGGATCTACTGGCTGTTCAGTGTGGACATACCAGGCACACAACTCGTCCAAGAAGAAAATACTATATTTTTAACACAAGCGAAGAGCACCAGCCCCTTCCAAGGGATTATGTTTGACTATATCCGCTTGGAAGGCCCGGAATCTTGTATGCCCTAGCTAGGTGTTGCTGCTCGTTTATTAATTATTCATAAACACTAGGGAAGTTCAACTGGTCGATCAATCCAAAACGTTAATAGCTTTGCTTCGTGTATGGATTTGGCCCTATTATGGGCCGAGTTTATAAACACTTTGGAGAACCTATAGATTTGCTACTAACGTTTTGAGGCAGGACCAGTAAGAGCCCTCGGGATTGGGGTGCAATCTTTTCATGAACACTAGATCGAGGTGTGTTGTAATGGCTTCAAAAGGTGGGCTCTTTAGCAGAGATTCATTCAAGAAAATACATTTTAGTGTTGTTGCTTCTCTCTTTTACATAGTGACCTTTCTTTTAAGCCTCGTCTTCTTTGCCTCTCTGCAAAAGTCTTTGGAAAGAAAATTTTTTGTCTGTTTTTTCCTTGTTCCCAAACTTTGAAGTTTCAATTTTGTTTGCTAACAAAAACAACAGCATAGGTACAAATAGTGGGCCTTCTGCTGCTGGTTCTCCTAATACAAAGCTACAACAAAAGGGGGTGGAAAAAAAAATCATAACTTGTAATAAATAATAATCAAATATTTTAAGGTTGGTGTCAAAGACCTTGTAGTCGAGCGGCTACTGTGTTTCAGTAGGTTGAGAAAGTATGTATGAACAGATACTACATTATAACAGAGTCAATAGTACTCAAAAAAAATATTTTAAGGTTGGTAATTTATTATTAAAAAATAAATGTTAGTAACCCTTTGATTTAGGAGAAAGTTCACAATAAATACTTTTTGGGTGAAGCTTGACTTGTGGCAAATGACTAAGGTAATCTAATTTATGTTGATCATAACTAACCAATTTAAGCCAAGAAGCAAGGCTAATAGATTGCTCATATGAAGATTCTAACTTGGAACCTTGTAATTTAATTGGACAAGGGGTTGCTCCTATATGTTAGTAACCCAACAACTTGAAACAATTGTTAATCGAGCTGTTAATACATTGTAAGATTCTTGTGTGTGAAAGAATTATTCACCAAGTCTTCTCTAAGTAAGAGTCAGACTCTCGCAAAATGTTGGTATAATTAAAATCAATTTTTTTTAAAACTTAATTTTAAAAAATCAGTCTAACTTGATTTAGTCATTTAGTTTATATGTTCGTCATATATTAAAAAAAATTGATATTATTTCTCAAATAAAAAATAAAGGTGAAATAGTTTATACAAATTGTTATTAAAATTACAATCATATAATCTATGCAATGAATATAAAAAGTCATTATGTATGAAACTAGTTAAGCTTTTGTACCATTGTTTGAAACTTTGGTATTAAATCATTGACTTTAAGATGTGGACAATAATTATGATAGAAAGTGACAGTTTGAATTTTCATCATCCAAAACAAAAGTAAATAAATACGGAGTAATTTAAAACAAATAAGAAAAGAAAGTTGCAGTGACTCACTCATATAGGAGGTCATGAGATCTAGCCTCCGTGGAGGCGTTGGTGACTCTTGGATTAGTATATTAGTATATGTGGGTGGATCCTCATACACAATTCTTATGACAATTAGGGTAATCCCAGTCAAGTTAGTCACAATACTCTTGGATTAGTATATGTGGGTGGATCCTCATACACAATTCTTATGACAATTAGGACAATCCCAGTCAAGTTACAACATAATTCGGGCAATCTCAGTTAAGTTAGTCAGATCCTCGTACACAATTCTTATGACAATCCCAGTGAAGTCAGACAGTTGGCTTGGTAACTATAAAGTTCTAAACGCATGGCAAATACTTTCTTGTCATTCTAAACTTGCCTCCTCTATATGGGCATGAGAGTATGGGAGTTTTATTTGCATGTGGAAGAAAAGATAAAAAAGATTTCCCTTTTGTCTCTTTGTCAACATGATGATGTGAGGTTATTACAATTCCCAGAGGAAAGTAGTACTGTTATTATGTCAATGTCAACAAAAGATTGAGGAAACCATTTCTCAAAATTCTGAAATAATGGAGGGATGCATGAAATGTTGGCAATTAATTTAATCTTTTGCTTATGTCCATGGCAACATGTGCTCTAAATCTCTAATCAAACTTATAAAGTTACGAACTTCAGGTATGGGTTGAGTGGAAGAGATTCATCCATTTTTATAATCAAAGGTCAGGTTCGATCCTTGACTTTGGGTATGGAGTAACCTTAAATCGGATTAATCACTGTATTCGACGGTGGAAACCCTAGGTTACACTTTTATTGACAAGATGGGAAAACTAGCTTTTCCTTAAAGAGATCATACTTGGATGACACTTCAAGCTAAGGCTAATAACACATTATATATCAAGAAACCCCTTCTGCTTTCTCCATCCACATTGAAGGGAAGTCCAAAAGGTAAACCCCTTTGCTCCTTTGTTTTTGTTTTTCATATAAACTACTGGTGAACTATACTGATCAAAGTATATTTATTGACAATGAGTTTTTGGCTTTTGGAGATCACAGACTGATCATAACCTTAAAAGCATCAAAATGTCAGCTGCTGCTGTGCAACTTATTCAACAAGATGATCAAGTATGTTCCATTTAGTCTTACTGCATGTCTACAAATCAGTGATGTGAAAACTGCTTAAAAGTTTCATTTTTCTTTAAAATTATATATAGGCTAAAATTGTTGCAGGTGGTGGTAGATAATGGTATATTTCAGCTCAGGCTGACAAATCCTGGTGGAACAATTGTTGGAATTCAATATGGTGGAATTGACAATTTACTTGAGCTTAGTAATCCAAGCTTGAATGGAGGGTTTGTTCCATTTCACATCTTAAAAAAGAAAAATTAAATAAATAAACCTTTTGTTTAATCAAGATAGCTACACAACCCGCACGGGTAGCTCAGTTGGTTCTTAGGTGGCAGATTGTGGGTAAGGACGCAAGGTCGAGCCCAGACAGTCGTTTCATCCTCTTACGGGGGGTAGCTCATTGTGGACAGGTCCTCCCAACCCCTCACAACTGCAGTGTGGAAGTTTCACCCTCTTATGGGGGTGGCTCCTTGTTGATAGGTCCTCCCGCCCCTGATAGCCACAATGTGGAAGTTTCACCTTCTTATGGGGTGGCTCGTTATGGACAAGTCCTCTTACCAAACGGACTGTTGAGTCACTGTGAGACACCCCTCCACAATTCTGTTGGGCCGAGATGTGAGGGGCCTTAGGGCGAGTTATTTCGCTTTTGTGGGCTAAGATAGCTATACAACTTAAAGAATATATTTGGCTTGGTTATCCTCATCATACAGGTTCTGGGACTTAAACTGGAGTGAAGCTGGGAGCTCTGGAACAAGAGGAAAATTCGACACGTAAATTCCTATTATATCATGCATAGATATAATATAATCTTTTATAGTTAATTCTGAACTGAAAGCTGCATTTGGCTCTAATAATGAAGGATTGAAGGAACTAGTTTTCAAGTCATCACATTCTGTGATGAAGTGGTTGAGCTTTCATTCACGCGAAAATGGGATCCCTCTTTGCAGGGAGAGCATTCACCATTAAGTATAGATAAGAGGTCTGATGGTTAAAGTTTTTAAGTATATATAGTGATTGTTAGAGTCTATATTGTGTATGTAACAATGACCCTTTAATGGCTGTTCTTAGGTTCATAATTCTCCAAGGCTCCCCGGGCTTCTACTCTTATGCAATTTATGAACACACAGAGGATATGCCAGCATTCAACCTCAATGAAACCAGGATAGCTTTCATGCTCAAAATTGAAAAGTAAAGTGATCTGTAGTTAATTAGGTTGTGTTTGTTGAGCATAATATATACAATTTATACATGCAGTCTCACAGTATCAGCTTAGCCTTTTAGTTGAGGCAGAACATATTCGTCAATTTCAGGTTCCATTACATGGCCATGGCAGATGACAGGCAGAGATTCTTGCCCCTCCCCGAGGATCGCTTATCCCCAAGAGGCAAAGAATTAGCCTATCCAGAAGCGGTCCTGCTTGTTGATCCCGTTGAGCCAGAATTCAAAGGAGAAGTATTATTATTATATATCAACCTCTTTTTTTTTTAGTACTATTGATCTGTTACAATTCAGTATCTGTTCATAGCATTTATATATCAACCTTATTTTTTCCAAATCCAACAATGTGCTGCAGTGCTTAACTTAATTGTGTGCTTGTTATGTTTTTTGGTCCCGGGTTTCGTGATCAGGTTGATGACAAGTATCAGTACTCGTGCGAGAATAAGGATAACAAAGTGCACGGGTTTATATGTTTCGACCCTCCAGTGGGGTTCTGGCAGATCACTCCCAGCAATGAGTTCAGGACTGGTGGACCTATTAAGCAGGATCTCACTTCCCATGTCAATCCAACAACTCTTGCAGTATGCTACTTTCCTAGGAATCTTGACCTCAAACACAACAACCTTAACTATATATGTACTCTTGTTTTGACTCCATGTTGATCAAATTGTCCCCTTCAGATGTTTGTGAGTACTCACTATGGGGGAGAGGATTTGGTGATCAAATTTGCACCAGGCGAGCCGTGGAAGAAAGTGTTCGGTCCTGTCTTCATCTATCTTAATTCGGTTGTGGACAGAGATGATGCCTATTCACTCTGGGATGATGCTAAGGAACAGGTATACATTTACCAAACAGCTATCAGCTATCAGCTAATTTACTAAACAATTTTCTACAATCAGCTAATATTATCAATTAATTATACCTTCTAACTCAATCAGCTAACAAACATTTACCAAACAGGGCCAAAGTAGAGTTAGTTTAGTACTTTCATGGGTACAATGTTGATTTTTTTTTTATCACATTCTCATTGCCTGTACTAATTTAGATGAAGATTGAAGTTCAAAGTTGGCCTTACAGTTTCCCGGCTTCAGAAGATTTTCCACGCGCTGATCAACGAGGCGCCATAAGTGGGAGACTACTAGTTCAAGACAGGTATATCATCGATCTGTGTTGTCTTCTTGTCTGCAATCATCATAAACCTTAACTATCAAATGAAAACTCGGTTTTTTGTGTTGTTGAAAATTATTGTCGCGAAGATATATCAGTGAAGACTGTATATCAGCAGAGGGTGCTTATGTAGGGCTAGCTCCCCCTGGAGCCACTGGATCATTTCAAAAGGAAAACAAGGTAAAATTTTGTTTATTATCTTACCTTTGTGACTATAATAAACATGTATAGTAGCCAATGTGTTGGCCGTTGGGCAGAGGCCTGAAGGGCCTCGTCCAGGCGTCCAGCACCCTGCCTCTCAAAAATGTGGTAATATAAGGAAATAAAGTTGCGTCTATAGATACTGAGAGTTTGTGTTGAGCATACTTATATTATCAGGGCTATCAGTTCTGGACAAAAGCAGACAGCGAAGGCGTTTTCATGATCAACAACATTCGCCCCGGGGACTATAATATTTATGCTTGGGTCCCGGGCTTTGTTGGGGACTATAAGTGTGCAGAAGCCATTGAAATCACTGCAGGTTCTAGTCTCTCATCACAGCCTGCAAAAATTTTACAGTGTCTGTAACTTCAACCACATCAAATGAGTGGATTATGGAATGAGATTAATGCATTGTGTCCAGGTTGTGAAATTGATTTTGGTGATCTTGTGTACAACCCTCCAAGAAATGGCCCAACATTGTGGGAAATCGGATGCCCCGATCGCACTGCTGCAGAGTTCTTCATCCCTGAACCTGATCCCATGTACATCAATAAGCTCTTAGTAAACCTCCCTGCAGAAAGGTAACATTTCCCTTCCTGGATTCTTTCTCCAAACACCTGTGTTACTGGTGTTCTCAATTGCTGAGAAAAACGGGATCAAGAGATCAAGAACAGAAAACACGAAAAAGACGAGTTTTGGTGGATAGGCTGAGAGTCTACGTCTACTGGGTTGAGGAGATTTTTATTAATTGTGATGATAAAACTTTCCGACACAACAGTAAAATTACAAAATTACCCTTGTACTGTATCGTGGGGGTGCTGCCCCTCACCCCGACCCATTGAACGTGGTTCGGGTTTGAACCACGGAAACAGGTGTTTTTGCTTCATTCGTTAGGCTTCAACACCTGTTATTTTCCAAGTAACATAGAAGACATACGGAACATCTATTAAAGGAGTGTGTTGGCATTCAATGATGTTTTGTTTCTTTAAACAGGTTTAGACAATATGGACTGTGGGAGAGATATGCAGAGTTGTATCCAGATGGGGATTTGGTGTATACAGTTGGGACTAGTGACTACCAAAAAGATTGGTTTTATGCCCATGTGAATAGGTGCAAACATTTCATATTATTAGTTACATTGATATTATTTCGAGAATCTCTACTTCTTAACATTCCGTGTCATTTGTACCAGGTACAATTGTGTATGTTATTTAAGTTGTACTGGATACTAATTTCTATAGTATCCGATGCAATCAAGTATACTATACATAGTTGTACTTGGTACAAAAGACGCTGACATTTTAGAAAAAAATCATTATATTATTCTATGGCATGTTATTTGTTTTTTGGCATTGCAGGAAAGTAGGCGACAATGCATTTAAAGCAACAACTTGGCAAGTAAAATTCAAACTGGACAGTGTTGATCAGACAGGAAACTACACCCTAAGAGTTGCACTTTCTTCTGCCACATTCTCTATTTTAGAGGTGTAATTTACATTTCATTTGCTAGTTTTTTCACTCTTGTAAAATGGAAAATGTTAGGGATAATCCAGTCAAGTTGGCCAGGATGTTGACTTGGTAACCATAAGGTTACAAGTTTGACTCCCAAGCGATCAACTATGAACAACATAGACTAGTTTACCTATTTACTGTCATTTACCGGTTAGAATCACAAGGTGAAATTTACCCGTGCATACCCTCGAGTAATGGCTGCGTGCTTTCCTCATCACTCAACTTTCACAAAATGAATTAGATTTTTAACTGCGTTAATCTTTTAAGTTTTGTATAACACATTGGGGCAGGTGAGGATTAACGACCCAGAAGCGAGTCCACCCGAGTTCTCAAGCGGATTAATCGGGAGCGATAACTCGATAGCAAGGCATGGCATTCATGGCCTCTACTATTTGTTCAACATTGAGATACAAAGTGAGAAGCTGTTGAAAGGAGACAATAATGTATACCTTACACAATCAAGGAATACAAGTGCTTTTCATGGTCTTATGTATGACTACATTCGTTTGGAGGGTCCTCCTACTCCCAATCAAATTTGATTGCATAGTTTCCAATCCAAATTTCATACAATGTCTGAATGTTTCAATCCTTTCTCTGTTTGTATCATCCTATGTATCAAATCTTAGCTCTTTATCCCTCATTAAATGTACTAAAAAGATTGATAACATCTTTAATTTCCTTCTAAAACAAACGTTATACAAGTAATCCTATGATTTCCCCGAACAAAGAATATTAAGAACTAAATTATCACTAGATCAGTCAGTCTTGCAAGGCATAGAAATGAGGGGCTAGCTCAGCTAACCACAAGTAATCGATTCTGGAGATGTTGCGAACGTAGGTATAGTTAGTCTGCACTAGTTCATTAAACACAATGCACTCGGGTTTTGCTCGAAACAGCACAGAAGACGGGTGGATTTGAACTGTGGAACCACTCGATAAAACCCTGCCAAATGAAGAGATAACGAAGTTTGAAGTAGTGTGTGAGTAACTAGGTTATACGACTCAGATGGGAAAATGAAGTCCAACGCAATACCTGTATGTACTGTCGGGCTGCTTTAGAGCTGCGTTCAGGAAAAATGAAGCGGCCAGACATCTACGGAAGAGAAGCGTGTCTTCTCCACAGGAAGAGATCCGAAGACCCATTTGTTCAACGTTCCTGTGAATTTGACTGCAAAAGAACCAGAAGAAAGAAACAAAATCATAAAAAAGCTAGACATGTATCGTGAAAACTATTCTGTTCTGGAACTACCACAATTGGATTCAATCTTTTAGTATGGTTTGGTCTATGTACATTATAGCCCAGTTGAGTGACTTTGGCCCAATCTTAAAATATAACATAGTATCAGGGCCTATTCAGTCCACTTTGGTGGACTTCAAAGCTTCCGTTGGCCCGGTATAAGAGAGAACATATGAGTTTATAGGGTCATGAGTTACACTAGCTAATTAATTGGATTCAGTATTTTACTGTGGTTTGGCCCATGTGCATCCAGTTAAACGGCCTTGGCCCAATCTTAGAATATAACAATAACAAACCTGTGAATGTCACGCGCATGTCTTAGGGAGCGGCTGTTAATGAAATTATCCTTGCACCACTTTCTGAGATTCTTTTCAGCTTTAAGTTCACCGTTTGCGATCTTGCTCTTCTCAAAGAGCTCATTTGAAGCACGATATACATTAAGCAAGGTCAAATGATCTCCTTCGGGACTCGCAAAGCTTTTCAATGCATTTCGTGACTGCCCAAAATGAAGAGGAACTGTTCAGGTTTACACAGAAATAAACGAAGCTATGATGCAGATGACATGAAGGCATCAAGAGGGTCAGGTCGGGTCTCGAAGGCATACCTCCTCCAACTTTTCACGAGGAGCATAAAAGATGGATTCGACCGAGAGCATTGCAACAGATATTAGCATTTCTTCCAAGCAGCCAAACTGACTCGCAAGAATGAGAGCCTTCGAATGCATGGGTTCTAATGGCAGCCTGGCCATTTGATGCCCGATAGGATCAGACAGTTCATTATTTTCTGTTATAGCACCCAATAAAAAGAGAGTCTCCAGTGATTTGACCAATGCCATCCTGTCATAATAACGAACCAGTGAGGGAAGCAAAGTGACATTCATGATGATCGGGATGACCTAATTTATTTTCTTATTCTCAAAATTCGTTTTAATAAAAGAGAGCAAAAGGCGTATAGTATTTACCACTCATTCATCAGGTGTAAATAGAATAGACAATGCAGCCACCTTAAATAAAATCAGAAAACAAAGAGGCAGACACAACAGGTAATTTCTCGTAATCACCTTTTTGGTTTCTCGATGAAGTCAAAGTCAACAATATTGTCAATCCCTAGAGCCTTGAGCTGCAACACGACATTTGAGAGATTGCATCTCTTGATTTCCGGAATTGTGGAATCATCAAGTTTCTCAAACTCACTTTCCGGATAAAGGCGGTAGCATTTTCCAGGTCCTTCACGGCCAGCACGCCCACTAATTAAAACCGAATTAAATCAAGACTTGGTTAGTTGGTTTGATTCAAAAGCGGGAAAGGAAAGTAAGCCAATTTCCTAACACTAACTTTCGTGATTCCAGTTTAATACTTCGATACATTTTTGCATACCACTAGAACTCAAATCCAAACCGAAAAACCCGTGTATGTCAACCCACCAAAGCTAGTGTGAAACTTTAACAAAAGATTCTCTTCTTAAACTCGTAACCAACTTGGATAAATGGATATTAATGCTAAACTCGGCACGGGGCAGGGGGAACAACATGTGACAGCATTTCGCACAGACATTTTCACATTAAAAATCTGACCTTCTCTGTAGTGCTTGCGCTTTGGATGTTTTCACAACAATCAGCGAGTCAATTCCCATATCAGCATCATAGGTGCGTGCTTTCACCAGCCCGGGATCAATAACATACTTGATTCCAGGTATTGTCACTGATGTCTCAGCAATATTAGTTGCCAGTATCACCTATAAGACAACGGGAAGCATATATAGAGCTAGCAAAAACATATACTAAGAAACTAAACGCCCCTATTGCCATTTATGAGAAAAGTATAGTGTGGCAATAAACCAACCTTACGAAATCCAGCTGGTGCAGGCATAAAAGCTTTCATTTGCTTCTCAGAAGGAAGAGAAGAAAATA
The DNA here is from genome assembly GCA_002525835.2 of Ipomoea batatas. NCBI lineage: Eukaryota > Viridiplantae > Streptophyta > Magnoliopsida > Solanales > Convolvulaceae > Ipomoea > Ipomoea batatas. The sequence goes on from CM008345.1 coordinate 12,958,132, forward strand.
TGGGGAAGGTTAAGAGCTTCCTATTGCCTTCAGGCAAATGTTGTAGGCGGTCATGAACAAGCCTCTCGACAGATTCAATCTCTTCTTGACCAGTAAGGAAAACCAGTATATCTCCCGAGCCTTCCTCCAAATGGATCTAAAACACAAGGAAATGAAGTAACGACAAATTGTTACAATAGATTTTGAATTGGACAACAAGAACATTATTAGATATACAACAATTAAAACATCTATGAAGAGACTAACGAGGACAAGAATCAATAACAATGGCAGAAAGTAAATAAGACAAGATTTACGTGATTCGGAAATGTGCCTACGTCCACAGGAGCAAAGCTGTTATTTTATTAATTGTGATGGACCGATGGTCATGATCAAACATCCAGGGTTATAAGCATCGTATTTATATGCAACCCTAAACATGTACATGTACTAAAATACCCATGTAGACCGTGCCCCTGACCCACTCCGCTCCGTTCCGTACATATGAGACATACCCAACAAATGACATGAAATAGGCAAATAGAATTAGATAAACACCTGAAAGATAGTAATCAATGCTGCATCTATGTAATCCGTCTCTGGCTGATGGGTGTAAAATATATCTACAGGAAATTGTCGCCCCTGAACATGAACAGCTCTAGCACCACAGAAGTACTCAGAAAAAACTCGTGCATCCAGACTAGCAGACATGATGATCAATTTCAATGGGGTATGGTTTTTGGCCCGACACTTTTTGAAGATACCATCAGAATGAGCATCCTGTTTATCCTCTAACAGCAGCTCATTCTTAGGCTTTGTATTATCAGCACTTACCCCTTCATGGGCATTTTGTAACCTTGCTTTCTGTACATTCTTCAACAAGCCAAGTAAGACATCAGTGTGGACTGTTCTCTCGTGAGCCTCATCAACAATAATAACAGAATACTTGGAGAGGTATGGATCCAATAATGCTTCCCTGTAATCATATATATATATATTATAAAATTGTGTAAATGAATCAAACGCAATTATCAAGATAAATATGTGTTCTTCCCCGGATAGAACAGACTTTATATGCAACAACATCATATCTCATGTTACCTCAGAAGCAAACCATCAGTCATGTATTTGATCTTTGTTGAGTTGGAAGTTACATCCTCAAATCTAATGGCATATCCAACCCTTTGACCCAATTCAACACCGCATTCCTCAGCAACTCGTTTTGCAACAGTTATGGCTGCAACACGTCTTGGTTGAGTGACCCCAATAGTTCCACCATCACGACAGAATTCCCCGTGATAAAGGTACTGAGGTAACTCTGAAACAATGTGGCCATTAAAAGTTAAAACATAAACCAAAGAGACGAATAGCAGTTTGAAGCATGCTTTGTTATCTTTGAATGACATTTTATGAAATCTTAAAATTACAGGCTTTTTAATATTTTGAGCAATTAATGTACCCATTTTCTTTTGGAAATCATATACTAATAGGGAAATAGCAATTTTCATTCTTAAATTATAGGAAAATGGCACTTTTCATCCCTCAATTATACTGTCACCACTTTTAATCCCTCAATTGTCTGCATTCTGCAAAGTAGCTTTTAGGGTCCCTTAATTGTTGCAAAGTGGCTTTTTTCGTCTCTAAATTTTGTTAAGGTTGAGTTTAAAATGTCACTTTGTAGACAATTGAGAGACGAAAAAAATCATCTTGCAACGAAAACCGGAGACAGTATTATTAAGGGATGAAAAGTGCTATTACCCTATAACTCAAGGACGGAAAGTGTCATTTTCCCTATCCTAATCCTTTTAGATTTAAGCAATAGCTTAAAGGCCCTTTGAAGGTTGTCCATGGCAACAAAGTGCTACTAGTTGACAGTTTGGTCAAGTTTTCAAACCCTAGAACAACATTTTTAAAATCATAGGTAAACATTCGTGCCCCAAACCCTACAAACTTGTATTATGTGGAAATTGTCCTTGCCCCTGTCATAACAGGAAAGCAATATGCATTCTATGCAAAATGAAATAATAGCAAAGGGTTTATAAAAAGAATAACACAACAAAAAATAAATGAACTTTATCTTCTGGTATAAAATAACATAAGGATGGAAACCCATAATCGATATCAAGTAAAGATTAAATTTTGTGCAATACGCAACAATTATTCGTCAAGAAATTTCAGTTAAAATGTCTTTTCTCCAGTCCACAAGCACGAAAACTTACGTGTTGTCTTTCCACTACCAGTCTCTCCAACAATTATTAATGTGTTGTTGAAAATTATTGTCGCGAAGATATATCAGTGAAGACTGTATATCAGCAGAGGGTGCTTATGTAGGGCTAGCTCCCCCTGGAGCCACTGGATCATTTCAAAAGGAAAACAAGGTAAAATTTTGTTTATTATCTTACCTTTGTGACTATAA
>CM008345.1:12969125-12979468 GCA_002525835.2 Ipomoea batatas
GTGTATATATATATATATATATTAACTTGGTGCCTAGGCGGGCGAAAAGGCGGTCCGGGGGCGCCGCGACTTAACAGGGTGCCGTGATAATTATGGCGTTCAAGATTCAGTTGGCATATATAGTATGGTCATGAACATGTAGTGTTAATGTTAACTTACTCTGCATTGAGTTTTGTAGTTGTGAAGCAGTGAACACTTACTTTTATGATAAGTCTGTTGAGTTGTGCTCAAAAGGTGCAAACCAAGTACATAAAGGTGCACGAACAGAAAGATCAAGAAGATTATCATGATATTGTAAAATAATCTTCCCAAAGCATAATTCAATAAATCCTATAAAATAAATGATCTTTCCCAATTCCCAATCATAAACCTTAAATCTCAATTAAAAAAAAGACTAGTTCATTGGAGGCCATTGGTTCTTTTTTAGCTTCTGAATTTACCATGTATCTTTTGTCTTCTCTCATTATTGACATTGCTTTCAAGTCTCATCTGTTCCACCTTTAGGTTATTATGTATTTCTTATGGGATTCTCATTTTCTGTCAGTTCCTGTTTTTCGTTGTGGTTCAATTCATGTAAGGAACTTTTTAGCCCTTTTCCATCTGATCTATTAGACTCCCAGATTCTGAACATCTTCATAGTCAGCTAGTCTTTTGAATAATGCATGCTTTGTGTCTCCTGTATTCAAATCTATAACAAGAAGTATTCAGCTTGATACTTTAAAATTGTTCATAAGACTCCCTTTGTTCTATCAAAATCGTACTTATCACTTGACAAATCATTCAAGCATATTTTGTTCATGTTAGGCTTTACCCTGCTTCCAAGCTTTCCTCCTTGCTTGTTGGTACCATTGACACCCTTTTTTAGCATTTATGCGGAGGGTTAAATTCATACTCGTAGATGTCTTAAAAATCAGGTTTCATTTTAAGAACATTAGGGCATAGGTATTTAATAAGTAAACATTGCAAGAAAGAGCAGGTGAAAATCCGCCTCGGTATGTCTCCTCTCCTATATCAATACTAATGGTACTTAGTTGAAGATTTAGTACCTCTTGGTAGTAACAGCATGATGCAGAATTTATTTTTGCAGCTAGTATGAGATGATTTCAAATATTTGCTTTCTTATATACTATTTGTTGTTTTTTCATTTTTCCCTGTTCTTTAGATGTGAGCTTAATATATATATATATATATATTAATTTGTAATTTCTGATCAACTCAATGCTTTACCCTTTATATATTATTTACAAATAAGAAACCAAATATTTGCTACCCAATTCTCGCATTTATTATTTCAAGACATGATGATGTTTGCATTTATGGGTATGATGGCTTCCTTGCTCTCTCTTTACTAATCTGTATGTCTGTCATGCAGCCTCAAAGAATAAAGGCATTTATTGACAAGGTCATCCAATGTCCATTGCAAGATATAGCAATACCTCTATCTGGATTTCGGTGGGAGTATGGCAAGGTGGGTTTCTTTTCCTTATGTTTTTCTTCTCTTCATTAATCTTTCTTTTAACTCTATGCTCCCTCTTTGCAGGGAAATTTTCATCACTGGAGACCATTGTTTCTTCATTTTGAAACATATTTCAAGACATATGTGTCTTGTAGGAATGACCTTCTGATGTGTGATGATATTTTAGGAGATGCTAGTCCGTTCCCTAAACAGGCAATTCTACAAATTTTGCGGGTGATGCAAATTATTTTAGAAAACTGTCATAACAAGAGTTCGTTCAGTGGTCTGGAGGTATGCTGGTTATTCCATAGGTTTGGATTTCTTATATTATGCATCATAGATGGATATTGTAGGACTTATTTGACTAATAATTTTGTGCTTGTTTCATGGCAGCATTTCAAGATCTTGCTGGCTTCAACAGACCCTGAAATTCTTATTGCAACTTTAGAGACTCTTTCCGCATTAGTGAAAATAAATCCATCCAAGCTACATGCAAGTGGGAAGTTGATTGGCTGTGGGTCAGTGAATAGCTGCCTTCTGTCACTTGCACAGGGTTGGGGAAGCAAAGAAGAGGGGTTGGGCTTGTATTCTTGTGTTACAATTAATGAAAGAACTCAAGATGAAGGACTCTGTTTATTTCCGTCTGATGTAGAAAGTGTTGATGACAATAAGTTGTATCGCTTGGGTTCGACAGTTTATTTTGAATTGCATGGTAATGGTAGCTGCTCTCAGAGTACAGGGGAGGGTAGTGATGCTTCAATATCTTCTGCTATGAGTGTGATTCACATGAGTGATCTATATTTGCGGAAAGAGGATGACCTATCTCTTATGAAGTCTTGCATTGAGCAATACAATGTACCTACTGACCAGAGATTCTCATTGTTGACCAGAATCAGATATGCACATGCCTTAAGTTCACCCAGAGTGTGCAAGCTTTACAGCAAGATTTGCCTTCTTGCTTTCATTGTGCTTATCCAAGCCAGTGACTCTCATGATGAACTTGCATCCTTTTTTGCAAATGAACCTGAGTATACCAATGAATTAATCAGGATTGTTCGATCTGAAGAAACCATCTCTGGAGCAATTAGAACACTTGCAATGAATGCCTTGGGAGCACAGTTAGCTGCATATGCATCATCACATGAGCGAGCACGTATTTTGAGTGGGTCAAGCATCAGTTTTGCCGGCGGTAATCGTATGATCCTCCTAAATGTGCTACAAAGAGCAATTTTGTCACTGAATAGCTCCAATGATCCATCATCTGTTGCTTTTGTTGAAGCTGTTCTACAGTTCTATCTTTTGCATGTCATATCATCCTCAAGCTCAGGAAGTGCTATTAGAGGATCTGGAATGGTACCCACTTTCTTACCACTAGTGGAGGATTCTGATCCTGGACATTTACACCTTGTTTGTTTGGCTGTTAAGACTTTACAGAAGCTCTTAGACTACAGTAATGCAGCAGTAACACTTTTTAAAGACTTGGGTGGGGTTGAGCTTTTGGCTCATAGGCTGCAAATAGAAGTGCAAAAAGTGATTAACTTGGCTGGGCGAGATGACAAGTCAATGGAGATTGTAGAATCTTCTAGATGTAAGGACGACGAAGTACACTCTCATAAGAGACTCATCAGGGCTTTACTGAAGACACTAGGGTCTGCTACTTATGCACCTGCAAATACTGCAAGATCTCAGAGTTCTAATGATGTCTCTTTGCCTGTCACACTGTCGCTGATTTTTGGCAATGTTGAAAAGTTCGGAGGTGATATTTACTCCTCAGCAGTGACTGTCATGAGTGAGATAATTCACAAGGATCCTACATGTTTTCCTACTTTGCACGATCTGGGTCTTCCAAATGCTTTTCTGTCTTCAGTTGTGGCCGGAATACTACCTTCTCCAAAGGCCCTTACTTGTGTTCCTAATGGCCTTGGTGCAATTTGTCTTAATGCTAAGGGGCTAGAAGCAGTTAAAGAAATGTCAGCTCTGCGCTTCCTTGTTGACATTTTCACTGACAAAAAATATGTGATTGCTATGAATGAAGGTATTGTCCCATTGGCAAATGCTGTAGAGGAACTTTTGCGCCATGTTTCTTCATTGAGAGCTACAGGTGTGGATCTGATAATTGAAATTATTAAGAAAATTGCATCATTTGAACAGTTTGAGCATGGAGAGTCATCTGGGAAAGCGAGTGTGGGCAATGAAATGGAAATGGATTCAGACAACCATGAGAATGTTGGTCCTTGCACTCTAATTGAGGCAACAAATTCACCCACAGAGGCTATGGGTGATGAACAATTCATCCAGTTGGCTATCTTTCATGTGATGGTGCTTGTTCACCGCACAATGGAGAATTCTGAAACATGTAGGCTGTTTGTTGAAAAATCAGGAATTGAAGCTTTGCTGAAACTCCTACTATGGCCTAGTATAGCACAATCTTCAGAAGGGATGTCTATTGCATTACACAGTACCATGGTCTTCAAGACTTTTACTCAGCATCACTCTGCTGCTCTTGCTCGTGCATGCTGTTCCTTCCTCCGAGATCATATGAAGAAAGCTTTGATGGGGTTGAGTGGTGTTTCAGGATCTTTTCTACTGGATCCTAAAGCGAGTCAAGATAGCACGACTTTCTCCTCACTTTTTCTTGTTGAATTTCTTCTGTTTCTGGCTGCATCTAAAGACAATCGTTGGGTAACTGCTTTGCTAAATGAATTTGGAAATGGAAGTAAAGATGTTTTAGAAGATATTGGGAGGATACACCGTGAAATTCTCTGGCAAATTGCACTGCTTGAGGATGCCAAGATTGAGGAAGATGGTGTCTGTGATGGTTCTGGTGATGAATCAAAGAATTCTGAATTTGGTTCAGCTGATAGTGAAGAACAGAGGTTGAGCTCCTTCAGGCAGTTTCTTGATCCTTTACTGAGGAGGAGAATGACTGGGTGGAGTTTTGAGTCCCAGTTTTTTGATATCATATCTCTATATCGTGATCTGACACGAGCTGCTGCTCTCACACGAGCTTCTGGTCTTCAGCAGCGACAGAGTGGAGATGGTACTTCAAACATGGAGCTGGGTGCTAGCAATCAACTGCAACAGTCAAGCTCTGTTGATGGTGCTGGAACTAGTGCTCCAAAGGATGATGATAAGCAAAGATCCTATTATCATTCATGTTGTGATATGGTTAGGTCCTTATCCATTCATATCATGCATTTGATTCAAGAGTTGGGTAAGGTTATGTTGCTTCCGTCTCGTAGACGGGATGATATGCTGAATGTGTCTCCTCCTTCAAAATCAGTTGCATCTACCATTGCTTCCATTGCATTGGACCACATGAATTATGGAGGCCATGTAAATACATCTGGAGCAGAGGTCTCCGTGTCAACAAAGTGCCGTTATTTTGGCAAAGTCATTGAATTTATTGATGGGATTATACTGGATAAGCCTGATGCATGCAATCCTGTTGTACTGAATTGCCTGTATGGGCGTGGAGTTATTCAGTCAGTTTTGACCACATTTGAAGCTACTAATCAGTTGCTTTTTGCTGTTAATAGAGGCCCTGCTTCTCCTATGGAGACTGATGAAAGTTGTTTGAGGCAGGATGGGGTCCAGGAATCTGATAATTCATGGATACATGGTCCTTTGGGTAGTTATGGAAAGCTGATGGATCACCTTGTGACTTCATCTTTAATTTTGTCTCCTTTCACAAAGCACTTACTTACCCAACCTTTAATAAGTGGGGGTATTCCATTTCCCCGAGATGCTGAGACATTTGTAAAGGTCCTCCAGTCCATGGTACTGAAGGCAGTACTGCCTGTTTGGACTCATCCTCAATTTACAGAATGCAGTTATGAGTTCATTGCTACAGTTCTTAACATCATGAGACACATCTACTCAGGAGTAGAAGTGAAGAACACAAATACCAATGCTACTCGTGTTTCTGGTCCTCCCCCAAATGAAGCAGCTATTTCAACAATTGTCGAAATGGGGTTCTCTAGGTCTCGAGCTGAAGAGGCTCTTAGGCAGGTTGGTTCAAATAGTGTGGAGCTGGCAATGGAATGGTTGTTCTCACATCCAGAGGAAGCACAAGAGGATGATGAGCTTGCCCGTGCACTGGCAATGTCACTTGGGAATTCTGGATCTGATGCAAAGGAAGATGTTGCACATGAAAGCAGCCATACAATTGAAGAAGAAATTGTCCAACCTCCTCCTATGGATGATCTGTTGTCAACATGTAAAAAACTTCTACAAATGAAGGACTCTCTAGCATTTCCTGTCAGGGATCTTCTTGTGATCATATGCTCCCAGAATGATGGTGAACATCGGTCCAGTGTGATTTCGTTTATGATTGATCAAGTGAAGCTGTGCACCAACATCTCTGACACTGGGAACATAAATATGCTGTCTAATCTTTTTCATGTCCTTGCTCTAATCCTTAATGAAGATCAATCTGCAAGAGAAGCAGCTGCCAAAAATGGTCTGGCCAAAGTTACATCAGATATTCTTTCACAGTGGGTTTCAAGCCCATTTGACAGGGAGAAAATCCCCAAATGGGTTACAGCAGCTTTCATTGCCATTGATCGACTTGCCCAGGTGGATCAAAAGTTGAATGCTGATATGCTAGAGGTATTAAAGAAGGATGTTGTTTGCCAGACAGCTGTTTCAATTGATGAGGATAAACAAAATAAATTGCATTCATCTCTGGGTTTGTCTCCAAAATATCTGGATCAACAGGAACAAAAACAGCTTGTTGAAATTGCTTGTGCATGTATTAGGAATCAGCTTCCATCAGAGATGATGCATGCTGCTCTGCAACTCTGTTCTACCCTCACAAGAAATCACTCTGTTGCGGTAATTTTTCTAGATGCTGGAGGCTTGGATCAACTGCTTTCCTTGCCAACAAGTAGCATGTTTGTTGGGTTTGACAACATAGCTGCTACCATAATACGTCACATTCTTGAGGATCCTCAGACTCTTCAGCAAGCAATGGAAACTGAGATACGTCATAGCATTGTAACAGCTGCCAATAGACAGCCCACAGGAAGGCTTACACCTCGTAGTTTTCTCTCAAATTTGACTTCTGTTATTCAGCGCGATCCATTGATTTTCATGCAGGCTGCTCGGTCTGTTTGCCAAGTGGAGATGGTTGGTGATAGGCCATATGTTACCTTACTTAAAGATCGAGAGAAGGATAAAGATAAAAGGGAAAAAGAAAAGGAGAAAGAGAAATCTGATGAGAAAGATAAGCTTCAAAATAATGATTTGAAGATTGGTGTAGCTGCTGTGAGCCCTGGTTCACATGGGAAGAGTGTTGATACTGGTTCTAAGAATGCCAAACTTCATCGAAAGCCTCCTCATAGCTTTGTGAATGTCATTGAACTACTTTTGGATTCAGTTGTAGCATTTGTTCCTTCCATGAAAGATGAATCTGTGACTAAAGAGGGCTCATCCTCATCAGACATGGATATTGATGTTTCTGCCAGCAAGGATAAAGGAAAAGCAATTGCATCTGTATCTGAGGGGAGTGGTACTGATAACCAGGAGAGTTCTGCATCCATGGCGAAGATAGTGTTCATCTTGAAGCTCCTCACAGAGATCCTTTTGATGTATGCTCCATCTATTCATATTCTACTCCGAAGAGATGCTGAAATCAGTAGCAAGAGTGCTCCTCCACGTGGTCTTTCTGTTAATTGTTCCGGTGGAATCTTTCACCATGTTCTTCACAAATTCCTTCCATATTCTAAGAATCCTCGAAAGGAAAAGAAAGCTGATGTAGACTGGAGGCAAAAGCTAGCAAGCAGGGCCAACCAGTTTTTGGTAGCATCTTGCGTTCGCTCATCAGAGGCGAGGAAGAGAGTCTTTACTGATATCAGTACTGTGTTCCATGATTTTGTTGAATTGTCCAAGGGGGGTTTCAGGGCACCTGGAGTTGATTTTCTGGCTTTCATTGATCTGCTTAATGATATTCTTGCTGCCCGCACACCTACAGGCTCCTACATTTCAGCAGAGGCTTCAGCCACTTTTGTAGATGTTGGTCTGGTTCGGTCTTTGACTCGAGCTCTTCATGTCTTAGACCTTGATCATGGTGATTCAGCGAAGGTTGTTACAGGGCTTGTTAAAGTATTGGAGTCGGTCACAAAGGAACATGTCCATGCTGCAGAGTCCAACACTGGAAGGGTTGACCAAACAGAAAAGGCACAGGAGCACAATCAGCATGGAAGTGATAATGGTGCTAGTGTAACACAGTCTATGGAGACAGCCTCCCAAGCTAATGTGAACTCAGTCCCAACAGATCAGAATGAAGCTTTTGGTGCAACACAAAATTATGGTGGATCTGAAGCTGTGACTGATGATATGGAACATGACCAGGATATTGATGGAGGTTTTGGTCTGCAGAATGATGATGATTACATGCATGAGAATAACGAAGGCACTAGAGCTCTGGAAAATGGCATTGATGCAGTGGGCATAAGATTTGAAATTCAGCCTGATGTACAAGACAATCTTGGTGAAGACGAGGATGATGAGGAGGAGGACGATGATGACGAGATGTCAGCAGATGAAGGAGACGATGTCGATGAAGATGAAGATGGGGAAGAGGAAGAACACAATGATCTCGAGGAAGATGAAGTGCATCACTTGCCCCATAATGACACTGATCAAGATGACCATGAAATTGATGAAGATGAGTTTGATGAGGAGGTGATGGAAGAAGAGGATGAGGATGATGAGGACGAAGATGATGGTCTCATACTTAGGTTTGGTGATGGAATGAATGGCCTTAATGTATTGGACCATATTGAGGTTTTTGGCAGAGATAACAGTTTCTCTAACGAGACTCTTCATGTTATGCCTGTTGAAGTTTTTGGCTCCAGGCGACCAGGGCGTACTACATCAATATACAATCTACTTGGAAGAAACAGTGATAGCAGTATTCCTTCTTTGCATCCACTTTTGGTGGAACCATCTTCTTCATTGCACGTGGGCCATCTAAGACAATCAGGTATCTTCATTGTTCACTTCTCTCTCTCTCTCCCTCTCCCTCTCTCTACTCTGTTTACATAGTGGCAGTTGCTATCTTAGTTTCTTGCCTTGTGCATGAGATCTCAGTCTGGTCTTTGTATTCCTTGCAGAGAATGCCCGTGATCATTACTCTGATAGGAACCAAGAGGGAACACCATCTCGTTTAGAGTCTTTCTTCCGGTCACTGCGAAATGGGCGTCATGGTCATCGGTTGAACTTGTGGTCCAGTGATAACCAACAAAGTGGTGGATCTAATGTGTCTGCTGTTCCACAGGGTCTTGAAGATTTAGTTGTTAGCCATCTGAGGCGACCAGAACCAGGGAAGCCTTCTGACCATGAAGCAGCAGCAGTGGAGTCTCAGAGTAAAGGTGATGCAAACCAATTTCCAGGATCAGCTGGGACAACTTCTGAACACCCCACAGAAACCAATGAGAACGATGAAAACAGGCAAACATCTCCTCTATCTGCGGTGCCAGATGGTTCTGGAAATTCTGATATGGCACCTGTGGCAAATGCAGCTACTCAGAGAACAGATGCATCCAGCAGACCACCTCAATCTATTGAAATGCAGTTTGAGCAGAATGAGGTTGTGCGTGATGTTGAAGCTGTTAGCCAGGAGAGCAGTGAAAGTGGGGCAACTCTAGGGGAGAGTCTTCGAAGTCTTGATGTTGAAATTGGAAGTGCAGATGGCCATGATGATGGTGGGGATAGGCATGGTGTGGCAGATAATCGGACAAGACGGGCCAATGTATCATTTGGAAATACTGCACCAGTTAGTGGCAGGGATGCACCACTCACTAGTGTATCTGAGGTTTCTGAACCTCCAAATCAAGAAGCAGAACAAACTGGTCCATCTGAGGAACAGCAAGAGAATACTGATACTGATACTGTGTCTATTGATCCTGCATTTTTAGAGGCACTTCCAGAGGAGTTGAGAGCAGAGGTTCTTTCTGCTCAACAGGGTCAAGTGGCTCAACCTCAAAATGCTGACGCACAGAACACTGGAGATATTGATCCAGAGTTTTTAGCTGCACTGCCACCAGATATCCGGGAAGAAGTTTTGGCTCAGCAACGAGCACAAAGGCTGCAGCAATCACAGGAGCTAGAAGGGCAACCTGTTGAGATGGATACAGTCTCTATTATCGCAACATTCCCTTCTGATTTACGAGAAGAGGTATATTAGTACATAGAAATTGAGCTTCTATTATATTTTTATCCTATTTGTTTAAACATATATCTTCTGATGTTTTCCACTTTCTTTTTGTCTTAGGTTCTTTTGACATCTTCAGATGCTATACTTGCAAACCTCACACCTGCACTTGTGGCAGAAGCAAATTTGTTGCGTGAAAGGTTTGCACGGAGATACAATCGAACACTTTTTGGTGTATACCCTAGAAGTCGTAGAGGTGAATCCTCTAGAAGAGGTGAAGGCATTGATAGGGCAGGTGGAGCTCGTAGATCCCTTGGAAACAAGCCTGTGGAGGCAGATGGGTCACCTTTAGTTGACGTAGAGGATTTGAAGGCGTTGATTCGTTTGCTTCGTATAGTCCAGGTATTCTGTTGGTGGAATTGAATTGCAAAATTTGACTTATGATTTTAAATATTAAGGGGTCTGAATATCTGTTTGTGTTCAGCCACTTTACAAAGGCCAGCTACAGAGGGTTTTACTGAATCTCAGTGCACATGCTGTTACCAGAACTTCTCTAATAAAAATCCTTATGGACTTGTTGATGCTTGATGTAAGGAAGCCTGCCAACAGTCTGAATACTTCTGAGCCTCCTTATAGGTTGTATGCCTGCCAAAGTAATGTCATGTATTCTCGCCCACAACATTTTGACGGTAAGGCTTTTTTCCCACTTTAATATCATTGATTAGACCC
>CM008345.1:13051842-13067731 GCA_002525835.2 Ipomoea batatas
GTTATCAGTTATTATGTATTAGCCCCTCTTTTCTTATTTATTATTCCAATAGCCCGATTCTTTTGGTTATTTATTCAACCCCTAATTATATATATTATTAATTAGCCTATTTATTTTTTTACCGCCATCCCACGCTCTTAGGCCGGTACTTTTGGACTTAATGCGCATGTTATTAGGCCTCACGCCCTTGTTAATAATAATATTATTCTCATTTCTTTGTCCGATATCATTATACCCGGTTTATAGTGGACTCGGTCTTAATAAAATTATTAGTGATAATAAATTGAAAGCAAATTACGCAGTACAAATAGAAAAATAGAGAAAACACCGAGAAGATATTTCTCTATTATAAATATATAATTAAATTCGAACTTTAACCGGCAATATTTAATTAGGAGCTGAGTGCAATACAAAATTATTTTGAAAAACAAATAATTAATTGCACGCCATAGAGCTGATACTCTATCATTAAAACAAGGTTTATACTTAATAGGTGATTGAAGCAGCAACCAAGCCGGGAATGCCATCTCCATTTCCTTTGTACGTGCAAACTTCCCATTCTCATAGGAGCTAGTAATATGGTAGCCTGCATATCATAGAATATATGCTAAACTAAGCCATGATACAAAATAATACTCCGTTCATTCTATTTTATGTGTCTGATTCGATTAAAACATTATTTACAATTCGTTTTTTTTTTTTTTTTTGTGAGTAATATCAAGGGGGCGTTTGGTTGGAATATTAGACTATCTTAAGTTGTCCATAGCTGACCATCCCAAATCAAGAAGATCAATAGACAATTTCTACGAGAAGTCACTTGGAACTTTGTGATTATCAAGCTAATTACAATTTAATCAGTTTGGTTGAGTTTGACTCAGAATCAAATACTTGATAATTGGAATAAATTTTAATAAAAACGAACATTTTATTTAGTTTATATTATTGTTAGCTTACCCTAGTTTCAACGAAGTATCCGAGCAATAATCCTCTGCAGGCGGAGCACTGCTACAGCTGTTCACGTTGGTGGTGATGGACTCCGACGAGATGCCTTCTTCTGCTACCATGCATTCCACGTCAGCAGTCGCCGGAAACTTCCCGTCGCCGATCATCGCCACCTGTACTTTATCATTCAGCCCTTCTACTTCTCCCACAATAATTACGATTAAACAATAATAATAGAAACTATAAAATTATTATTATTATAAATAAATAAATAAATAAAAAAACACTTTACTTTCTGTCGCAATTGTTTATTTTCTTCCAAAAGCTCAGCACCCTGCAGAAGAAATATGGGAAAAGATCAGAAGAAGAAACAAAGCAAAATTTTTTAATATTAAAATATATTTTACTTCAGAATTATTCCATTTTTTTTTGTGCCATTGAAATAGGAAACACCGAAATCTATTTTATATATATCAAGTATGTATTCTAAATAATTCTGTTTATTTTCCAGAAAATGAATCAAACACAACAAGACAGTTTTCTGAAATGCAACTAAGGAAAATGTTTTCTAAAAAATAATTCATTTTCTTTTTCCTACTTTCCAAACACACCCTTAATCTTACTACTATTAGGTCACTTCCAGGTCCATTTCTAAAGCATTACTTTTATCATATTTTGGTGTACAACTTTCAATTTCTCAACCAAATCTGAAAACAACAGAAATGCATCACATTTCTAATTCAAAATCTTATTAGCTTTTGTTTTGCAAACCTTCCTTTGAAGGGTAGAAATCTCGTTCATAATTCTTTGACCCTGAAATGCATCAATCAACAAAATTGTTGCAAAAATCATTATCTAAAAAGAAAAAAAAAAAAAAAGAATAATGGATATTAATTTTATTTATTTATATATATAAACCTTGGTCTCGACCACACGAGATAGTCCAACTTCAAGCCTTTTTTCCAATTGTTGTAGCTCTTCTATACTTAACCCTTGAAGTTCCTCCCCCTTCAACATCCTGTATGTTGTTCATTTAACCTAGTTACATGATTCATACACCCATACTCATCAAGTATTACATTTTTTCCGACCCTTTAGAGGGTACAGTGATGAAATCCTTTCGACATAAAGAAAATTTGTTAAACATATAATATATAAACATAAATGTGCAATTTTATTATCAGTTTAGACTTTTAGTTGGGATGGAACACATGTTTTGGTATCAAAGTCATCCCCATGCTAAAGGTATAGTAGTCTTGTGTATGTTGTTTAAAGGCGAAAGTGAAATATCACAACTTTTAACGTTATTTTACTTTTTTCATGAATCGGAGGCGGGGCACAACCCCTCTTTTTGACCTAAGGCTCGCTCGCTCACCGATCTGAGCAGAAGACATTGTCGGGTGGGGAGTTTGGCTAGAGCGGCACATCTATTAAAAGATAACGTTGGTCGGTTGGTGTCCTAAGATGAGCAACAGGGTAAAAGCTCAGTTGATTCTGATTTCTAGTAGGAATATGAACCATGAAAGCATGGCTTAACGATCCTTTAGACTTTCGAAATTCGAAGCTAGATGTGTCAGAAAAGTTACCATATATAATATATAAACATAAATGTGCAATCTAACTATTAGCTTAGCTTTTTAATTGAGATGACATATATATATGTTTCAATTAAATTTATTAATTATACATTTTTCTACCTTATCATTATTTTCAACTATGACATGTACTTGTATCAAATATTATATGAAAAAATTGTACCTGAATTCGTGAGTCTTGTCAGCAATTTCCTTCCTCAGTCTCACATGAAGACTGTTCTCTAGCTAAACGTTGAGGACAAAAGAATACTTTAATTACTTACTAAATATGAGCAATAGAATTATTTGTGCACATGAATTTGGTGTTATATATGTGTGCATGTGATTTCAAAAAAAAAAAAATTTCCCATTAATTAGATGGAAGTTTTTTTTCTTTAATTTACTGGAAAGTCTACAATGCAGCTATTATTCGAAGATGTACTATGGATAAAGCAGACAAATGGTCACAAAGAGGTAAACTAGTTTATATTGCTTATAATTGACTTGTTCAAACTGAGAATGTCAATAAGTAACTACTGAAAAAGTGGTTGATTCTATCCTGAAGAACAAAAAGTGATTTTTATAGAGAGGTATAACATTACTTGCAGTTTAAAATGCAATAATATATATAATTGAAATACATACCTGAAGTTCAAGAGAAGGTTGGAGATTTGTTTTCTCATTATTGTCACTAGAGTGCAACTTGTATTTTCCAAGGATATCCTTCATGCTACAATCAATAAAACAAACCAATTCAATGACATTAACTTCATCAATAGAATGTTTAGTTTCTTCCTAATAATTGAGGTTTTCTAATCTGATAAGAATCAAATTTGTGATCTTTAGGTACGAAAATCATGTTCAATTGCACCACTCCGCTACCCCTTTCAGAGAAACCCTTGCAATTTTGAGTGTTCGTGTGGGAATTATTTACTCAATTCAGAGATAATTGAAAGGGAAAAGGAAAAGATAGAAATACACATAGTCTATACCTAACTTGATTAATTATAATATTATCTATTATCTCCATTTATCAGTCAAATCAACTCTTTTTTCTTCACTTATTTTTTTAGTATTTGTTTTTGCGTTTAATAATTCAATAGTATTTTTAAATTAGTTTCTAAATATATAAATTTTATATATTAATGCTAAAAACTTAATATTATGACAAATTGAATTGTAAATAACTTAATATTGTCTATTTTATTATAATTATGTTTAATATTAATCAAATAATGACAATTTGCTTGAGAACTATGGAATGGATAGACAATAACCCACAAATAGTACTATATTTGGCAATATTATAACTATTTACTGTATAGCATTTTTGTAGTTTATTTAAGACAATAATCATATCAATCAATATATCATTTAGAATAAAATAAAATCAATAAATTAAGGATTATTCACAATTTTTTTTTGAAAACAGATTATTCACAATTTATAATCATACAATTAGTAAAACTTGGAGGCCTAATTAATCTACGTACCTTTTACTTGACAAATATGTTGGATTATGAATTGTATGGGCTACAAACTTATGGACATCTATATATTTGTGCCAAATTAAAAAATTTGTAATTTCATTTGAATAGACTTAATTGTAAAAGAATTTTATAAGGTATCATGCATTAATGCATTATCATGTCATACTTTCAACGAAAAATTCTACACTTTATTTTTCTATAAAATAATATTATTTGCTCATTTAATTTTTTACACGCTTGTACACAAAATTGATTTGACTTTATCCATAATTCTATACCATAAGATAGATGCTAATTAAGTATTGAATAATATAGTGGTTTGATCTTAAAGCACAGATAACTTTGTGTAAACGCATGTAAAATTAGAATGTGCAATATTTTCTAATAACAAAGTGATATATAGATATAGTTATAGTTATATACGGGTATCAATAATTTCTTAAAAGATTACAATATCAAAAAAAAATTCTAAATATGTATTATAGTTATAAGGGGGTGTTTAGGCTTTATTTGGCACAACTAATTGAAAAAGTTAGTAGAGTAACTAATAAGCTAACTGATTGAAATTAAAATGTTTGGTAAAATTAATTATTGAATAAATTGATAAGTGTAAAAAGATAAAATGATAAAGTGAGATATTAGGATTTTGATTAATGAATGATAGATGATGTTATTTTTGTAAATTAATAAGAATATTAAAAAAAAAAGATTAAAAGCCAATAGCTTATTTTGAATGCTAGTTGTGATAACATTTCAAAATAAACTATTATTTTAAGCTCCACATGTTTTACCAAATAAAACTTACTATTTGTAGCTTAAAATAAACTATAAAATCCAAAATAACGTCTATCAAATAGAGCTTTAGTTGAGTACACGAACTATTTTTACCCAATAGAGCTTATAGTTTTGCGCGTTTGATAGCTTGATATCAATTACCAGGTTTATTTACCTATTTTTACAACACCACTATTGGATTCAAGTCCATTTATTAATCATAAAACTCATTCATTTTCTCCTTCATACTTTTGAACAATAAAATAAAAATAAAAATATTAGCATCTCTCCTTTCAATGTAAAACTTGAATGCACATTGACATATATGTATGTATTATTTTTTTTATTCATTTATTTATTTATATTTATAATTAATTAGATTCTAATTCCTGATTATAACAAAACAAAGAGAATTTCTTTACTAAATCTCATTACAATTACCAAGTATTTATTCTAATCAGTAATCACAAGTATATATGATTTAAATATTTGAAGGAAAAGTCACCTAAATCTGCCAAAAATAGCAATAAACTGAAGCATTCATTCATATGCAGCTAATTAAGAAGTGATTTGATTTTTTCCTCAAAAAAAAGAAAGAAGTGATTTGATTGATATGACTGGACAATGTAGATGAGATCAAATTTAAGAATCCCAACTGCAACAACAGACATTGTTACCAAAAATACTATTTTGACTCCAAAAATCTACTCCAAACTTTTACTCTCATTAAATATTCAAATTTTATTGAAGAAAAAAAAATAATGGATAAAAATCATGACCCCTTGTAGAATTTTAGTAAGCAATCAAGCCACATTATAGAGAGTATAGAATGAAAATACACCTAGAATTACTCTGATATATATTGCTACATCTGCAGCTGGTCAGCTCAAAGACTAGAAAAGCAAGAAAAGTGATAGTGTGCAGAAAGCAGCATAATAAATCATGGGACAACTCGATCTGATGATGCACATAAAACCTCGTGAAACATACGGAGCATCAAACAAATCAAACAACATAGATATCTACGAAGCACAAATCAATTCAAACAATTCAACTTTTTTATTTTTATTTTTTTAAAATGAATATATATACACAGATAGATATGTGTTTCAGTAGGTTGAGAAAGTAGTTATGAACAGATACTACATTGTAACAGAGTCAGTAGTACTAAAAAAATATATAGAGATAGATATATAGATAGATACCTGGAGCTAGAAAAGTCGTAGAGCTTGCCGGTAGCGGAGAAGACGATGAGGGCGATCTGAGCATCGCAGAGCACAGAGAGTTCTTGAGCTTTCTTGAAAAGCCCTCTTCTCCTCTTTGAGAATGTCACTTGCCGAGCCGTTATGTTATCTATCTTCTTTATCTTTATCTTCTCTCGAGCCATAATTTTTAATTTCTGCTAGCTCAGATCAATTCCTCTACCTGCGCATATCATCATGAAAAACAACATAAAATTAAACCCATTATCATAATTAAACATATGAATTGAAGAGAAAAAAGTTTGAGAATTAAACAAATCTGGGTTAGCTAGAATGAAGCAGACGAGGTTTCTTGGAAAGAAAGAAAAAATGCCTTTTTTTCTTTCTCTTTTTTTCTGCTAAATTTAGTATAATACAAATTACAAAAGCGTGGTGTTTCGCAGAAACCCTAGAAGATGAAGAAAAAAGAAAATCCCATTTCAGACTGGGGCGGAAAACCCCAGAAAAATCTGACCAATAAATTGGCATGAACGTGCAGACCTCAGGTGAATGAATATTGGAGTGTAGGGACTGTTTGGCTTTCTCCTTATTGGGAGTGATGGGATTCCAGCTGATCGATCTGATGAACTGATGAACTGATGAATATAATGATATATATATAGCCTTTCTTTTTATGTAAAACCCTTTTGTGGTCCTCTTCTAAAGTAGAAGAGAGAGAGAGAGAGGAATGGGTACTGTTGTGAGAGATAAGTGGTTCAAGAAAGGAAAGTCTGCTCCCTGGTTAATAAAATAAATGAGTAAAAAAACCCTTGCTTTCAAGAGAACTTGAATTGCCCAAAGTTTAAGGTTACTATTAATGGTAGTTTCTTATCCTTCTCCTTCACTTCCTTTATTATCATGTATATATATATGGCTGCTTACCTCACCAATACATTTTAGGAATGAAAGACTTGTGTTTTTTATGCTGATCTCTTGAGTGGTATTATAATTTTTTGTTTTTTTGAATAATTCTATTCTTCACTGTTGAATACTATTACAATGCACAAACTATGGAAGTGTACACGGGTGCTACTTGACCATGGCAGAAGTTTTATTGTTTAGGGTTTATATATTTGTTTTGATGTTTACATCTTGACAGGGTAATAATATATTTTTGTTCATTGGCTACCGTGAATTGGACGACTCCACTTAGTGTTTTAAAAATTATGTTTATTCATTAAATATAAAAAGAATCAATCAGATATTGTCACATAAAGAATTGAATTCAATTTTTTTATTCATTTACTAGTCGTGGCTCGTGAATTGGTTGTCCCCCTCATATATGTTGGCCCCAAGGTATAAGGAGGAGAGGCAAGAGTTGAATAGACTTTTAACAATTGAAAATGATAGTGTTTATTTAAAGGAAGTCTTTAATCTTACCTTAAAGAGATTTGTGTACCTTGAAGTAAGAACATGTGAATATGTATGAATGTTAAGCTCAATAGAAATTAAAGAAATTAGGATAGAGAGAGATAGAGTCACAAATACTTTAAGATCAGATATTTTGTAGCGAAAAGTTGTATTAGCACATGTCAGAATCAAACAATTACCACTGCACCACGCAAAAAGTTATAGCTAATAGCAAAAGCGTAACTTTATTTTATTATACTTGTGTACTCTTCAACGTCACATTTCGATGACAGGATGCTAGACTTAGCCATCCAAGCCTCTACCGAATAGCACATGTGAATAAATGGCTTTGTAAGAAAAGTAGGAAAGATTTATAGTGGGTTGAAGATGGTGTAATTTGTGGGTTGAAGATGGTGTAATTTGTGGGTACTGCACGAACTACTCTTCAAAGTACCATTTTGAAAGATTTAATTCTGACTCTTTTAAATTAATTCAAATTTTTAATTCTAGAATTAAAATCTAGGTTAATGGGTTGAAGGTTACAGACTGATTTTTAAACCAGTGATAATGTCATGGTTTAATGCTATTTATTTCTCCATCTCCTATAAAAGCCTTGTTGTTGGCAGATTGTTTACGCGCTGGTTTTTTAGTCATCAAAATCTTTATTTTCTCTCTACCTTTCTCTCATTTTCTTGAAAGGAAAATTTCTTCCAACACTTTTGAAAATAATCGAAGTGCTCGGTACGTCTGTGTTCTAGTTTGCCAGGTTTATTCATTTGAGTGCTCAAACGTTAAGCCGTAATCCATTTTATTCTGGGAGGCTATCGCTACAACGCTCCTCAAGAGGTAACGAATCGATTTTGAAGAGAGTGCAAGTACACACAACTCATATTTCTACTGCTTCTTCCTCCTTTTCTTGATCATTGAGTTTATATTCTAATTTATAAAATCCTCATTTTCGTTTTTATTTATTTTGTATAGATAAATTCGAACATGCGCCAATGACCTTGTGGTATAGTGGCACCCGGTGTCCCGGTTAACACTCTCACATGGATGATGGGAGTGGGTTTGAGCCTTAGATTGTAACAGAGTCAGTAGTACTCAAAAAAACATGCTAGTTTCGTACTAGTTATATATGTGTGTGTGTGTGTGTATATATATATATATATATATATATATATTTGTTCTATCGACTTATTCACAACCTACAATCTTAAAATCGATTTCTTTTGTGAATAAGTTGATGACTTCCACTTTTGTTGTAAGTGGAATTGTGAATGTTGCTCGTAGTGCACATTCAAGTGGTTGGAGCGGCAATGATGTTGCACGATTAGGGGGGTCAATTTGACATTTATTTCCTCTTTTTTTATAAGAAAAAAATATATATAGTCTAACCTTAGAACATCCACGAGGCGTTTCTTGGAAAGAATGAATTAGAGGAAAAATGAATTGTAATTCTGTGAGAAAAGAATAAAGTGAAAATTGAAATTGAAATTGAGGAATAGAATGATTGGGAATTGAAATGGAAGAAGTGAATGAGAACTAAAATGTCATTGTATAATAATAATAATAATAATAATAATAATAATAATAATAATAATAATAATAATAATAATAATAATAATAATAATAATAATAATAGTAATTCATGATGGAATTACAATTCCACACATAATTTCACAAAGTGTGAAATTGCAATTTCATGGGACCCTAAAAATTACAATTCTCTCTAATCAAACCATGAAATTGTAATTCCATAGAATTTTGTAGGAATGTAATTACAATTTCATCCTATCATTAATAATTTTTTGGGATTATTTTAATTACATGAGAGGGAAGATTATTTTGAATTAAAATCTCGTGAATGAAACAGTAAGTGTCGTAAAAACTCCCTTCCAATAAGATTCATTAATCGTGATGATTATCATAATCAAGTGACTAAAAGTGAAATAAATTCTTTTTAAAATAACACACATATACATGCTTAAGATTGTATATTTTTTTTTGAATGCTTAAGATTGTATATTTAACTGTTCTAATTTCAATATTCTCCCAAACTTCTTCATAGTCAGAGACACGACCGATTTTGAATACCTATCGTGAAATCATTAAGGGTGTGTTTGGTTCGCACATGGAAATTAAAATCGGAATGAAAATTAAATATTTGGTAATGGGAATAAATTTTAGTGAAAACATTTTGCATGTTTGATAGTACGGTAAAATTGGAATGATTACTAATATTGATGTTTCGTTATGTGTGACCTTATAATAGGAATAAATCTTTTAAAAATACAAAAACCAAAAAATCTAGACAATTTATCCTAATATAATGCCATCCAAAACATCAATATGAACAAAAAAAAAATCATAATAAAAAATTGAAGTGATAATCAATTCCCATAGTTGTGTGTTACAGAATTGTCAACCAAACGCTAACTATGATTTTGATTTTCATTCCTACTACGTAAACCAAGCACCCTAACTTATTTAACTCATATCACTCAATCACATCATTACACACATTTCTGCTGGCTCATTGCTACAGTTAAAAGAGAATTGTCTGACAACTGGTAAGGAAAACAAAACTTTTAAGGTAACAAAAATCTTAAAACTTTTCAAACCTTGTTGTAAGTTGCTTAAATTATCTAGCAGACTAGACAGTGTTCAGTAATCAGGAACCTCCTAAAGGGATGAGATGTATAAGGTACATTTGTTACAACAATTGAAAAACATTGCCACAGGTTGATGGCCAAATAACTGAACTTTCAATTTTCAACAGGCATAGAATTCCAGCATCTCTTCTTCCACTGGGTGAGTAGTGCCAACAATGACTAGACAGTGTAGAGGAGGCCCGAAGTCGTACGTTAGCAATCGCTTCATAGAACCTGCAACAACCTTCTGGTCTTCGCTGCCCAGCCGGGCAAAACCAACGCAAGCAGTGTCTTCATTGTAGGCTGCAATTCGAGAAAGTAAATGAAAGGAGATATAGCATTAATCGAATTCTTCGGTTTTCACTTCCATTTCAAGAGAAGGGATGCTGAGAATGAGTGCTGTTAATATAGCCAAAGACCTTGTGGTCTAGTGGCACCTGGTTACACCCCACATGGGAGGGGGTGGGTTCGAGCCTCGGTGGAGGCGATTTTGGCTCTTTGTGCTTCATTTGATTGAGAAAGTATCTATGAACAGATACTACATTGTAACAGGGTCAATAGTACTCAAAAAAAAAAAAAAAAAAAAAAAGTTAAAACTAGATTTAGTTTTACTAACGTTGTTATAGTGCATTCAAATACCTGATTCCCCACGGGATTCTTCAACTTCTAAGAGTTGCTCAATGGCAGTGTTTATTGTCATGTACCTTGGTGGCTCATATTGCTTTTTACCTCTGAGAATAAGATGAGGTTCTGAACAACTAAGTTAAGCTATTTCATGAAGAATGTACTTAAATAGATAGATAGTAAATCTAACCTAGCCAAGGATTCCAATGAGGGTTCTTTCACCCGTATATCTGCAATATCAAATTGTAGAATTAAGTGCATAAAAGAAAATTAGTATAACAGAATACATTGACGTATATATTAATACTATGAGTGGTGAACAACTGAGCGGGGGGTTATGCTGCACTGTCAACAGATATGCTAGGGAAAGCTTTTTTCTAGACAGATAGGACGGAAACAAATACTCAACGTCATAAAGAAACCAGCATTCCAACTCCAGAAGAGATAATAACTAAATGCTTCAAAAAAGTAAAAATAATGTTTTTCTATATGAAAGTTTGCTATTTTGGGCCCTCATGTCCCGGTATTGACAGTGTTAACCCTCAAGTTCAAAATTGTCCAGTCACTGTCCCCCTTGTTTCCAAGGCTTCCCATGTTAATCCCTTCATCACTCAGTCTCACACCATCACAAGCCACACGAGCAACCAACATGTGTAGATATTAGTTAAAATGAAAAAATTTCCATTCCCATAATTGATCTCTATAGTTAAAAAGTATTCAATATTTCAATTAGCATACCCACTGTTTCAAAAGTTTCCCCTGTTAGTTCTCCAAGGGACTAATGAGGGGAAACTTTGACAACAAGGGGGACGTTGATGGAGAACTTTAAACTTAAGCAAGTAGTCAAACTCAGTGTAATGTTCCATAAAACCTCTTTTTTGAAGCAGTACACTGTACACATAGTGGACTGTTCCGTGAACAAGAATCAATGCCACATTTATTGCACTCATTGGAAGACTGGGGAAGATGTGAAACAAATAAAAGAAAAAAGAAAACCAGTTTTGTATTATTTCCATTAATCGAAATTCTTTTATGCCATCTGGTCTCTAATACTTGAGAAATAAAAGTCAGAAACATCAAATCCAGCAATAAAAAATCTATACATAGACACACAGACACGCATATCTTATATATGATGAGCATTATGTAACCAAGGTATCAGCGGTACCTAGCAAACAGAGAGTATGCAATCCAAGCTTTCGATTTTCACGAATCTTCTCATAGAAACTGTCAGGTCTCCAAGTGTCTGTGAAGAAGGGTATGGAGATCGTCTCTCCGTAACGATAGAGCTGCAAGCCACAAACGCCAACAGCATTCATTACTGATGCATTATGCACAACCTTTACATCCACCCCCAACTTTTTTGCTCTAACAACAAGGTCACTGTGGGTAGTTGCCCTGGGTCCAATTCGAAAGTATGAAGAAACAAATTGTAATTGTCAACAAGCAGGCTAAATTACAAGTTTTAAAGAACAAAATTGAAATTTTTCCTAAGCAGTATTAACAATCGTTCCACCAGCAAATGCATTTAGATGTATAAGCCACTTCATATGTAAACTGATCTACAAAGGTATCTTCAACAATCAAGTTAAACTAGGAAAATAATCAAATCTTTATCAATTGAGCCAAATGGTGAAACATCTGCATCTAGACTGATCCAGAATCAATGATTATAAACACCCAACTAATTAAGAAATGTATGACAGGAAAAATCAACAAAATATAACAAAAACAAAATGACATAAAACAAATCAAATAAAA
The DNA here is from genome assembly GCA_002525835.2 of Ipomoea batatas. NCBI lineage: Eukaryota > Viridiplantae > Streptophyta > Magnoliopsida > Solanales > Convolvulaceae > Ipomoea > Ipomoea batatas. The sequence goes on from CM008345.1 coordinate 13,064,250, forward strand.
TGTAATCACGAAAACTGAGCAAATAATGATAGCGAAAAGAAAATCACAAATTGAATTAAATGAAAAAAAGCATTCAATACCCGAAAGGGTCTCCAACTACAAGGAAAGCAATGTCGGAGGACTGCGCTTCCAATAGTATGGCATCAGCTTTCTCCTCAACAGTTTCTCTATCCGCAAGAGTAATCGATTTTCCGTATAAGTTTTCCTGCAAAGATTGAAACTTGATCGCATAAGCGCCCAAAACAAATCGCCAAAACGCTTGAAAGACGGAAAAAATTATTAGAGCAATGAGCAAGTGTTAACCAGAGTAGAAAGGCCATCAGAGGAGAGTCCAAAAGAGAGAAGAGAAGTGTATGCTTCCATATACACTTGGCTGCATTTCTTCACTGCTTCAAGTCCTTTCAGGGTGATGTCTTTCTCGTCCCCTAAGCCCAATCCGATTATATACAACATCTTATTAGATTTTCAGCTGCTATTGATTGAACGAAATTAGTTGAGTTCGCAGCTCAAATTGAAAGATCACTGAACCTAAACCCTAGAAAAACCCTCTGGCAGCGAGACTTGGAAGTTGGAACTGAAGGAGACGCTGATTTGCACGAGAAGCGTAACGGGATTTATGAGGCTTCCGGCTATTAACTGTTAAGTAGGTTTTTTTTTTTTTTTTTTTAAAGAAATACTTAATACTCGGGTAGTTCTACACTTTTGTAAAACATTTTCAACTCAATTAATCTAAGTCCCTACTACTAGAGTTTGAACTTATTATCATATATATAGAATGGTAAATGAGATTCTATCACACTACATGGGAGTTGGCAATGTAGACTTTTTTTTTAATTAGCGACTGACAAGTAGGTTTTTTTATTAATTAGCGGCAAATTATACTATAGAACTACTGATAAATGACGTTCCTGCTATATTCAAGGCCGGCCCTGAGGGGTGCAGGGTGGGCACCTGCCCAGGGCCCATCTCTATAAGGGTTCATAGGCCATAAGATATACGGAGTATTATATATATAATATATATTACTTATTATATATTAAAAAAATAATAGGGTTAATTGTTTTTGGAAGTCAAGAACTGAACTCATGAAGACGGAATGAGACGTTGTCGCACACCCACCGCTCACGCTACCCAGCCGCCCAGGAGTATAAAGGTCGTCGGTCGTGCCTACGCCACATCAACCACTCAAATACTCAATAAACGATTTTCACTGCTTCGCCACCCAACCAATGCTTCGCCGGTTCGCTGCGCCTTCACCTAATCATCTTCGCAAATTGTAGATTCATAGTGCCTTCGCGACGTCGCCTAATGCAAAAATGCTCTAATCGCCTGCGGCCTGCCTAATTTACCATTGTACAGGTATTTTATGAATTGCATATTATACCGTAATGCTGTATTGTTGTAATGTTGTTTGTGAAATCCTAAATTCCTAACTGAGTAATTGTCACTTTGCTATTTAAATAATTAAATAAATTAGGAATTTAGTTTGCAGATGAATCGCAGAAATGCATAATAGTGGATTAATAAGGAATTGACGAATTGTAATTTTGGAATTATGAATTTAGTTTGCAGAATTGCATTTTTTATAACCCAGTGGGGTAGCTCAAGTGGCAAGTGAGCTCTCATTGTGGGGAGGAATTTTGGAAGAATCCGAGTTCAATTCTTAGAAGTGACGATTTCCCCCCTACATGTAAATTTACCAAATAAAAAAGAATTGCATTTTTTTTTTTGCATTGTATTGTTGTTTAGGAATTCTAATATATTTCTAATTATATTGTATTGTTGTTTAAATGTTTACGAGTTTGGAATTAGGAATTTTATTTCTGCTTTAATTTTATTTATTAGGATTTCTTTGTTTAGGAATTCTAATATATTTCTAATTATATTGTATTGTTGTTTAAATGTTTAAGAGTTTGGAATTAGGAATTTTATTTCTGCTTTAATTTTATTTATTAGGATTTCTATGTAAAATGAAATTGTAAATTTATTAGGTTTATTATATGGATGGATTGAAGGGACATGTTTACCGTTGGTCGAACTAAAGATTTTCAATTGACTGATTTTGATTGATTGATTTATAAGTGCATATGCTTTTGTTTCTTTTTTGTTAATATCGATTTTATAATACTTTTTTTTTATACAATGTTGCCTAAAAAAATTCATCGGTGAAAAAAGAAAAAGAAGAAAACAATTTGATCATCCAGAAACAAATTTTTTATATAGGGGTCCTTTTTTAATTTCGCCCCGGAACCTATTAAACCTTTGGACCGGCCCTGACCATATTGTAAGTTCATATTTAGTATTATGAGGATTTAAAAAATATTTAAAGTGTATACTAAAAATAAATATATATGTCAATGATTTGCCCTAATAACGTAAATTATAGTCCATTGTATAATGATTGTATGCGATTAATAAGGTTATATGTGTGTGTGAGAGATAATTGTACTTAGGCCTTGTTTGGTAAATAATTAGCCAATTTTAGCTTATTTGATCACTATTAGTTGTTTGGTTAATAAGCTTTTTGTAACTTCAAAAACTAAAATTCAAAAGGCTACTCAAAGCAGCATTTTCAATTAGCTTTTTGAGAAACAACTTTCTACAATCAACTAATGTTATTAACTAATCATACATTCTAACCCAATCAGTTAACGATCATTTACTAAACAGGGCATTAATCTCATGTTTCATATTCATTTGTTACTTGTTTTTTTTTTTTTCATTTGTTACTTGTTAATAATACTTAAAGTCTTGCAACAAAATTGCAACTTCATTACTAGTAGCACTAAATAGTTTTTGGTATTGATGATAATTTTTCAAAATTTTGAAGGATTCTTATGGAATGACAATGTGTATGTATATATGTGTTTGTGTTGGTGTGTTTTTTATTTATATACATCTCACAACCATGGTTGCAGTAGGCGCTAGTCGGACGGTAGACTAGCGCCTAGCGCCTAAGCGGATAGATATGGTAGGTCCACAAATAATTAAATATAATTATATTTATTTAAATTAATTTTCATTACAATTATAAATTTATAATTCAAATAAGTAAATAAAAAATAAAATATAAGATAGATATGGTGGGTCCACAAAAATTAATAAAAAGAAAAATTTTAGGAATTGAGTGAGATAGCCGATAATGATGTGAATGTTTGGACCTACAAAAAACTTGAGAAAAAACTCAAACTTTTGAGGTTAACCTTAATAACACAACAGGTTTGCACATATAGGGCAAAAAGGTAAATATATAAAAAAGACATATATACCCCTCTTAATTAGGGGTATAAGCTTAATTTTGATAAATAGGAGCACCAATTTGGTAAAATCAACCAGCACACCCACACCCACACCCACACCCACTCACAAAACCTCAACTTTCATCAAAATTTAACCTGCATCTAACCACTACACATTCCTCATTTCTACCGTCCCCATTTGAAACACAGTGGGGAAACCAAAATCGAAACAAAAATCCCAAA
>CM008345.1:13092849-13102968 GCA_002525835.2 Ipomoea batatas
ACGATATATCTCCTCCAAAGGCTATGAGAGCTTAAGATTAGTTTAACGTAAACAGTTAATATAACCCAAATTTTAATCGATCAAAGGAGATGAAAGACCCTATGTGTATTGAGTGTATAGAAAGGGGTGAGAGACGGGTCATTTTGCGATTTACCTCCTCCAAAGGTTCTGAGAGTTTAGAATTAGTACGACTTTGGATAACTAATGTAATAAAAAAAATGATATGCATCCTCAAGCCATATTGTAAATGGGGAATGCACTAAGCTATTATAATCAAGCTAGGGGAGAAAAAGCACTTGGAGTATAACATAAAATACATGATCCACAGTTTCAATGGCTGGGTATCCTTCATTAGAGGATCGTTTACAGTCTTCAACAGAGTTCTTGAAGAAACGCGGGAGCAGAAAAAGAGAAATGGTTTGCGGATCAAGACAAAGAAGAAGTCGAGAGGCGAAGGCACTCACTTTGACACCTCTTCAGGCAAATGTCGTTCCAGTTAGGCACTTGATGCTGGTTAACACAGACAGTCCGTGCACATGCATCAGCGCAAGCATCGAGCTCGGAAACACCACAAACAGTGACACAAGTATCGGGCGTTGGGTCTTTAGAAAATGCACCAACCTTCTTCAACATCCTCTTCGAAGTACAAACCCTCTCGCAGACAAATATATCATCTGAGTTCTTTTCGCGTCCTCTCGCCCTCTTTAGCCTCTGTTCATCATCTCGTCTCTTCTTCATCCTGAAAGCTTGACCTGCCAGTACAGCTGGAACAGCTGCCCCCAGTAAAGACCACCATAATTCCACCATCACTGCTGCTTGAAAACTAAATTCTTGGACCTCTTTGTTTATAGTGTAGGAAAAAGACAAAAGGAAAATAATCAAGTTAGCAATCAGTTACTAGTGAGCAGAAGGAAACACTATTTTTGAATTATGATCAGCAAATTTTCCACTTAATTGCACAACCTAATATTTTGTAACCTATTTTCAAGTAATTTTTAGGCAAAAAAATATTCACGTGGTAAGTTGGTATGCAATACACAACAATTACAGTGATCTAGCATTTTAGCCATGAAAGCCATATTAATTAGGAAGTTTTTTTATAAAAAATAAAAATAAAAATAAAAATAAACTAAAAGTCCAAACTTCACATCAGTGTGAGGTGTAATTTCAACAACTGCCCAGCAACTTATACATACAGACATACAGTATACTATCTATCCTTGGTTCCAGTAGTCAAAATTTGATCTGTGGCTTCAAGTTTTAGAATACCTGGACTAATAAGTCGGTTCTTCAAATGACATGAAATAAACAAAACTTCAATGGCAAGAGGAAATACATTGCCTGTATAAACTAAATAGACATAAGACATCTGTACCTAAAAACACAGGTCTGTACAAGAACAAAGAAGTAAACTTATCAGTACTAACCAGAGAGTAAACTGCAGTTCAAATGATTGCATTTCCAACACCCAATTCAAGGGTGGCCCAAATTCACAGTTAACACTTTAGCATTTGCCTTAAAAACTAAAGAGCATGTTCTGACCTGCTGAAAGAATATTCATACAGGTAGAAAAAGGAAAAAGGGTTTTAACCAGAAGGCACTGCTAAAGAAACTGTTACATTGATGCATCTGACGGTTTTATAAGAATTTCAGAATAATAATTTCGTTGCAGAACAAAATGTAACTCAAACAAGAGGCATCTTGTCACAAGGAATTGATGTGCCCTAGACATAAACAAACTATAATTCATAAAAAAGAATTGGGTGAAGTGGTCAATTGGATACAACTAGAGCCAAGCGAATATGTTGTCTGGTGACCGTTTGAGAAAAAAAAATAAGGGCAGGAGAGCAAGGCAATGGGAAATTTAGTAGATAATTACACAATCATTCCTTAAATTATGGTCCTTTATGGACTCTCTTGTAGCATCTAAGGATGAAGCTATAGGTTAACCATAGCATATGTGTTTCAATAGTCACATTCATGGAAGCCCCTGCATCTTAATGAAAACTACATTTTGCAACTGGAGGATAATTATCAATTATGGAATATCTTGCTAAATACCTTGCCCTTCCAAGTCAAAGAAACCATTACGGAGGAGTTTTCTTAATGTAGCCCAGAGTTGAGTTGTCCAACAGGGGACCAAATCCAGCTGCCAGCAGCCCTCCTCATATTTGAACCTATAGCCATCCTCCACTTAATACCATGCTGTGGTTCCCCTCAATTCTTCCAAGAACTCACTGATATCAACCAAACCTAGGTAACATTAATGCTAAACACAAATCTTTACCTTATGTCATCTACAGGTGCTCCGTGGCAAAAATCCTTATTTCCACCAAGCATACTTCCTTAGAAAAACCAACTACAATCACAAAACATAGAATCAAAGTTCACTACTAGATTATTCATGGATCACTACTGTTTCATTCCTCTCACGACAAATGGATACAACCATGCCAAGTGAATTTGTCATTTGGTCCCATTGAAGTGTTGAACTAAAAAAAGATGCAGGTGAACAGGCCAAAGCAATGGAAAAGTTAGAAGAGAATTGCACAACCATTTATATGAGTACACTCTTGTAGCATTGAAAGATGAAGCTCTATGAGTCTATGACAAGCACAGAAGATGTGTTCACATAGTGCTGCACATAACCTTTGACATTTAGAGGAAAACTACATTTTGCAACTTGAAGACAATATAAATTGCATAATATCAAATAGCCTGCCCTTCCCCCCGTAAAGGAACCGTCAAGGAAGATTTTTCTTAAGGTTGACAGGAGACAATGAGTTGTCCCACAGGGGAACAAAATTCAGCTAGTAGGGGCTCTCTGCATGTTTCAAACTATTGTCTTCCTCCACTTCTACCCAAACTATGAATCCCTCTCAATACCTCAAAAACATCGTCCAGACTAAATGACACAATCTATTTCAATTTCTTGATCTCATCACATCAACAAAACGTCTTGCCCATTTTAGCAACAGCTAAACTAAACCATAGCCTAGTTTATCTTCACCTTAAGTCATCCACTAGTGCTTCCCCAACATATATTAATATTTCCACGCTAACTACAGTCACAAAACACAGGTTTAAAGTTCACTACCAGATTACTCATAGACTACCTTTCATTCCTCTTGGCAACAAATCCCATTACCAAAATGCATAACAGATATTAAATGTAGGTACTAAGCCCATATTCTCTCTCAACCATTCCCCTCAAAAACTGTTCTGCATCACAAGTAATTTTCAACCCAGCGAGCCCTCTGATTGCAGTCTGACAACACTCACTTATTCACAATTTCTCAATTCTAGCACATTCGACTGTGCAAACTTCGCAATATACATTTTTTCTGTATTTTCTTCTTGGGCATTTTCACAAACACATATACTACATTACTACCTGGAACACTGCCGTGACAGTCAGAAGCACAATCAGAAGACTCAAGGAGCAAACTGAGAGCTGAGCAATATCACACTAGTTCTACTGATTCTGATACTTGTCTGAGTTTTGAGATTAGACTCATCACTTAGTCATTTTTCAAATTTTGTGATTTGAAGACAACTATGACAAATTTTCTGGTTCAGTGGAATTTAAACAATTATGATAACAACAAATAAGGAAGTTAGCTGCATACCTCTTTGCTCAGATATGTCGCGGCGATCTGCTATCGACAGTAGTGATAAATTTTCTTCTGTTCTTATTTTTTCTTTTTGTTGTTGCGAGGTTTATATGTTTGAGCCAAGGAAACGAGACTACGAGAGAGGGGGAGTGAAGGGGTCTCCCTGTAAACAGAAACCCTTGATGAGGTATATTTTAGAGAACTTTAGCACTTTTTTTTTTTGAGTTTTTTTTTTTCTTAATTCTACTGGACTATTATATTTTAGTATCCGTTCATACATACTTTCTGAACCTGTTGTAGTACAAAGAGTCAATAATGTTTCCACTGAGTCTCGATTTCATGACCTCCTATATAAGAATTCTACTGACTCTATTACATTGTTTTCTTGGGTATAGGATTCCAAATTCAATTTCTTGCAGGGTGCGGGTGCCTTTTATTAGACTTATCGATTGAATCGATTAAATTATGAGTACTTTATGTTGGTTTACCTCCTTATGATTCGTTATCGGTTAGAATCACAATGTGAGTTCACTCAAAGCATATATTCAGATAGCAATCACAAATTTATTGTAAATCAAAAAATTATCACCATACTCTAGACCATTCAATCATCATTCATCACCATTTCATTCTCAACCCCTCGTCTTATGCTAAATTATTATACATGGTAATAGTTCAAGCTTATACTTCTTTTTTAATAGTTCAAGCTTAGGATACATGACTTCAAAAACAGTGCAAAAACCATCCCAAAAGCACTGATGGGATACTCTAAGTCTTACGACCTCATTTTACATCCTTAATTTCACTGTCTTTGTTGGTTTGGAAAATAAAAAACAAAAAACATCAATATATTACAAATTGAAATGCAACAAATCAATGCACCAAGAAAGTAAGACAAACAATTTCAATTTCAATCAAATAACATTATATGTGATGAAAAAAGTGAACTCAAAACTAATATACAGCAAATGAAACCAACCCTATTCAAAACATTTTAGATTATCGAGGGATATTGTCAAGCTAAAAAAAGAAAAAATAAGTCAAAATGACTCAATTTTACATCATATTTATGTCATATTTACTTGTAAAAACTATATTACACTAACTTGAATATCATATCATGCTTCTTTATATTTTTATAATAATTTAAAATTTATGTAGCGTTAAAATACAAATGTATAGGCATGAGAGCTCACATTTACAAAGGTGTGTGATAGGGTCCACATATCCAACCGTTTCACTGTCCTTCCAGTATCTTATTTGATAGTTTAACTCGTCTGCCCAAAGGTGTGTGATAAACTGAAACGGAAGTTAAAGTTTTGCTTCTTAGGTAGGTTTAGGAATTGGAATTCAGCTTGTCACTTACCTGATAGCTCCTTTTTTCTTTAAAAAAAAAAAACTTATTAATGGCTTAAAGTCCTATTGGACCAGGGATGTCAATCGGGCCAGCACTATCGGTTTCAGGCTAGCCCTGTCGGGTTGTTGGGCTTATCATATTCGAGTTGTCGGTTAATTATTATTTTATTCTCGAATTCGGGCTAGACCTAACCCTAAACTTCGGGTTGTCGGATTTATCGGGCAGGCTAAACCATCTAAATTAAAATCGAAAATGAATACTTACATTCGATAAAACGGGTCAAGTAGTCAACCGGATCCAAATTCGATATAACGGGTCAACCAGATGAGCATTGACACTTTAAAATTTAAATAAAGAGATAAATGAATAGTTGCATAGTTGCATTTGAATATTCGATAGAACATTAGAAGTTAGAAGTTAGAACGGGTCAACCGGATGAACATTGAGTAGTGACTAGTGAGCACATTACAATTTAATAAATTGAATTGCAAAATTAAAAGTTTAGAGAAAAAGTTCTCAATGAGAAAGCAACCAAACTTATCAAAGCCTGACTTACTGTATTAGTGTATAGCTTACAATTTTAAAATATTCATAATAGCCTAAGTGCCTAACTTTACCTTCCAAAAAGTTAAATACAAATTAATAGGTACAAGATTGCTAAATTGTGAATTGTGATTGGCAGGCAGTGTTCACAAATCACAGATTCACAGGGCCTAAGGAATTTTGTGAATTTTGTCCTTTGTGGAATTGTGGTCCTTTTCAATTTTTCATGTGTACTGTTTATGTCTTTGTGAGATAAAAATCATAAAATGATAAATCTTGCTTGACTTGCTTAGTTGCTTCTGCCATTCAAACTTCAAAGGGAAAACAAATAAGCTTTCCTTTGACCACAAATTCTCAAGTAAGGTCCAATAAAACCACAAATCTAAACTACGTATAAGTCCACAATTCACAATTCACAAGCCACAAATTAACAATAAGAAGTAGCTAAGTGGCTAACATCCAAATCTCCATAATTGGTAATTCAAGTCATAAAGTCATAAGCATACAAATTTATAAGAATTCAATCAATACACTGTACACATTCACAATTTAAAGCATTCAACATTTCAAGTCCGGTACCCATAGGTGGTTTAGCCGGAGAAAATACGACTATACCGGTACCCACGGGCGGTTTAGCCGGCCAAATTATTAAGAAAAAAAAAAAACGCTCAAGAAGTGAACTTACCCACTGCCCCACGGCCTACTCCGTCAACTGTTTTTTCGTGGAGACTAGAGTCCTAGACTGCCTGCTTGCTGGACAGTGGACACTGGACAACCTGCACTTCATACAAATAAGAAGTAAAAATTTTGAATTAAGGATTAAGAAATTAACAAATAATCATACATTATGATTTATGACATTATGTACTTTGAAATTGCTAGTGCAATATAGTTATAAGTTATATAGTATAGCTTCTCCGTAAATCTGTAAGCCATTATATTAACCAAGGAAAAAAACACGCAGAGCCACTCAGCCACAGAGGTACAGAGCTGAGAAACATAAATTACATAATTACAATTAACCTTTTGGTAGACAGGTAGTTGGTACAACAATGATCTATTGATCTCAAATGGTAGCCCGACGGCAGTGACTCCGGTGAGCGGCAGGTGGTGGGCGTCGGGCGGTGACCGGCAGGCGGCGGTGCTCCAATTAGCGGTGGGCGGCGGACTGTGGTGAGCGGCGGCAAGGGGGCGTTGCGGCAGGCCGGCGCGTTCTGAGATCTAGCTTCTGTGAATCTGCGGACTGCGGGAAGTGAAAATGTGAAATATTGAAAGGAGACCGGAGGCGGAGACACAAAAAATTAGCAATTATCTATCAGAACCCTAGTTTTAGAATTTTAGGTTTTTTTTTTTTTTTAATAAATAAAGGTAGCCCGACAGGCTACCCGGCAGCCCGCCGGGCCAACCCGGCTCAACCCTCCAGCCCTATAGGACCGGCCCGTTTAGCCCGATTAATTTATCGAGCTACTTTTTCGATTTTTAACCCTATAATTTTTCGGACTTAACGAGCTCGGTGTCTTATCTCTGCAGCTATAAACCTATAATACATGCAATGAGCTAACATTTATAGGAAGATGAAGGTCAAGGCTGTTGATGAGTTTAAATATTTGTGTTTAAAAATTGTGCATATATGTAATTGAAAGATGAACATGAATTAATTAGAGGCTTTTGTTTTGGTCTAATCAAGAGTGGACATTTATGATTTGAGTCACACACAACACTAATACTCCGTATATGCTTGGTTGGTCAAATAAATTAGGAATGAAATAAAGAAAAATACTATATCATCTATATGTATTCCCATTTTCTATTTCCAACTTTTATTCCTAATGTTTAATTTCTATTGCAACATAACATAACAAATGTGTATGATTGCACAATATAATGGTAACCTAAAAGAGTACTAGTCTGAGTATACACGCTCGGAAATACTATATGCAATTAAATGTAAATACTAAGCTAGTAAATATGCACAAGAGATATTAATGCAATAATTGAGTTATTTTTGCGAGAGATGTATATTCACACATTGTCTGTCTCTCTTAGTTTGGTGCATACTATTTCACATTCCGTTTGTGCATTGATAATTTGATATTCAATTTGATCCAAGTATGATGTCCAGATTTGATTGTTTGGATTATTAAGGAAACTAGTATTTTGCTCGCGTGGTGTGCGGTATGGAAAATTTAAGTATAAATGTTATGATTTTAGATTAAACGTTATTTTGACTATAAAAATAACTAATCAAAATTACAAATTATTAAAAATTTATTTGTAACTTGTTAAAAAACTAATCTAAATTACAAACTATTAAAAAGTTAGTACATCTTTATTTATATATATATATATATATATATATATATATATATATATATATATTTATTTAAAGTTGTCACATACCTAAAGCTACTGATCGAACTCTTAAATCTTTTAACTCAACCGCACCCCATGTTAACTAGGGAGTAGGGATATACTCTAATCATGGTGAACATGAATACTTAAAGTTCAAAACTTGATTCAATTTGAAAAATCAAATCTCAACCTTGACTTGAATATGGTCACTAAAGTTTTTTTTTCTTTCTATTTTTTTGTTTACAAAAATAATATAAACATTTTACATTTGAACATGATAATAAAACTCAATATTACCAAAAAAAAAAAAACTCAATATTAAATCTTAATTATAATCCCTTCATAGCGTATAAATATATTAGCTAAATTTGTAATACATACATACATTAGAAAAAAAAAAAAAAACTAAATTAGTCTTGCGAGTTAGTTGATCTAAGTATTAAGATAATAAGATGTGCTATGTTTTGAATTATGTGATAATATATTAGATATTAATATTATATCTAAATTATAGCTTGTGACCAGGTGTAGCCCATTAAACCCATAAATGATAAATCATAAGTCCATAACCCACTAAACCTTGTGACCCAGTCCAGTGAGTCCACTGCCCACACCTAAATTCCTAAAATCTAAATCCTAATTCCTAATGACCTAAATTTGAATTCTCCGTTCTCGTTCGCCATCTTCGTCCACATTAAAGGCTTAAACCCTATAAGTCGAACCTCTTAGCCGTGCATAAACCCTAGCTCCGTTGCCACAGAGAGAGAGAGAGAGAGAGAGAGAGAGAGAGAGAGAGAGAGATGGGAAGCGACAGCGAAACAGAGAAAAGTGCGCAAAAGGAGAGGGAGAAGAAGAAGGTCTTGGCCCTCGCCCCTATTGCAAAACCCTTAGCCGGTAAAAAGCTCAGCAAGCGCACTTTCAAACTCGTCCGACGAGGTGTGACCGGTTATCTCTGTTCATCTTTATGCATAGTCCGACTCTGTATATGCAAATTTACTCTTTTTTTGGGGCACAATTTTAATTTTTTTCTCTTTTCTTTTCCGACGTTGGATATTAGCTGCGGAGCTCAAGTGTTTGAAGAGAGGTGTGAAGGAGGTGGTCAAAAGCATTCGTCGTGGCCACAAAGGGTTAGCTCAAGCTCATTCCTTTCCTTGATTTACCTTCATTTTAATTTGATTGTGCTGATGAATGATTTATATACTTATTTATTTATTTGATTTTTGTGTTTGTTACAATTCTAATTTTCATGGTTAAAAATGGGTTATTTTTTCTGCGTGTCTGTGTTTTTATTTATTTTTATTTATTTTTTATTTTTTTTTTAATTTTTTTTTAAATTTTTTTTACTATGCTTATTTCCATATGAACTTGTAAAAGTTCACTTCAGTTAACCAACCATTGCTAATGTAAGTAATGTTAGAGTGTGATGTTTTAGACACTGTCATTTCTTAGAGTCTAATTTGAGAAACTTTGAAAGGATATTTATGGACAGTTTATCCCATGTGGACATAATGAACAATGGGATCTAATGTAATATAAATTTGTATAGAGCTAAAGTTATTTAGGAATCATATAGATACAATGTAAAAACAAAAATTGTTAAACAGTATCTTTTCCTTGGATGGCAGAGTATGAAACTTATTGCAACAACAATTAGGTATATGAATTTAATTTTAAGCTATTGCTTTTGCTATGAGTATTATTGCAACCAAATCCATTTATCTTGTGGATCTGTTTAATGAATAAGATAAACAAAACTGGATTTCAGTGGGGTAGTTTACGCTTTCTCTGGCTTGTGATTAGTAAAGGATGTATGCGTATTATGCAGAGTTAAATAGCTTGCAATTAAAGTCTACATCCTGGGTTCTACTATTTATATTGTAAATTGAAATTTTAAATTTTATAGCGTTGTGATTGCAGGTTTTGTGTGATTGCGGGGAACATATCTCCAATTGATGTGATCACCCATGTTCCTATCCTATGTGAAGAATCTGATATACCATATGTTTATGTTGCATCAAAAGAAGTAAGCCTGATTTACCCCATCTTCATTTAATACTCTTTCAATTGTGATCGTCTTTGGTTCCTTTACTGGCCAATGCAAGCCATTAACTTCAATGCTTCCAGTTTTAGTGTATATATGAGCATTTGATGGTAGTACTAGAGATGATTTGAGAACTTGTAAAATTGTTTAACTAGGAGCACTATTTGTGTGATTACCTGAATTATGGTTTTTGAAGAGTGTTGTAGCATTTC
>CM008345.1:13122152-13138116 GCA_002525835.2 Ipomoea batatas
TTCACTAATTTGTAATGAAATTTTAAAATACCTAATCAATGACTTATCTCACCAAGTTGTAATGAAAGGTTAAAGTATCTAATTATAAAAACGTTATGTCAAGAGGAGAAAATTTTAGAGGTGTGAGTGTAAGTAACATTACTTTAACGTTTGGGGTTGATGATCTAATTTACTGGGAATTGTTTATGTAATTTAATAGTAAATTATATAGAGTATATATTTTTTTAAGTAATATATTTGGATTTGAACTTCATTATATATATATCTTTGTATTTGTAAAAAAAAACAATACCCTAAATAAATGTAAAATTTTGTGTGAGGCCGCTTTACGGGTCTTAATATGTGAGACGGGTCGGATCACCATAATTTGAGTCATAGTTAGTATTATGAGTTGGTCTTTGGTGGGTTTTATGACCTAAATTATGTATATCTGATCTGTTTCACAAATTGAGATCCGTGAAACGGTCTCACACAAGTATTACTTATAAATAAAAGTTTGTGAAAAGAGTTTTACTTGATGTACTTCATTCAATTCTTTGATATGTTTAAACATGACCCATGCACTTATAATATATGTTATTTAAGTTATATCAAGTACTACCAACATTTGTCTCTAAAAATGCTCAATGTGACCAGATATAAACGTCTCGTTATATCTAGTATAAACGAAACCAATATTGATCCACACCTAAAAAAAAAAAAAGCTCAAAATATAAATTATTGAAAGTGCATATAAAAGGACATTTGATTCATTGGGTTTGAACCCTACTATCATATTCAAATACAATTATTTTGGTTGTATAACTTTTTTTCTTTTCTTTTTCTTTTTGTTTTTTTTTTTTGTTTTTGTTTTGTTTTTGTTTTGAAATGAGATTCAAATTAAGAAAGAATTTAAAAAATGTAATTCTCTAATGAAATTTTACTCTTTTTTTTTTTTTTTTTTTTTTTAATGGAAAATGCCGAAAGAAATTCTTTCAAAAAATTACTATCATTTTCAAGTCTCTCACACACACAAATATATACGGAGTAAATTTTTATTCCAATTCTAAAAATTATCTTGAGTAATAAAGAGTCTACTTTTACTAAAACTTATTCAAATTATTCAGTATTTGATTCATATTCCGATGCTCCAACCAAACACCTCCAAAGTTTAGTTGTGGGAATTGAAAAGGGCAGAATGGAATGGAATAGGGTTTTGGGAAACAGACGAAGGAATGGGTTTGGGACTTGGGAGGCTCAATATAATGGAATGGCAGACCTGCTCTCATCACATTTTTCGATCTAATCTGCACTCAACTATTCACATCTCTCTTCCAATCACAATTTTTATTCCATGAAATCTAATCTTAAAACACTATACAAAGACTACACACTTTAAGCATTAGCTGGATGGATCACTGTTCTGATCTGCTCGCTGCTGCCATAGCTTTTCAGGATTATTGCTCAATCTCGATCGAGTTCTATTACTTATACTCTCAAATTTTACTCTATTGAGTATGTAATAAAAATTTAGCTGATGGAGTGTTTTTGTATTTATACATGATTAAAGTTGCATATATGAAAGGGAGTGGGTTCGAGTCTCAGTGGAAGCATCTGTTGACTCTTTGTGCTTCAATAGATTGAAAAAGTAACTATGAACATATATTACATTGTAACATACAGAGTTAGTAGAACTCAAAAAAGTTGCATATAACTATACATATAATGCTGGTAACCATGAATGTTTCATCATCACCTTTACAATTAATAAAAGAATTGTTTCATCCCATAGATGTAGACCTATTGTCAAACCACGGAAATCTAGCATTCTTTATTGGAAAGGAAAATACTACTTGGACTCTCAAGTTTTACTACCTACATTTACTCTCTCGTATAAAAGTTTGATGTTGACACATTTCTTATGACCCACATGATTAAGATAACCTATCATATCTTGTCATGTCACTGGTAAAAGTGAGGGAGTATAAAATGGGAGGCCATATAGTAGAACTCTATTGGAAAATACTAGTGTACTCTTATTTTTTACTCTCAACTTTTATTTCACACAAAATCTTGATGTAGACACTTGTATTGAGACTCGCATGAAAATAGTAACTTATCAGTATCCGTCTATCAAAGAGTAAAATTTAAGGGTAAGATTTGAGAATCCATACATATAGTAGAACTCTTCTTTATTTTATAGTGTTGTTATTGTTTATTGTTCTTGTTAATCTCAATATACTCCTTGATGTGACAATTAAGATTAATTATTTTCATCATGTGAATTTCTAAAAAGATGTTGACTTCAAAATTTTGAGAATAAAAGTTAGAGTTAGAGTAGAAAATAAGATTACATGTACTCCATCTGTTTTATTTTATCTGTCCTATTTACTATTTATGGGTCAAATCAAGTCATTTATCTTTGTTTATTTTTTTAATTATTTTTTTTTGCGTTTAATAATACCTTTAATGTAGTTTCTAAATATATAAAT
Organism: Ipomoea batatas; assembly: GCA_002525835.2. Lineage (NCBI taxonomy): Eukaryota > Viridiplantae > Streptophyta > Magnoliopsida > Solanales > Convolvulaceae > Ipomoea > Ipomoea batatas. Next base: position 13,124,624 of record CM008345.1, read on the forward strand.
TTTATATATTAATACTAAATTTAATATTATAAAAAATTGAATTAAAAATCAATTGAATCAAGCTTGTTAATTAAACCAGACATATAAAATGAGACAGAAAGAATAGTATTTTTTGGACAAATATATGTTCCCAAAAAAGTGCAGTGGGAAACGTGGCTAGGGTTAATCCTACCCAGTACCCGCTTATATACCTACCTTTACTATGCCAAAGTACCAAACTTGAACTCACTTTTTCTAGTTTTCTTGCAGCCTGCAGATGCCATCGATCACTACACCTTTCTTTCTTTCTTTTATCTGAATGAATGAATGTATATATGAGTGTTTGCTTTTATCCAATATGATGAAACCAAACCCAGTTTGCTTTCATGCCGGCCTGCACCTTATTCTACCTAGCTAGCTTCATCTTCTTCTCTCTCTCTCTACTTTATCTCCACACGTTTTCTCTCTCATCTAATCACATCTGCTGCTATCTGTACTTTGCTTTGTCTCTTTATTGTGGGTTTTGAGTTGATGAGGGTGCTAGGGCGTGGGGTCTTTGGTCCTTATGTACAACACAACAATATCATATAATCATTAATGGCAAAAAACTTGTATGTTTGAGATCCCTTATTAGCAACAAACACTTTATTCTTAATTAGTATTACATTTTTCGGTATAAGTATTATATTTTTATATTAATTGGGACCGACTCGTTCCACGTAAAAAGATATGTGAGACGACATCGCACAAGTTTGACTTATCATCAATTACTCCTTAGCAAAACAAATTGAATGCATAAATTGAATCTCTTGTACGTGCATAAAAATTAGGGTCTAACTTGGAGGTTGAATGCGTAACTCGCAATTTATCTCTGTTGAGCATAAATATAATATAAACATAAATGTGCAGTCCAACTATCATCTTAGGCTTTTAGTTGAGATGGAGCACATGCTTCAATTTGGTATCAGAGCCATGCAAAAGGGGTCATGGGCGCCACCCGATAAAAAAGAAACTATAGTCCACGTGTTGCTTGGANGAAAACATCTTATCTCATATCCTTCTCTTCTTCGTGTGAGTTCGTATAAACAGTAATAATTCACAATAATATTCTCAAATTTCAGTCACGGTAAACACGTCTAATATTTTTAAATTACAAAAAAATTTATCGCGTTATATGTGAAGTTTGTCTTGTAATCTAAATCAATAGGTCAGTAAAGACCTATAATGAGTTAGGTACATTGATTTAGTTATCCAAAACTGATCGGTTCAAACCAAGAAGCAGTTTGTCTTGTGATCCTAATTAATAGGTCAGCAAAGAACAATAAAGAGATAAATTGGTCTAGGTTTGTCCAAAATTGACCGATAGGTTAGCAAAGAATCATAATGAGGTAAATTGGTCTAAGTTTTCCAAAACTGACCGGTTGCGGAGAGTCGAACTTGAAACGTTTTGATTATCAATTTAACTGTTGACCACTGTTGCAAAAATCCCTGCCTAGGCACCCGCCTAGGCGCTAGGCACTCCTAGACCGAGGGGAATTGCTCCCTATGCGTCCGCCTAGGTGGCCGTCCGTCTAGGAGGCCGCCTAGCGCCTAACTCGGCCGACTAGGGCGAGTTGGCGGCCGACTAGGCCGAGTTTGTGGCCGACTAGGCCGAATTTGGCCAAGTTAACTCGCCCAACTCGGCAGAGTTAGCTGAGTTAACTCGAGCGAGTCAGCTTTGTTAATTTTATTATTATATTTATATATATTTAAATTTATTTATTTATATAAGTAAGAGAAGTAAGAGAGATATATATAATATATATAATATAATATATGACATACACCCACACACGTTAATTAATTTTTTGTTTTTATAAGTCGCCGCCTAGGTACCGCCTAGGCGCCGCCTAGACCGCTTAGGCGCTAGGCGCTAGTCTACCGCCCGACTAGCGCCTAGCGCCTACTGCAACCATGCTGTTGACCAATTTAGTTGGGGTTGTCACGATATGTTATTTTAAGTATTTTAACTCTCCTGAGATCCTGTCTAGTATAAGTATGATTAATTTTGATATGTAATTCTAATTGACTGATTAAAAAATATATGTTCTGAAAATATATAATCACGAAAGTGGAGTGAAACGTTGTTGGAGACGGCTTTATAATGTATAATAATGCAGTGTCTTTGGACTTTATATATCATGCTTTTGCTTTTTTCCATTTTTGCGTATAACAAGCTTTTAACATAGTAGCAAAAATAAATCAGGATCGAAGCTAGCGTGTATGACTTGTATATATTCATATTGCTTTTTCTTTTTATTTTTTACTTCTTAAATATATTATTGAAGCTCGAGTTCAATTCCCTTTTTGTAATTATGTGAAAGTGATTAATCTTCAATTCATATGTGAAATAAAATTTTATTGTTGAATATATATATATATATATATATATATATGTTGGATCAAATGTGGTAAGATCTTCCTATGCGAACGTGCAGATTAGCACTACCAGGTATGCATGAATGCACCGGCCACCACGTGTACATAAATACACCAGGGTATGATGCATTTCTATAGTGCATTTGTGCATTTCGCCCTGTTTGGAGGAAGTACAAAAAAGTGATTCACTAGCTGGTTTGTGTAGCTAGATCTCTATTTATAGTAATTAAGTAGGGAAAACAATGCCAGAATCTCACTGACATATCTGGCATGGTAGTGTGTGGTTGGTGACTAAGGTCTGCCATGACACGTTTCGAATATTGATATGATGTTTGGAGCAAGATAGTGATACCATAGTGACCATGCCTAATCTTAGTGGTCAATTGCTTGTCCATAGAGGGCGAGAAGTGTCCAAGTACGGTCAAAATTATACCAGTAGACTTGCCATATAACCCACCAATGGTGATAAGCAGTCCACTCAAATACGTAATTTAGAGCTAGTCTATCATATGAGCCTATTACTTACTTGTGATCTATTCCATTTGTATCATTTTATGTGTAATATTTAACCGATTAACATGTAACATTTAATTATTAATTTATTTGTGTAAAGGAAAAACAACAATCAAAATTCTAATCAATTAACGGCATCCTTTGAGAAAATCAAGGATGGAGGCGCAAGTCGGCAAGGGAAGTTGTACAAAGTGGAAAATAAAAGCAGATTCATTTGTCTATGTATAATGTATGCTACTGTACTGTACTTTCCATTTGAGGAAAACCTAATCTCTTTTCGACGCCAAAGTTGTCTTAGTTCCACCTAGAGAAGCCTATGCTTTGATCACAATTTAAAAAATTTTTTTTTCGAAACCATCACAATTTAAAATTAATAGTTCACATTTTCGAAAAATTTGACTCTTTTTAGGTTTTTAATTTTTTTTTTAGCACCTACAGAGATGGTAAAAAATTTTGACCACTTTTGTTTGGTGATTAAAATCTCTGATCACTTTTCAATTATCTCGGACAGTAATTTTTTTAATCCAAAATTACTAATCACTTTTTAAAAAAAAAAAAATAAAAATCTAATAAGTGATTGAAATTTTGTGATTTTTCAACTGTGCATTGTGATATGATTCTTAACCCAACACCCTTTTAGTTCAATCCGTTGCAAATGATTTTTCTAGTGAATGCAGTTAATTAACCTCTCTTGTGTGATTTGTAAATTATCGTACAATAGTGAAGTTTAATTATCTCGTGCACATTTTCTAATAGTCATCGCGAATTTTTCTCATCATCTAAAATAAAAACAAAAATAAAAAGATGATGAGTTTGAATCTAAGAATTTTAGATCAAAGAGTGTTGAGGGAGTTATGCCTTGCTCAATGTTTGTAATCCAAGAGTTTGTTATTCACAACCTCAATTAACTAATTGCGATATTGGAGTTTAATTTTCTCTTAACCTAGCAGTATGGTCATTTAGTAGACTCGACTGAGATGATATTGATAATAATCAAATTTATGACATTCAAGTATGAAAATCATGTTCCACCTACTCAGTCACTATTTTTTAGGGCCTATGCACTTTTTAGTTGATAGGAACATGCCTTCTGTAAAAAAAAGAAAAAAAAAAAGAAAAAGAAGAAGAATATTCTCATCCATCCATCTTGACATATCAATGGGGGGAATTGAGAAAAAAAAAAGTGATAAAAAACATGACAAATTTTTATAGGGAATAATTATTATAAACTTTGAACTTACACTGAACAAATTTGAGAATGCATTCACTAATAATTAACTGTGTACTCAAGAGAAGACAGATACTCTTTGAAGGCTCCTCAAGTCCTCAACCAATACCGTGAAGTATTTTATTGAATAATTAATTGTAAATTAGTTGGGTAAATTTACCAGAAAACCAAAAGGGCGGCAGGCTTGGGAGTAAAATTAGGGAGAGTAAACGTAATTAGGGGCCATAGGAGCGGAACATGCAGGAAGTGAAATCACCAACCCCAAATGTCGTAAGCTAATTAATTAAGAAACGTTATCCGGATTAAGACAGTTAATCCATCATTTGTACTAAGAAATCAAAGAGAATGATTAGGTTGGGATAATATAAAATATATCATATACGACAAGCTAGATATTATGATTACAACGTCTGACTTTGATTTGAATCAATTAATGTCTTATTAATTACGTACTTCATTAAAACCGCCGGCCACCATTTTTGCAATGCTTGATGAGTTGATGGGTTCACTAATTTGCGAGATTAAAGGGGAGATTGTGAGTTCAAAGTTGGACATTGCAGGTCTACCTGTTCATTGGGGTGGGCCCTTTGTGGGGCTTTGCTTAGTCAAGTAGTGACAAAAACAGAGTCCATGTGACCAATCGTTATACCCTGCACCACGGCGTACGTAAAACGACGTCGTTTCGGTGTTAGTAGATGTAGACGCGAATGACTCAGGGAATTCATTATCTATAATAAACATAATCATTATCTATAATACACAGGATGTTTGCCCAGAATACACAGAATATTGACACAAAATACACAGATGTTAGTGGACGCGAATGACTCCAGGGAATTCATTATCTATAATACACATAATCATTATATAGAATACACAGAAGGTTTGCCTAGAATACACAGAATGTTTGCCCATAATACACAGAATATTGATGCCCATAATACACAGAACTCATCCTCCTAACATTCGAATGCACAAACACATCACAACTTGTGTTAATAACATGAATACACATAATATTTACACAAAATACACAGAACTCATCCTCCTAAGCATTCGAATGCACAAACACATCACAACATGTGTTACTAACATGAAATCACAACATGTGTTACTAACATGATACACATAACGGTTGCCTATAATACACAGAACGGTTGCCTAGAATACACATAATGATTGCCTGGAATACACAGAATATTAACATAAATACAGAGACCGGCCGAAACGGGAAACGTGATTTCCAAAAAAAAAACGGACGATTAGTTTACAATGCTCAAAACGACGTCGTTTAGGTACGTGGTACACATTGCTATGTGCACCGTGGTGCACAGTATAATTTGCCCCATGTGACATTGAAATTAATGACCCCCCGGTAAAAGAGTAAATTAGTGTCTGGTGTTTATAAATAATCACTTTTACAAGGAGGTGAAATTTTCATACGTCTGACATCCTCGATCATGTGTCTTTGTCCATTGATAGATAAATCATAAACGGACCCGTCGTGGGTCAACTTGACGATCGGATCAAGGAGCAAGTATCGTGGGGACCCGAGAGATGGCACGAACCGACCCACATACATTATTAACAATATCAATATTTCGTTATCAGGATTAGCGTTTAGTCCTAACATCTTGCATACAACCACATCCATCAATTGGAAATGGTTGCTCCTCATTAATTTTGGTATTGACAATGAGATGAAGGGACCATTATTGTGCGTTGGATTAGAAGTGGCTGGGTTTGGTCTGATTTGGTTGAATTGGTCTCCCACTAGGGACTAACCCCATTTCCTTATTTTCCCCAAACCCACACCTAGTGCCATTTGACTTTTTCTTTTGAACCAAAAAGATAAAATAAAATTTTACGACTATGAGAGAGTTTATACAGATAAACTTCAGTCTTTTGTGATAACATGCAAACTATACAAAAGAAATAAATCATGTTATGAAAATTCTGTGAGACAAGCTAAGTTTGACTAAGAAGGTATTGACAAAAATTGAATTCGTAGTTATTTAATTTTTATTACATGATAATTATTAGTAAAGCCCTACTTCAAAATCAAACTTATTTTATGTGGGGAAACTTGATCTGAAATTTTCAACGTGTTTGTTACAAGTTGCATGCAAATTTCTTTTGTGAAGGTAGTGTTCACATGTAGATTAATACGGCCTAGAAAGTGAAAGCCATAAATAGAAAAGGGAGCCGATCGGAATTTCAATTTCAAATTGATGAAATATTGGATGATAGTCGCCAATAACTTATTATCTAGTGACACTCGGTTGCACTATCATATAATTAGAAAGGGGTGAATTCGAGTCTTAGTGTAATTGAATTAACTCTTGCTACTTTAGTAGACTGAGAAAGTAATTATGAAGATATACTGCATTGTAACAAAAGCTTACTAAATATATATATATATATATATATATATATATATATATATATATATTGGATGATAGCCTAATCCAATCCAATAGGTCAAATCTAATAAACTTGTAGATAAGGATGAATTTAATAACCCAACCTCATGGAGAAATTCAATTCATGTCCTACCCGGATCCAGCCTGAATTCCTCCTATATATATATATATATATATATATACATATATATATATATATATATATACATATATATATATATATATATATATATAAATCAATATTTACTCCTAGATTTATAAATGTGAGTTCACTTTTAGGTTTTTTTTTTTTTTTTTTAAAGTTAATTTCAAAAATGGTCCTTCAACTATTGATTTTTACCAATTTTTTTCTTCGAGATCAAAGTTGACCCTTAACTATATATTGATTTTGTACTAATTTTGGTCCATCTATATGTTAAATCTATGTTAAATAGGTGTTAAAATTAAAGACAAAAATGTAAAACTAAAATATTTTAACATTTCTTCTTCACTTTGTTCTATCATTACAACATTACCAAGTATTTGATATCCATTCTGATTTCGAATCTCATGGGCGAATCAAACACACGAAACTGCGACTGCAACATACTGCAGCATAACATATGAATGAGCATCACCTAAAAATCGTCAATTATTATATGACGCTAAGTTTGAGATATGAGGCATCACTTGAAAACCCTCAATTTGATGATTATATTATGTTTAGAATTTTGTGATACATAACTACATATTATTGTGACTTATGCATACTAAAACTAATACTCCGATCCGAATTAACTAAACCCTAAAATCCATCACAAGCATGTGATAATAGTTCCTCCGAATTAGTTGAAATCGAGTATTTCTATATCTATCCAAAGTATAATGAAAACGACAAACAATTCTATATTATTAAATATTAATGGGTGTAAAAGAGCGGCTATATGCATTCATTACCCATTATCCTATATTTGCCATAATGTTCATATAAGAGACAAAAGGTGAATAATAGAAAGATTATTTATGTCATCTCCATCCACAGAAACTTCATAATGTCGTTTAAATATCGACTATTTTCCTGCTTTTACACGAGTGGAATTTAACAGAGGCAAATAGGCAATCCAACATATACTCCGTAATAATTTTTCCAATGCTCACCTCTGCACAAGTAGATTGAACATTATCTCTTAAGTAAAACTTATGTAAGACCGTCTCGTGTAATATTTTTTTAGTTAAAATATAATGCTTTTCTACACTTATAAAAAGTATTACATTTCAACTAAAAAGAATTGCATGTCTTATAATGAGACAATCTTACACAAGACTTATTCTTATCTTTTCCCTAAGGTCCAATCTTATGCACAACAAGCTCCAATGCAAAATAGTGAATCCTGCAGACTACAAGATCGAGATGCATATGGAGTGTTTGCTAAATAGTTATTAGTTGATTAGGTTAGTATGTTTGACTAGTTGATAACATTAACTAAATGTAGAAAAGTGTTTGGTATATTAGCTATTAGCTGATTACATGCAAAATGGCTTTCTCAAAAAACTATTTTGAGCAGCTTTTTGGATTTTAGCATTTTAGAGAAATAAGTTGTTACAAAAAAAAAACTAATTAATCAAACACTCATATTGATTGTTTAACTAAGTCAAACAGCTAATAACGGTTAAATAAGTCAAAATTGACTAATACTCTATAAGCTAACTAGGTATCAAACAGGGTCATACTCTTTAGGGTGGAATGTAGAGGAAAAAACAGTTATATGTTCCGCCTTAGAGGGTATGCATCAATATAACAATTCCACAAGGGTGGGAAACTATATATTTATTTGATAGGAACTGAAGGATATCCATCCATATTACAATGTTAGAGTTACTACTACAAGGGGAAGAAAGTGATGAAACTATGGCTCGTTTCATAACATAGCCATTGGCAAAGGGTATAAATATACAGCCACTTCCTAACCCCACCTCTTTCCAGCTCTTTATTTCTTGCCTAGAATACACAAGCTTTTGTCATTCGAGGTTGTCAGTTAAGGGTTATCCTATGCTAAATTCTATGGGTTCTTGTCGCCTTAATAGTTAATACTAATGTTTAGTCAAGTTAAGATGGGAGAAAGGAACACTTCCCTTGTTTTCACAACTCCCAGCATCTCTGCTCCGGGTTATTCCTGCACATTCGCTGTTGGTTCTGCATTTTGAGAAGATCGAATATCCAGTTGTCTCGATGTCAGCATGCTGTGAATGCCTTGAATACAAGGGAGAAGGAGAGGATGAGGAAGATGCGTCGGAATCTGAAGAATTTCTCCAAACACCTCCAGGGTCGCCACACATTTCAAAATAGTCGTCAATGCTTATAGAATCCCTGTGGCTACTGTCTGTGCTCGAACTACAAGTACCAACCTCAGAAAAAAGAGGGGATGATGAATTGTCACTCAGATAGTCATCACCTTCAAAAATATCCCAAGAACTCATCTCAGATCTAGGTTTACAGTTCGGGTGTTTTAATCTCCTTGCATCATGGGGAATTGACAAATTCTTTATGAATCTTGTGGCCCGTGGAGAGCACCTATATGAGGAAATCATGCCGGGTATAAATTCAATCAAAAAGAAAGGAATGCTTCAGATCGAAAGGAAAAAAAAATGATTTACCTAGCATAGAGAAGTATGTATGCCCTCTCTGACAAGACACTTTCAAGTTGAACAGCTTTTACCTAGAACCATATTTCAAAGCCAGAAATATCAATGAGTTTAGTGAAGCTGGTCTTGGAATATTTCGATATAGCACACTCAGAGCAGAAAAGGAAGACCATTCAGCATAGAAATGACAGATAAAAATCCATAAATTACATAACAAAAGAATTTTAATAAGTGAAATTAGGATGACAAATGCACTAATCTTGATGCTTTAAAGAGGAACATAATAACATACCGTGCTGTCATCAACTCTGAACCACTTATTTTGAAAATTCTTGACATAACAAATGTAGTGACCAGAAAATGCAGCATTCATAACATCCAAATGAACTATAACTCCATAGAGCTGGTAAATTGGTGACTTGTCGCTTGTTCCACTCATGTATGGGGCCAAATTCAGAATTTCAGGAAATGTTACCGGCTTATTCAGCTTGCCAAATTTGCCTGACTGTTTTACAATTTAAAATTGAGCATGCACTAAATACAGAGAAAATAAAAAGAAACAGCTGATTCAAGGGAGTTTACCTGATATCTCTTCAAGGTAATAGTAAGGACATTAGGGGCCTCCAGCACTTACATCTTCTTTCTAGCCTTTTCATAGGATTTGCATCTGATTAAAATAATGCAAAATTATTCATGTCTGAAGTCACAGCAAACAAAATCCTACTAAACTAGGTCATGTCTTAAGAGAACTGTGAGCACATATTTTCAGGAACAACCAACAAAAGATCTTGGCAATTACTTAAAGAAACCATAGTTGCACCATACAGTAATTTGTGAAGTTAAAATTACAAATGTTAGTGCAAGAGCTTGAAAGGAAAAAGGTAACAGATGGAAGTACTAAAAGAGTGTCTAATTTGCAAAGTGATATACCACTCGGAAAAAAAAAAATTAAAATTAAAAATACAAATAAATAAATAAAAACCTAAATTGTGTTCTATGATGTAAATGCATATAATAGATATTGATGTAAATCAGTCTTGACTACCTGCTGCAGTGGTACTTGTTTTCACCATCTAACACCTCAGTGCGTGAGAATTGTTTTAGAGCCTCTTCCAGAGTTACAACATCTCCATATATCTCAACTATAAGGTCCATCATTCTTTCATGCTTCTCAGATTTGCCTCCACACCTCATGCACTCAATCTGCCAATTAAATTAGTGAATAATATTATAAAAAAAGGAATTGTTATTGATAAGCCAGATTTTGAAGCATCTGTCAACTCCAAAAAGACTAAGAATTACCTTTGAGCGGAGACAGCCTCCAAATGTAAGCCCAATTAGAGTTGTTTCCTCTTCCAAAGATCCTGATACAGTGACTCCTACTTCCTTCAAGCAAACAGATTGCATGGTGTCAATGACATGCCTGTAATAGCAATCTTTGTCAATATCATCAGAAAGCAAATGCCACACCCTCAAAAAATTAAGAGCCATTTTTTACCTGAGAAACTCATGAGCATCTTCTTCTTGCCCGTTACCAAGATTGCTCCCAATGTTCTCCAAATGGGAAACTATTCGGATTGGGGAGAGTGGAGAATTTCCCTCTTTTGCTTTTAGAACTAAACTCTCTAATTCACAGGTGAAGCACCATCCTTCCTTCCTGCCTAACATATAATAGACCAGGAAGAGAGAAAAAGGAGGGAAGGAGGAGTTACAAGAAGATACAACTGAAAGCTGATAATTTATTTTCATGAGTGAAAATTGATAATCAATCACCCTAAAAAAAGACCATTGACCAGAAACTTACATCCTTTTGAATGAAGTCCTTGAAGAAAATAAGCAGTGAGAGGCGGAGTAAATGCCAAGCACTGGAGGACAGCATTAGCATAACAGCTGCACCATGTTAAAAATTGTTAAATGTTTGGGAGCAAGAATGTAGAGAACACAATAAATCACTGACCAGTTATCAAAAACATTATACTGGCGGGTGAGACAGGGAGCATAGGCTTGTACAAATACAAAACAGAGTAAGCATTCATAGTGCAAAAATTTGCTGCTGCAAATTGATATTAAATTAAGATACAATATATTTTAGTGAGTGTATGGTCAATCATGTGCATTCCTGGATGAACATAGAAACCAGTGAAGTAGATAAGAGAGTAAAATCACAAATAAGATACAGACTGATGTTTCTATAAGATCATATGAAGTAGAATTAGAAGAGCCCAATGTGCAATTTCATAATTTGTTAAATGTTTTATGGAGAATCTAAGCAGCTGATAACCAAATCCACCTGCATAGCTCAGCATACCTATTCCCACAATTTGAGAGGCCAAATGGATGCAGTTCAACCTTGCTCCAATCATAAAGCTTTACAAACAACTCATATGGAAATATACCCTGTAAAAATGGAATAATTAAAAAAAATTGCTTTACATCTGAGATTTTGTGCATATAATAATAATAAAATGTAGAGGAAAGCATAAAACTCTACCTTGCCATTGTATCTTCCTGCAATCCCACTCCAGGCTCCTAAGGAATTACAGCGTGGCAACTTCAAATTTTTTAATTGGTCAATAACCTCCAAGCCTATTTTACACGTTTGTGAATCATTTCCACATTCTGATGACTGAGAAGTAACCTGCTGTGTGCTGTCATTCTTTATGGACTTCATACTTCTAAACTCATGACTTCCAATGCTGGAAGATGGATGACCAAAATAAGCTGTTGCAGGGAGAGATTCAACCTGTAGGGCTTTTGGAGTATGTGAAATATTGTTTATGCCTTCAATACCACCATTTGATTCTCTCAGCAAGCCATTCACCTTTAATACGCTGTTACTCGCTAAATGCAGATGACTAGTTTCCTTAGAATTCAAAGTACATTTTTCATTGGGGTAACTGATTTCAGTTTTGGTAGGTGTTTCAGGCTTCAAAGGTGATGATCTTCTGAACTCCATAGTATCTTTAATTTGCAACAGTCGAGCTGAATCATTTTGTTTCCTTACTTTCGATATTTTTGATCCAGGACCATCCAAATTTATTGATTGTGCTTGGCAGGATTGCTCATCCACATCAGGAAAGGCAGATTTAGTTATTTCAGAAGAATGGTACGGAGATGACTGAGAACCTGGCATATTGATGTCAACACTCTCTTTGGGACTAGGATGGGGAACATCCTTTGCTACATACATTTTAGATAAGCCATAATTAGCCACTCCTTCCCAAAAGCCACCAGAGGATGAATTATGCCCCACAGATGAAGACTCACCAGAGCCATCAATACTTGATATTCTTGAACCTGATGAACTTGACTTTATATCTTCAGATCCAGGCTTTATATGACTAGATCTACTTGAAGTAGAAACAGCATTAATAGACCTGATCAGCGTGGGCTGCTCCAAAGAAGGTAGCTTACATTGTTCCATGTTGGGCTGACAAGTTTGAGTCTGAACCGAATCATCTGAATCACTGACAGATGTACTAGATTTACCTGATGTGGTGATGGAAAATGAACAAACCGAAAAGTCAGAATCTGAATTTGAGGTTGTTTCATCAATTAGATGATTTCCTTCCATGGCATCCATCCCATTTGATATGCCAGACATACTGGGTTTTGATAAAACAGGCTCTGCAGAGACATTAATTGGTAAGGGAGACTGTGCGCCTTCATCCTCAATACCATTAGCATAACTTTCATTTGCATTTTGCTTAAATGCCTTTGAGTGACAAGTTTCATCACTATTAGTGTGATGATTGTAGTTGAGCACCAGATGGCACTTATCTTTGTGACCCTGCCTCCAGTGGATGATTTGACATTTGCCAGAACTGAAACATTTGGTCTAAACGTAAGCATAATAATACAAACAGAACAGAAAGCAATGCAGCAATATGAACACAAAAATGTACTAATTGTTACCATAAGAGGATTAAAAAACACAAATCTTTAGAAAGTAAACATTGTCTAAATGGTATCCAGCATCATATAGTAGTGGCAACATCTTCAATTCAAATTAAATTCTTTCAACAATTAATCCATTTAAATAATTTACAGTAATAGGACTATAGGAGCAAAAGACATGTTGGACATCTATGTGCAACCAATTCCATGAATTAATACTACTGTTTTAACATGCTTCAAAACTTGCCCATAAAGCTTTCAATAAATAATGTTAGGACTTAGAGAAATGAATTCAGCTGCATCAATTAATGGGAAAATTGCATTTTTTGTCCCTAAGTTATAGGGTAATTGTAGAATTCGTCCCTAAGTTATGGTAATACTCACTTTTTGTCCCTAAGTTCTCATTGGCGTGA
>CM008345.1:13153268-13163825 GCA_002525835.2 Ipomoea batatas
TAAACTACATTAAGAAGATGCTACGCGACAGACTTGACCAAGAGATGGTTGTCTTTAATTATAAAAAGTTTCAGACTCCATCCCGAAACTACAACTATAATTCAATTTGTAACAGTTCCAGCCTTTCAGAGCATAACATTTCGTAGAAAAACTTTTTGCAAGTAGAGATGAAAATAAACCAAAAAAAAAAAAAGGCAATATTAACTTGTGTTTTATTACATTCATAACTTCATTTTGATGTATGGAAGAGGATTAGTTCGTGTTGGCTCTATCATCAATTAAAGCACAAGATGAACTACTGAAACTAGAGAGCCTACCTCCTTTGAACCAGAATTCTTGAGAATAGTTGAAGCCCCAGAAGTGATGGGATAATGTACTGAATCTGATTGCTTACTCTGTGAATTCTGTTTATCTAACAAGTGAGATTCTTGTTTCCTGTCTCTTTCACTTTCTGCATTGTTCAAACAAGTACCATGCTGCAAAAAAAAAAATAGTAAATTTCAAGAATATTTGTATTAGCTTCATGCAGTCAAAATGATGCACTCCAAACAGAACATGAGAAAACAATAACTGATTTAATGGTAAGTGTGAAGTTGGCAAAAGGACAATGAATGACATTAAAATTTTGTCCAATTATTATCTCATCTGATGATCAAAATGCAATATTGAATCTCCATGAATGTAGCAACTTTGTTACTAAATGTGTCTTGTAAAAGCAGAATTCCCAGTACTGAAGTCGAGCTACCATGATAATCTGTACCTTACTACTCTCTGACTTCTCATGAGCTTGTGATGTAGCAAGGCTATCCACATCCCTCTGTTTATCCTCTCTGTAGCCAGATCAACAAGGGGAAAGCATAAGGCAATAAATAAAACTGGCAAAAGGGTCAAATAAGCCCCTAAACATTATATGAGAAGTCAATTAGGCCCCTTAAAAGTTCAGGGGCCTAATTGACTTTTGGTATAATGTTTAGGGACTTATTTGACCATTTTTCCTATAAAAGTAGCAAATACTTGAGTGTAGCCAGCTTTAAGCTCCCTAGATATGATTTTAAAATCATAGTATACAAATATTTGGATTATGAGACATTAATGTTCAGGTGCCTGCAAGTACCACTCCCAATAGAATGGAAACCATAATGCATCTAACATATGTATATTACACACAAGATGTTGTGAAGTATATACAAAATAATAATAATAATAATAATAATAATAATAATAATAATAATAATAATAATAACAACAACAACAACAACAAGAAGTATATATGTATAAACAAGTATGCAAGGTTATCATGCTTACACTTCTTGAAAATCTAAAGCTTTTGGTGGATTGACCACATCAATACCAAGCTCTGAATTTTGTTGGCATTGTTTATTAAGCTGCGCTGGATGATCACTATCCCTCTGTTTCAGCTTGATAATATCTGCCTCCATTGGAGCAATCTCCTTGGGCTCTGCATTCTTGTATTACACATAAAGAAGATTACTACTATGGACTACCTCCACAATGACAATAACAAATTCGGAGTATTTGGAAGTGTGGCTATACAGACTGTTTCATCGGTACTATTAGAAACAGGCAATGACCCTTGAAAATTCTTATGTCCAGCTTCCAGTACCATACTAAACTCCCTTTCCTTCTGCAATTGTTCCTGAAGCCTCGCCACCTATCCATGCCAAAGGGTGGAAAGATGAAGTAATATAAGTATAATGTGCTTAAAAATTGGTTATAACATGTAATCCTTAGCATGTATTCTCGAAGAAAGTGGGCAAAATTTTATTCAAAGCAAAGCAAGACATGCCAATTTTGGTTTCCAACTCTAGCTTCTGTATCATGTTAGTAACAGAGAAAATATAAGTAAAGCAATTTCTCTTCAAACTAAAAAAGTGGAAGGTAAAACATCCACAATAATTATGACCCCAAACAGCCATAATAGCAGTGGTCCCAAATGATCAAATTGTTAAAAAGTCTGACAATATTATCAATGAAATCACATATAAACATTGAAGAAAGTAACACAAAGAATCTCACAAATTGGTCCTTTAAAAAATAATTTTACCCAACCTGTCATTAGATAAGAATAAAATTTGACTTTTTTTGGATAAGATAAAAATTGACTTGTTGATGCTGCAACAAACACAAATTTATATTTTGAAATTGTACAAATACTTAAAAACAAGAGGAAAGAGAGTATCTAATCTAGCACATACATCTTTCTCAAGAGCTAGACGGCACTCAAGCAAAGCATTCTTTCGTTTCTCCAAGTTTTCTTGCAGAAATGCATTCCTCTTAGCCTATTATTAAAAAAAAAAAAATGAAAGCATAACAGTAAGGGGAAAATTATAGAGTTCAGATGAAAGGCATGCATTCTCTCCTGTCCATCTCTCCGCAAGAAAGGATATACAATGATCTGTACCTCCTCAGCAATTCTGTTTTGCAAGACAGTTTTGGTGGCCTCCAGTCTCTGGATTTCATCTCTGGGGAAATAAAAGCAACAAGAGAAATTGAGGCTTGTTTGCAAGACATGTATCCACATTTTAAATGCTAATAGCCTACAAATGCAATTTTCACTGAAAATATAAGAAAATACATTCTGAAAATTCACAAAATACTGTCACCCAATTCAGAAACAGGCATCCAACCAATTTCATATATACTAGTAGGTAATCTATTCAAGTTAAGCTGAGGGAGAAGACAAAAAAATCAGCTCCAATTTTATAAGAGATAAAAGGAAAAAAATTACAGTACATAGCAAAGAACTGCATGTCTACATCATATCAAAAGAATAGGAGCAAGAACCATGTTGAGCTGTAAATGAAGAATCAAGAATCATAGTCCTTGTTTATGTAGTAGCAGCAACAAGAATTTTTTTCATAAAATTCAACTAATGATAAATGAATGCATCACTTACTCATCATCAAATGCAACATCAATAGACTCCATGGAAAGGTTCTTTCTACCCTGTACTCAGAAAAACAGAACAAAAGAAAATGAAAATGGTCATAACAGGGAGTACTTCAAAGGGAGAACACTAGTAAAAATGAATAAATTCAAAACTAAAATCTTAGGGAATAAAACAATACCCAATTAAATGAAAACATAATAAACTGCAATACAAATGAAAATTTGACAAGATTATGAATTGAAAAGTAAATTTCTCCCAAAGAATATACTGACAATTCTACGCCTGAACATGGATTTCCACCGAAGGTGCAGTATAGGCCCACTATGCATGTCTATGGACTTTAGAAACGTGGATGTTTCAACAGATCCAGTTTTGTATAATTCACTGGATTCATTTTCTGGTGTAGCGCAAACATCCCCATGGCTTGGAGCACTATCAATCCCTTCCTTCCTTTCATGCCAGAGAGAAGTTCGAGGAGGCTTTCTTGGTGGCATTTTATCAACTTCAACAGCATTGCTTACTTCAGAAGACTTGGAGACTAAATTACCATCTCTGGGGCTCTGCATATTCCATACAGCTCAATAAATTGACTATCTCCAGGCTCCAGTGGGAGTTAGTGAGGAATGACAATGTAATAAAAAGCCATGCATGACTTCAAAAGAACATATGAAACATAGACAGAACATGGAACCTTCAAAGAACCATCAGGAAGGAATTGCCATCATTAGCCTTTGAAAGAGTTATTTATGAGCTAACCTTTTATTACTACAGGTACAGGGCTTTTGAGCTGCTCTTTCATATGTGATGGAGCAGATTATACCCACCCATGTTAAACAGGTGATTATCTATGAAGTAATTATATGAATGCATTTAAGCTCTGTAATTGCACTAGATTATTTGGTATCATTTCATGCATGGTACCAAATCCATCTAAAATGAATATACAAGCCATAAAGAAGATACAGAGTAAAGACAATTCTTTGGTTCTGAAAAGAAGGGTGCAAGGAAAGAGGACTTTAGAATTCTAGCATCATATAAGATAGACAGAATATCTTATCATAAAAAGTGGCTGTATTATGATGACGTCTAGGTGGTCAAGCAAAGGAAGAGAGAGAAACCAACCTCATTAGCAACTTCATTTTCTCCAGTCTGGCTGGTGGTAGCAGTAGATGCAGTATCTGAATTGTCATATATATTCTCAACAGATCCATCACCTCCATACCGTTCATCATGATCAACATCATTAGTATATTCTTTGCTCCCAGTTCCACTACCATCTGACTCAGAATACTGTTCAGGTGACCGAGAAAGAGAACCTTCCTGCAACCAGTTCTAATGGTTCTTATTCAAAGAAGTAAGGATGGGAAAGGCTACCAAACTATGTTTTGTTAATAACTGAAAAAGTATTATAAAGAAAATGTCCTCCCTTAACAGAGTTAATAGACCTTATCAGCATAACCCTCCTGCAGAAGTAGGAGTTTCATTCATTTACTGCTTTTTCTGGGAGGGTGCGAAGTACACACTGATGGACTCACAAAGCAAACAAGCTAAATTACTTAATTACCAACCCCATTATTTTGTAGGAGAAACTCCTACTAACTGTGGCCTAGTAAGTGCAAAAGGCACCAGATCAACCAGTAATCACAAATTACCAAAATTCCAAAACAGAACAAGCCATTTTCTGCAAGGAGTATTGACATTGTATAAGGTTCTACAAATTACCAAGGAATTAAAAGATGCCCAATACCATATGTCCCACAAGAGCAGAGAAAAAGATTATATATGTCTGAACTGAGATGAGCTCCCAAAACAACTACAATTTGCTGATGGATACTCTAAACCGCAATTTCTCAATTAATGTGTTAGTTGCATAGCAAGCAATAGATAATAAAAATCCTAGCAAAATCTTACCCCAAATATATTATCATATTCCTCTAGCAAAGTGATAACAATAGCTTGAGCATGGTTTGCTGCTGCTGCAGCAGCCTTTAGAAGTTGAACAGATCCATCACCTCCCATGTCAAAGTTATGGTCAGTTTCACAATCTCCAGCTAAAAGAGGGTGTAGAAGTAAAGGTGCCATGCAAGCTGCCACAGCTGTTGTGCTCATTCTATTCATATCCTTGTGAGTTACCACATTTTGCATCATTATGAGCATTCTGATAGATTAAGAAAGGGTATAGTCAAAAGCACAGAAGCCCATTTTCAGATTATCAAAATACACAGATGCACATTTTGTAGAACCAGATACACATTACTAAAATAAACTTAAAGACTAGAGCAAAGTTTAACATTAGAGGAAGATATTAATTTCCAAATCCACCCAGCATGTCAGCTACAACTGAAATAGTCAATACAACTTTTCAAGAGAAAGATATTAATTTCCAAATCCACCCAGCATGTCCCATTTCTTACCACTTTTCTCTTCCTTGAATCAAATCTTGTTAACACTTGAATTTTAGGAAATAGGATTTTAATGACTTGATTGTACTCCATATTTTTTAGCTAGTTATTTTCCTTTAAAAAAAAACCTCAGCAGTCCTATATAGTATATGTGCTAAAATATAAGTGTCAACAAATGATGGCATGAAAGGCAAGTGCGCATGTTCAAATGTGCACAACATTGCATGGGCCTCATAAAAGGCATGTTCATGCAACATAGGCTACATGTCAATGTCCAAAAGAATTTATCCACTCCTTGTAGAAATAGCTACTCATACAGTTGATTTCCCAAATGAAAATAAACATTAAGAAATTGACATCCTGGATGATAAACTTACTCAATGGATCAATATGGAAACAGAAAATGTTCTCACCAGAAGACATGCACAAGAGAATATGTAGAAGTGAGACAAGCAACTTTAACAATAACAAATATGACCATAGGCAACATTCATGAATGAGAAAGATTATGAAATATCATACCAAAAAACACAAATGAAAAGTACTTATACTAAATACCTTTGTAACAAACGACGATTTGGTTCTGGAAACGTCTCCATTATAGCTGAACGCATAGCACTAACTCTCTTACCTCTATCAGTTCCTAAAAGCAATCATGAAATCTTCCACTAAGTAACATTATTTCACCAAAAGTGTAATAGAGCACTTAAAAAATCACCAACTACACAAATTTAGCAATTGAACAACTAATATTGTAAGAATTCAAACTAGCCAAGTATAGGAGATTATTAGTTTCCTATAAATGTTGGATTGCTAATTTAGGGATATTAGAGCTGAGGTTATCTGATCTTAGACAGTATAAATTAGATTCTAGAAATTAGGGTTATCTGATGGATCCTTTTGTATATATGTACCCAAATTGTTCATAGTGAAATCATGAGCAAATTCTTACCCTATTCAGCTTCATGGCATCTAGGGGTAAGCACTTTTTTGGTTAAACAGATCTACCCAATAACCGAACCGACCAAAAAAAAAAAAATCAGTTTGGTCATTGGTTATATAAGTGTTTGGTTAAACAGGTTTACCCGATAACCGAACCGACACAAAAAATAATAATAAATAAATAAATAAATCAGTTGGTCATTGGTTATAAGTTTTTAAAAGGTTTTGGTTTTCCGGTTACCCATCAGTTTTGTACAAACAGTGACCACGGGCTACACCTACACTCAAAGAATTTCGTACATTTGAGAAGAATGACGCATGAGTCTTAACCACTCTACGTGAACAATTCAAGGCCTGTTGGTTGCCAAGGGCTTTAGTCAGTCATATGGAATTACCTCTAGGAGACTTTTGCTCCTGTAACCAAACTAAATATGGTAAACGTCCTGTTACTAGTGCTATGAATCAATATTGGCCAGTGTTTCAACATGATACAGTATATATGGATATACCACCTTTTGGCCTCTTGGGCTCAAAACTGATCATATAAGGAACAAGGTCTATAATCTGAGAAAGTATATATACCTTTTACTCGCATGCTTCTTTCTAAAAATGAAACCATTATTTTGGTCAGATCAATTGTGCTGGGAAAAAAAAAACAGGGGGAGGGGGGACATGTAATAAAGTAACAAAAATGTCCACCCATATTTCTTTTTTTGGCAAAAAGTATTGGTGAAGCTCTATAACGTGTGTGTTTACATATGTATGTATGTCAAGGTGTGCACGCCTACAAGCATACATGCTAGCGTGGTGGAAAGTGTAGCATGTGTTGTGTAAATACATGCATGCGTCTGTGCACAGCATATGTGACTATGCATGTGAGTTGGCGCAGTGGCATGCGTGGAAACATGAATGGCATGGCACGCATATGTTATGTATATATTGTGTGCATATATGTATATGTATGTGCACACATGTGTTTGTCTACATGTGTACATATGTATGTGTGTATTTGCATATATATTAGATACTCCACATTATATATGTTTATGTACATGTACAAGGATATCTGTGATGTTTTGAAAAAGTAGTTATTTGTCAAAACTCAAGAATGACTAATACCTCCACTCCTCCCCCCACCCCATTGCAAAGCGAATAGTTCGTTTCCGATAATGTTATTCTTGACAATAGAAAACCAAACCAAACCAAACCAAATGGAAAAAAATCAAAATAGACCTATTCTCAAGAATGATATTCCATTCTTGACCTATTCTGTGAATCAAATAACCAGCCTAAATTTTTGTGCATTATGAAGATTATTAAATCTCTTAAAATAACTTGTACCAAAAGAAATGAGTATATTTGTTCAAAAAAAAAAGAAGTATATAAATAAAATGAAACAAATCTGAGACTTTTGTCTTTCAAGCATCAACGGGGCAGAAACTTAATGTGTTTGTGCCATCCCTCCCAGCAATTGAAGTTTTTCGATAAATATGATATTTTATATCCATCCACCATCACAAGGACATCCAATTTTCTGCAACCACTTTTTCTGGGGGTAAAGAGGATCAAATGTGTTTCCCAGCATATCCTTAAGGTGATGGTGGTTACAAATGAAAGCTGCGTCATCTCTTAAAGACTATAACTCTGCATATAAGAACACATGGAATAGAAATAGTAGCAATGGAACTAATACCAAATAAACTTACGAAATGCTTCAAGCAAGGCATTGCAGCAAGATGCAGGAACTGGAGATGATGGCATTTCTCGGAGGATATACTGGAACAATTTAGCACAGCAAAAAACAAAATAAGAAAATATTGTTTAAGAAGGTTTAAACTGAGGAATCTGTAATGAGATACCTTGACACAGTCACCAATGATATGTGCATCTTCATCTGGAGAAAATTCAACTTTCCCTGGGTCAAAAGACAATAGTTACCAAATAATTCAGTTTCCTCTGAGCACACTGCACTAACAAAAATTTAACTAAAACTATAACCAATAATTCACAGGATGTATGAATCTTGGGTACAGGAAATAACTTCAGATACATATCAGTGGAGCCATTTCTAAGAACTGATATTCACGTGGTTTTTGCAAAACATGTCAGATTTTCTCAGTGTAAAAATTTAGCACCATGGAGCAAAGTGAATAAAATTCCAAAAGAGCTCAATGAAAGAACAAACTGAAGAACAAAGAGACCTTGTTTGTACTCTCGAATTCGGCACTCAACATCGTCAACATCTGCTGCTTGTCGCAAGATGCCTTCAATTTTAACTCCTGTAAATATGTTCAAGTGATCAGCACCAAATCATTGGCAAGAATGCATTCTAAGAACCAAGTCCAGAAATTATTAAGAGTACTGAAAATTACTTTTAATGATAAAAAAAAAAAAAAAAAAAAATGCAGTAAATTCTACAAGTAAAGGCTCTGTAAAAGCAAGGACACATTACATTCATCTAACAGACTCTGGCCTATTAATTGTAGGTCAGAGGGTTTAATACTTTAATATGAATAAGGAATCAAGAGCCTGGAGAGAATCCAGATATATGACCATCAGCATAAAGAAAATAGAGTGCACTGGTTTCAAAGAAATTCATGTATAAATAGGGTAACAGAGGCTGATGAGTGTAGAAATTTAGGGACTCTAGGGTGTAACAAGTTCCAGCATATTCATAGAGTTCACGTATGAATCTTACCATGCTTTTCAATGAACTGAAGGGCTTTCTCCAAGAAAGATGGATTTCCATCAATATCTTCCAAAGCAAGTAAAACAGGTTGTCTATCCTTAGCTACAGAGTAAAAAGTGAAATATAGCTTCATTAGAAGGATAATCAAAATAAAAGCAAATGCATATTTTGCCAAAACAAATTGCCAGAATAAAAGAAACTCATAAAGCTTAATTATTTGTAATGATTGCTGATCTGTCACCACTAGTTTAAAACAGTATAGAGTCAAGGAAATCTCCTATCTAGGGAGGAAGGAACAACACTCAAAATTAAAGAACTCCAAAAAAAAAATAATAATAATAATAATAATAAAGAGGAACATGGCATTTGCCATTTACTGCAAGCTTCTATTTACTGAAATCACACAGTGGGAACTAAATATACTCAAGTGTTAAACTTCAGATTTTTGCCAATGTTACAAACAGAAGAATCCTAAACAATTTCAGAATGCATGAAAATATAAGTTTCTCCAAACTATAGCTTGCTGAACTGGAAAACTATGGAAAGGAAGTAAAAGTCAAAAACATGTCCACAACATAGAATGTTAAACAAAGAGCAAACTTAACACACCAAGTATGTTTAGCTAGAAAGAGACAGGAAAAGCAGGTATCCTTTTCCTTATCTTTATGCCTTTTGATTTTACAACCCAAAAAGTGAATGGAGCTATATCAACAGCCAAATTCACTCAACTACACGTCAAATGACAAGGAACTGAGCAATATCAAACAGATCATGTGACCCATGACCATATAGGTAAAATGCTTACATTTTTCTGAAGAAACATCAGTGGCATTGACCTGATCATTCCTGAGCATTCCATTTTGTCCAATCACAAGAGCAACACTAGGTACATTTGCTAAAGCCTCTTCTAGTGCAACCTTCCACTCAAGCAAGTCTTCTAATGTTTCAGCCTAAAATATCAGAAGTTCTCAACATCAAAAAAGCAACTCGGAGCGCATATTCTATCCAATCAGATACCTTAACTAATGGTGATCATGAGGTAATGTACAAAAATGCTGGATGACCTAGTGTGCAGGCTCCCATACCATGCATTCATGCA
Organism: Ipomoea batatas; assembly: GCA_002525835.2. Lineage (NCBI taxonomy): Eukaryota > Viridiplantae > Streptophyta > Magnoliopsida > Solanales > Convolvulaceae > Ipomoea > Ipomoea batatas. The sequence goes on from CM008345.1 coordinate 13,163,312, forward strand.
AGATTCGTGCAAGGGAAATGCACCTCTCTGAGAGGTTGTCTCTGAGCTTATACCTATGATGTAATGATCAACAAGTGAGCAATTGGCCTTTACACCATGCCCAACCTTCAATTATGATGTCATGGATGAAAATACCATATGTCATTTGCAATTTCAAAGCAAAAATTTTGTCATATTCTCAATGTCATTATAATAAGATGAAAAGAAGATAAATATTAAAAGGGAATAACAAGTACTACAAAACTTAGAAGTGAAGAATAACCACACCCAAAAGGAAAGAATGAAAATACAAGAGCTAACAAAATTAAAAGAAAAAATAAATCAAACAAAAGAAATTGACAATCTAGCACCTTAAAAGTTCGCCCATCACGACCATCAGGAAAGAGCACGGTCAAGAGTTTTTTATCTTCTTTGACAACCACACTGTAAGGGGAAGAAACCTCAGTAGACTGTTTTACAAATATAATACGCAATCATCTAAATTGTGGCATTAAGGATGATAAAAATAAAAAGA
>CM008345.1:13163869-13177342 GCA_002525835.2 Ipomoea batatas
CCAACAAAAAGGAATAGAACAAATAGTAAAGATGAAGACAATAACAATGTTACTCAAAAGAGAATTAAGAACACTTAGAAAAATTCAAATGAAAAGTAGTATTTATTTAGACTATCATTTTTAGACCAAATATTTAGACTATCGATTTTAAAAGGTTGCAAACATTTATTTTAGTAATAATTATAATGAATTTTCTATATTATATTGGATTCATATAATTTGAGTTAGATATTTAAATAAAAAAATTCGACATTCAATTACTCATGTATAAACTTCTAAAATTCGACATTCAATTACCCATGTATAAAAATTTTTTTCTCCAAAAAAAAAAAAACTTCTCCTATATAATATTGCATTGATATACTTTCAAATATTTATTTAAATATAAACATTGGGCATTAACACATACGCGCAATGCGCGTATAAAACTAGTATTCATATAAATAGCAAACAAATTTAAGGAGCATTTAATAATATTCAGAAGAAAAATTTATCAAGTATTCAAGAAGTTAGTTTGAGATGTGTGTCTTTCCTTATTTCAATGAGTCTTTCTGCAACAAATAATTAGATATTCAGGAGTCCTAATATTACTATAAAATCTAAGATTTCTCTTTTCCTATGTTTCTTTTGTTCTTGAGAGGGTGAGAACTGCTTATATTATATTGTTCATGCAGATAACACGGATTGATGAAGCAATCACATTCTTTAGAACGAATGTCCGCAGCGATATATATTTTTATTTAAGGTAAGTTCATAAATCATAGTAGTCAAACCGATGACTAAAATGGAAAACATGGGATTAAATATGACAAGTTTGAAAAACTATAAATATGAAATTGATAGCAATAGTTTCATACTAAAAATGGAATTAAATATTATTGTACCATATCAAATAGTAAAAAATAGGTAATCACCAGTTTGATTAGTATGAGTGGTTGTGCACTCTCATCCTATAATAAACGATTGAAAAAATCAATATGGTCAGCACTATTATGAATATGATACAGACTTAGAATAGTTTTTTTTTTTTAAGTAGAAAAATAGTATTTAAAAAAAGAAGAAAAAAGCAATACCTTATACTAAAATTATTTTAAAATATGCAAACATATGTTTTTAAAAAATACAATCAATAAGTATTTAGATAATTATTGATTTAAAAAAAAAGTATTTAGATAATTGTTTATTAAAAAAATAATACTTACTTACTAATATTGTATTATACAAACTACAATAAGTATTTAAATAATTATTTTTTAAAAATACAAATTAAATATTAAATATAATGAACTTTTTATATAAAGTATTGCATAGATATACTTTGAATTACTTATTTAAATATAAACATTGAGCATTAAATTTGTCATGCAACACATTTAAAACTTTAAATATAAATATTGAGCATTAAATCTGTCACGCAACACGTATAAAACTAGTACTCCGTAATCCGTATTATATACTCCCTAATAAATTCTCTATGTGATGTAGCATGAGATAAAAGGGTAAGGTATTGTACCTTTTTTGACAAGTTGGAAAAGAAAATCAAATTTGACAGCAAGAAATTAAATTGAATCATTGACTGTAAACTTGTATTATGATTTGCGTAAATGTCAGTCTAGACAGTTGGGTATTTAAGCATTTCCCATTTTAATTATGAAATTAGTTGAATTTAGTAAATCCTTCACATAACCACATGTCCACATGTCAACTGTTAAGCTTTGAAATACTGTAAAAGACATTGTGACAAGAAAAATATTAATTGTATTTTTTAGAATATATATTCTCACCAAGTGATTTGCATTAATTGTCTGGAAACAATTGAATTACTTCTTAATACCAATTTATCAAACATTGCATAGAAATTAAAAAGTATAAAATAAAATAAAAATAATAAATATTGTATGAGCTTAAAGGTGTCTTATATAGCTATGATAGGTTAATAACATATCTTGGTCTAACTAAAATAAAAATAAAAATACATATATAATATCATTCAAATGCAATGATGGAAAAACAGCATGTCACGATTAAAGACAGAACATGTAAAGTGAGTGGACAAACAACTAAAATTAAAGATGATAATTTACTTTTCTTTTGTCTCATTTGTTTTAATGAGGTTAACTTTAAGAAAATATTTGGTGTATTTCCATTTTAAACTTTCAACTTTTACTCGCTCTCATAAGTTCTTGATGTAAACACTTTTATGTGGATTCACATGATGAAAATAATCCATTATTGTTTGCAACATCAAAGAGTATACCTTATGCATAGTAAAACTCGCAACTGTAACCACCACTCAAATGGGTGTATTGGATAAATCTCGCTTCTATTTAATACCTCACACATCGCACATAAGAAGTAGATTGTACTAGAAAAATCATGTACAACAAGCTCAAACAAATATGTGTTGACAATAATCAACCTCGTAACATTTACGTACGATAATTATACTCCATCTACTTAACTACTATTTTTGGGACACGATAATTTTACATTGAAAAAGGACAAAATAGGCCACTGAATTAGAGACAAATGTAATTGAACCAGAACCAAAAAAGAATTTAGATGAACCATTATTGAACCAGAGACCAAATTATAATTTAGCCACTGAACTAAAAAATAATTTCAATTCAACCAATCAACAGTAAAATATCACCTAATTTTGCCATATAATTAGTTGCTTCAGGTTCATGGAGGTTAAACATATGCTTATCATTTTTCATTATAATTTTTTAAAAAAAAAAAGGAAAAAAAAAAGAAAGAAAAAAGAAGCATGAATGTACAGTAGTAAAAGGCAGACATTGTGATTCAAACTTCAAAGTCATATAATTGGCATAATTGTCAGAGCCAAGCACGTGCAGAGCAAATGGGTAGATATTTTTCTTTCCATGTCACTGCATTTTAAGGTACAAGTCGGACTACATATAACATACCCAGCCTCAAATATTTTTGGTGGTGCGGCTGTCTTCAAATTTAATATTTTTTCGATCAGAAGGAACTCGAATAACCTCCAAATAAGTCATTGAACTCATAAAAATAAATCAATTAAGTCACTAAACTGAAAAAAATAACAATTAATATTTTTACAAGTCATTTGCATATTCTGGTTACTGCGACGACTTTTCCGGCGACCGGCTGTGAGAGTTTAAATCAGCGAATGACAATGTTCGGTTGATCTTCAAAAGGCAAACAATATACATCTCAAACCAGACAGCTCATGAGACTTTCCAGACTGCACTTAGATTGTCAAGAAGTTTGCCGACTCTCCTACGGACTTATCATATACTAATACTATAACTAGAGACGGTTGGTACATGTCATCTAAGTTTTAGGGTTTTACCATTAGATACGTTAGTAGATCTGAATGTGCAAGCTTAGACCTTAGTTCGAGCTGTTTATTCGAATAATGGTTGGTGTAGCTAGGTTGATTCCCCTCATTGATGTTTAAAAAATAAACTTATTTAAAACACATTGACATACCAATTTTAAAATGAAAATCTTGATTATTATTATTTTTGGCTGCCATGGTAGCCAGGGACATTTGCCGCCGTTTCAATTTGGAAGAAGGTGAGGCGACACAAGGGTGAAGAGTGATAGGGATTAAGACTTGTGTTTACATTCTTTTTTTTTTTTTTTTTTTTTAGTACTTGTGTTTTTTTGGCTTTATACCCACATGATATGGTTACTTTTTGAGCCATAGCTCCATTTTAATTTATTTGTTATGGAACTTTGTGCTTCTTTTTGTCTAACTTTTTTGTCGATAAGGATTGTACATGTTATTTAGCTTGGTGAGCGCCGGAGCATGTCAAATGTATCTTTGTATATTCTTTGATCCTATTATATTTACCGTTCATCCATGAAATATGCATAAATTATTAAATTATATCCTAGATCAAGATCTACTAGGTATATTATAAACATGATCCAAATTATATTCATACAATCAATATATTATATACTTTCAGTTAACAAATTATGTATATTCAGCATTCCTGATTCACATGATTTAAAAAATAAGACGTTTAGCCATATTGCCCAAGTCATCCATTTAACCACCAATTCAAAATCACATTCAATTTTTATTCTGCTTCCATCTGATAAATGCACAACAAGAGTATATATATAATACGTATATTATTATGTTAGAATAAGTCACGTGTAAGACTATCTCTCCGTGAAATATATAATACTTTATAAATAAAATGTACTCCGTAATATTTTTATGAATGCATATTATATTTTAACTAAAAAGTATTACAAGGTCTCAAAAAAAACTTACTCTATATGCGAGATGGGTTTGAACTGAAAGCATACCAATCAATCAATTCATACTGATTCCCAGGTCTCCATCCCACAATAAGAACCATGAATTAGACTGGCCCATGGCCATGGCAATGGGAGAAGGACCAAGAAAGCAACAGTTAACACAAAGAAGCATACAAAACAAAGCCTGGAAAGTAACAAACCAGATATTTATCAATGATTCACAAACATCAAATTCCTGCTGGCCTGACAATAACAGGTGATGTCAATGAACGATCTCGGGGACGAGATTCTCTTTATGCTCTTCCAAAACAGAGGGAGTAGGGGCGACGAAATCAAACCAAAAAAGACAGAAAGAAAGAGTATGTGTTGCTCATTGAAAATTGATTGACAGGGATAGCATAGCATTCGAGGACTCTGGAATAGAGGAATGAGGGGCTCTAAAGAATCGATTTTTTCTTTTTATTTCAGGCACAAGATTGTGAAGTGTTTACTAGTGGAACTAGGCATACAACTCATCGACATTGCACTCGCCCAGAAAAACTTTGATGCTTCGAGGTGAACCACAGTTACCTTCAGCAATCAGAGCTCTGTCGTTGGCTGCCATGTGCGCGATTATCTTGTAGATCATTTCGATCTGAAATATCAAAGGAAAAGGGCGGGGTCAGCAATGTAAATAAAGGAATAAATTGCAGACTGATAAAAAGGGGGCAGTTTGTACATCTTCGAGGGCGTGACATCTGTCAGCTATTTCTTCCAACGTTAATGGTTCAACTGGCTCTTTGCAGCTGCAGGAAGTTATCATAACATCCAGTCAGTCTCAACATTAAAGAATTACACGGAGTAGTACCCATGGCGTTATTTGAGATGCCTGAATACCTGGCTTCATTAAGTACTGCAAGAACACGCTTTTGTAGGGCTAGAACTTCTCCTGCGGCTTTTTTACCTGCTTCTACACCTGATATCACATTCAATTTGAACGGTTATCTAAACGGGGCGAGAGAGGAAGAGAGCAAATGAGAAGTGAAGCAAACATTTTATTCCAGCTTTCATGCAAGGTCGTAAGAATTTTTTACCCGGTTGATGGTAAGCGTTAATATTGACAAGTGAAGCATAAATCCCAACAGCTCTCTCATAGAGTGCTACTAGGGCTCCGACAGATCTAGGTGTCACTTCTTGTACAGTTACCGTGATAGACTCTCGGTCATTGGCATACAGAGCTGACCTCGTTCCCTACATAATAGTATGTATACGTATCAGCTTTTCAATAAAACTATCCTGACTCCCGAGACATAGCCTATCTCCCTAGCACAAGTGATATGATAGCATTCCTACTAAGAAAAATGAACCCAAAAGAGAAGAAAATGGGGACCAGGAGGAAACCAACAAATAACTAGAATGAACCTGTAGCATTCCGAAAAGATAGTCACCACAAGTTACACCAGGTTCAAGTTCCCAATCATGACCCGGGGGCCTATCACGCAGTACTTCGATAAATGTCACAAAGAAATTGTGCACACCCTCTCTCAATTGTTGGATGTAACTGAAAATATGAAATATTTAAGCATATAACTAAGAGATGACTCCACATATATATACAAACAACAGATATCAAACCTATACTTACGCATGCTGATCTGTGCTTCCTTTGTTTCCATAGACTGTGATCCCTTGATTCACCTGTACGTGATAGAGTAGAAGACAAGCATAAACGTCAGCAGATTGTAGGGCTTAAGTATTAAATCCATGAACTAAACAGTAAACTATGGATTTGCTTATATAATTTCTCTGATACATAAAATATAAATCAGACATCTATAAAAGCTTAGAATATAGTTGTCTTTCTTCTTGTCATTACCCAATTAAAACTGTATAAATTGTATTAGTTTCTGCGCATGAAGAGAAACATACCCGATTACCATCCAGATCAAATTCTTTGCCAAGTGACTCCATAACCAGCTGCTGTAAATACCTACTGAACAGTAATAGGCTATCCTTGTAAGGAAGAACAACCATATCCTGTGTAAGCCACATCACGAAGTAAAATCGTGTTACTTAAATAAGTCGCAAAATACTGCCTCCAAAGCCGTTAAATAATTAAAACTGAAGTACTACGAACCTTGGATCCTATTCCATCGGTAGCCCAATACCAGCATAGAGCAAGAAGTGCTGCAGGGTTATTGCGGACCTGAAGTGCACATAATCCATGGCAGGTTGAAAAAAAAAAAATCAGAGATAACAGAACAAACAAAATTAATCCCAATTATCTCCAAACAAGAATAAAATATTTCCTACTATGCATACTTATAAGAATAGGAAGAATAGCATTAAAAAAAAAACTGAATTTAGCAAAAGAAATGATATGAAAGTCATCGTACCACAGTAGTCCTATTTGCTTCGTCCATTAATGCAGCACCAGCAAGCATCTCTCTTATGTTAATTCCCTGGAATGGTAACCAAGAAATAATGAGAATGAGAGTTTGGGAAGAAATCGTATCAAAGTCCGGATATCACAAACCTGAAGCGCAGCCGGAAGCAAACCAACAGCAGACATTTCAGAGGTTCTTCCACCCACCCAATCAAACATAGGAAATCTCGCAACCCAACCCTCAATTCTGGCAGTGTTGTCAAGCAATGAATTCTCTTGCGTAATGGCAACTCCCTGCCAGTAAACAGAATTGATTCTCATTTCTAAGAGCTTGGAATTGTAATTCACAATAATGACAGTAGAAAAAATTAGTTTATTTATTCTTTTGGAGGGGGTGGGGATTTGAGACTTGAATCCACCAAGTGGTTACACCAACAACCAACAATCATACAAAGAACATCAAGAAGTTATTAAAGAACAAAGATGCCTTTCAAATAATCAGTGATTCTTCTTAAACCAGAACCATGATTCACAATCTTACCTTGCTTTTACGTAAACACAAGTACCTATTGATGAATAAAGAGAATAAATGAAAGCAAAAACAAGAACCTGAGATCAAAACCTGTTTTGCGAATTCCAGGCCAGCCTCGCGGAAGGCCTTCTGTACTTCTAGTAGACCATTTCTAGTTTCAGGGGTGCCTCCACTCTGGGTAGATTGAGAAGAAAAAAACAGTAAAGGCCCAACACTTCAATCAAATACCAAGCAACAACAAGGGAATTGGAGAACATATCCAAGCATACCTTTGAAATCACTATAACAAGTGTTGATGCCAGCTCTGGCCCAAGTTGTGCTATTTGATGATCAATGCCAGCTGGATCAGTGTTGTCAATGAATCTTATCTGTCAATAGGATCGCAAGGCACAACTGAGTAACAAGACAATAAAGAGTAAATACCATTATCACATTAGGGGAACATAACGCATTCATGAAAGAAAGTTGCCAAGACTAATACTTTCATAAAGTATTTTGCAAGATGTGTGTTTTGAGAGGGGGGAAATATGGGAAGTAAAGTGACAGATTGTCAAAACATCCATATATGGCTTAGAATGCTTATCCAATTACCTTCAGAGGAGGGTTGTCAGGTGCCAAAGCCTCAGCAACGAACTGTGGTCCAAGTGCTGAACCACCAATTCCAACAGAAAGAATTTGAGTAAATCGGCCACCGGAAGGAGTCCTGATCTGCACTTAAAGTGCCAAACTCTTAGATAAATTATAATCATAAACCAAACAATTTCCAATTCTAGACCAAGATAGAAGAAAATGTAGCATCTTTAAATATGTTCCAACTCTAAGAGAAATATATACATTCTACACCAAATCATTCAAAAGCAGTCAAGTGTCGGCAGACACATAGAAATTAGAGACGTGAGCCTTTTCTTAATAAACCAATCCTCATTATTGTGCCAACACACTAAAAAAGAATGGAACAAAAAATTGCCTCACAGACAGCAAAGCCTTCACGAGCACATATCTAAAATCACACATCAAATTGAAAATTGCTACATTCAAGATCATTCTTTTACAATTCTTATAGGAGAATCACCTCAATCTTGTTCCAAAAACATATCTTTATAACACAAAATATTATATAAGTTTTCCAGTGTAAGATCCTCTATTATTCACACCTAATACAACACTAGTATTTGCTTGTTGTTCTCTACTCCCAGTCACACAAATTTCCTAAATCCCCATGACAGCTTCTGATCAACACGTTTAAAATAAGTCATTGATTTACCCTCCACTATCCTGTCGGGCCGAGATGTGGGGCCTAGGGCTAGGGAATTTCATCGCCTTTAGTGTGCGATCATTAAAAACCGTTAGAAATTCAGAAATGACTAGAATCAGTAGATGAAAAGGAGCTGAGACAACTGACCTTACCGCCGACGACGTCGTCGGCGAACTTACAAACGGCTTCTAGAGTGTTCTCGATTTGGAGGCGGAGGAACGAGTTGGGAGCGAGGTGAGGGCTCCGGAGCCAATAGTGCCCCACCATACGCCCCTCATCGGGATTAGAAATCGCGCCTTTCTCCAGCGCCTCCATATCTTTGAACGCCTTCTGGAGCCGGGGCTCCATCTGGCCAACGAAATCGTCGCTGAACCCGACCCGACTCACGTCCAAGTACAACCCCAGCTCCTTGTGCTGGTACAACCAATCCACGTACCTCTTCCATAACTGCCGCGGATCCTTCAGAATCCCCTCCTCCGCCGCCGCCTTCGACTTCAGAATCACGTCGTTGTTCCCCGACGCGGCCGATACTCCGGCGGGAACCTCACGCGCCACGGATTGCGCCCGGAATCGGAGCTTGGAATTGCAGAGAGGGACCGAGGGCTTCTGGAATGGGGATTGGGCGACGGGAATTGGCTGGAGTTTGGGGATGGATTTGATTTCGGGCTTGAATGCAGCCGAGACTGAGGAAGCAGCAGCCATGGCTGCTCGATCGTTGTTCCTTCCTGTGATTCTTCGAGATCACAAATGGGTTTAATCTGACGAAGAGAGAAACCGCGATGCGTACGAGGTCTGTGGTTTAGGCCATCGGAAGTGGAAAAGCCATTGAATTCTGATGATTTTTTATTATTTTGTTGTTAGTACAACAGTTCAACTACTACTAGGTTGCCGTTGCCCCGAGTTAGGTCGCGCTACAGAGAAGACAAATAAATTGTTTATATATAGTAAGCATATTTGGAGAAAATTTACCACCCAAAAAATTGATCATGACTCACTGTGTCGGGCGGAACTAATTGGTTCAGTAGACAATATTTAAAAAAGGGATCAGAGTTTAAATTTAATAGCAATAATAATATAAGAATTATGTCTAAAATGAACATATCCTTTATACGTATGGATATTTGATATTGTCTGTTGAGCTACTGATAAATTCGTAACCATCATATTTAGATGTCAATTTCATTTAGAGTCGAGTTTTTAATGTTGTGATTATCAAGTTAGCATTTTAGCCAATTTAACTTAAATTGCCCTTAGTTTTTTTATCAGTGAATAATGCGTGATGATAATATATATTTGTTAAAGGAATGCAATGAGATATATAACTTTATTAAAATTATTATATGGTACTTTAAGTTAGTTAAATTATTTAAAAAATAAATATTTTATATGTTATTTTATATGTGATTTTTTTTATATTACACTGATATTTACATTTTGTATAAAATTAATACAATCTATATTTTTAATTTATAATTGAAAAATAAAAGAACATATCGATTAAGCTTATTACACATGATATTTCTAGTATAATTTGCATGTTATTATGTATAAATTAATTTTATTTTGATGCGTGTATTTAAGTAATGATTATGAGTTATGAGTTTTTCAATATAAAAGAAAATGTGGGTGAAAAAGACAATGAGGTACGGTGGGCCCGATTTGGGGTAGGCTATTTGATGAGAATCATAGGTGGGGAAGATTTAGATATAGGGAGTTTATTGTCTTTTCCATTGGGTACTTCAACACTCTCGGATATTCTTTCTCCCCTTTGATTCCAAATCCATCTCCGTCACAAGTTACAAATACACAAGTACACAACACATTTTTCATATTAGGGTCCGTTTGGAAAGCAGGAAAATGACTTCTGGAAAATGTTTTATGGAAAATGAGTTATTTTCCGGAAAACAGTTTCATTTCTGGTGTTTGGATGTATTATGGAAAACTGTCTTCGTGTGTTTGGTTCATTTTCTGGAAAATGGATAGAATTGTATAATTAAACATTGTAATTGTTTTATTTAAAATATAAAAAATTATAATAGTTATTAAAATAATGGTATTTAATAAAAAGAATAGAATTTATTAAAAAATAAAAAATAAAAAAATAAAAAAAATGTAACAGAGGTTTTCGGCGGTTTCCCCACCTCATTGGTCCATGGTCATGGTTGATATGGCTTGATTTTGGTCGAAAACATGCGAAACAGCTATTCTGGCGATTCCGTAAAATGACTTACGGAAAAAAATTCCGTAAGTCATTTTCCAGAAAAATGAACTGATTTTCCTTGGTCAACGGAAAACATTTTCCGTTGACCACATTTTCCAGGAGTTGTCAAACACAGAAAACTCGAAAAACATTTTCTGGAAGTCATTTTACAGGTTACCAAACACACCCTTAGTTTACAATCTACCCCAAAATGTAATCTAATGATAATAAATCATACTTAACAATTACGGAGTAATATAGTAGTTTGAGAAAATATAGTTACCGAGTAATATAGTAGTTTGAAATAATTAGTAAGTAAACCGTTAATTCAATTATCAAGTTAAAATTTTAATTTTTACGAAAAATATTAATACCGCATGTGAAATAAATAAATAAATATATATATATATTTCGTTCAAATAATAAATTTATGATACATGAACAAAAATAAAAATAAAAATAAAAATAAAAGCAACTTTAAATAAATTAAAAAGTTAAGTATACTTTATTATTTAAATATAAAATATTATATATTACACTTTATATATTAGAAAAAATATATACATGCACGTAATATTTCAATTCAAAATGTTTTGAAACACAAAGTCGTATAGTTAGTATAGCGCATTATATATATATATATATATATAGAGAGAGAGAGAGAGAGTGTGTGTGTGTGTGTCATGCTCTGATGCGGTCAATGGCTCCTATATGAACAAATCAGAACCATAGGATGAGTTTCAGATTAATGGTTGAAAGTTAATGAAGATGAAAAAATTTGATAAAAGTGGCAATTTTGTAATTTCACAATGTCTTTCTCAATGATTGTCAATTTGAGAATGTCTATACGAAGCAATCACTAGAGTATTTTGACAACAAATTTCATACTCATGTATGAAAACTACAAAAGTCTCTATATTGTTTAAAGCAAGCACCACATGCATGGTTTAACCATTTAAGCGTCTACATGACTATCTATTATCAATGGTTTTGAGGTCTCAAAAATTAATTTATCATTGTTTATCTATTTCGCTGCTAATATTTAAATCTATGTACTTGTCTATATTGAGGGGAAGTATTAGAACTTTGTATTATACTCCGTAGTTAATTTAGAATTCATTCTCCTTTTCTCAATATCATTGTAAATTTACCTTTTATTATTCATAACTTGAGTAATACTCTTTGTATTTTTATAAATACATATCACATATGTTCTTATACTTTGTAAATTGAATTGATCAATAATACAAATTTTCTCAGATTTATTGTTTTCCTCAACCGCACATTTTTAATTATTGAGAGGAGAGAAGATATTTCAAAAAAAAAAAAAAAAACTTTTAGTGGCCTACTATTATACATGTCTCAAATTTGATCATTGACTATAAATATTTTCAAATTAAGTGCATGCCTATATAATTTGTATCACATTTGATCATTAACTTTTTAAATTAGGTGAATTGCTATGTAATTTGTACAGCATTTAGTCATGCCGTTCAATTTTTCGGCCAAATTTCTGGACAACTATTGTCAAAATTTCAACGATAAAATTAATATGTTCTAATTAAAAGGATATTTTTAGCTAAATATTGCCGAAAAATTATTATTTTTTCCTTGAAATTTCGATAATATTGACTGAAAAATTGAATAACAGGACTAAATTTAATACAAATTATATAATTATGCACTTAATTTAAAAATATTAATAGTTTTTTTGGGAACAAAAAATATTACGTAGTAATAGTTAATGGCTATGTTTGGCAAACCTAGCTGAAATGGTAGCTGAAAGCTGAAAAGCTATAAGCTCGAAGCTGAAATCTGAAGAGCTGCTAAGCTAGCTGTTATGCTTAAAAGTGTTTGGTAAAATTAGCTTTTTGATAAGTTGATAAATGTAAAAAGACTAAAAAGGACATCTACATAAAAGTTAAATAATTTTAAATTTAATAGGTTTGTTTACATATTAAAATATAAAATAATGAAATTAATATCATTTAATAAAATATAAAGTAAGAACATATATTTAAAAATATATAAAGTAAAACAAAATGTTTATAATTCATAAAATTCGTTCATACAAAAATTATTGTTCAAACACAAATATCAAATTAAAATTACAACGAAACATATTGAAGAAAAAATGCCAAAAGAGTTTTAATTGGGATGGATAAATGATGTCATCATTTATTTAAAATAATAAGGATAAAGATGGAAAAAAGTTAAGAAGCTACTAGCTTATTTTTGAAAAGCTACCTGAAGTAGCGTTTCAAAATAAGCTCTTATTTTAAGCTACTAGCTTATTTTGAGAGCATTACCAAACAAAGCTTATAACTTATTAATAGCCTAAAATAAGTTATAAACTCCTAAATAAACTCTGCCAAACACAGCCAATAACTAAATTTGATACATATACTAGTTCTAGATAAAATTTGATTTAAAAAAAAAGGAGAGAAGATAAGCACTACGGAAAAGACAAGTGTCCAGGCCAAACAGTACATTCGTGGTAACACATCAATCTCATTTCTTCGGAAAAATACAAAATACCCAAAAAAAGAAAAAAAAAAAAAGAAAAAGAAAAAAACCCTTGAAAAGCCAGAATCCGAATCCAAAAACATCTCCAATTTCGTGTTTCTGTCATCCCTATTTACCCGCTGCATTATCCTGGAATACAACATTCCATAATTCTCCCAGCATTAAAATCAACAAATTCTCAATCTCTTCTTTACAAATTACGATTATTAATCGGATAAACCCATCCCCTCCCTCCACCCTGCTTCGCCGCAAACGGCCGAGACGCACGCCTCTTTCCCAGCTGATTTTTTTTTTATTTTTTTTATATTTTTTTTGGGGAAGACATGATGTGG
>CM008345.1:13177421-13188471 GCA_002525835.2 Ipomoea batatas
TTTTTTTTTTTATAAATTTTTTTTGGGGAAGACATGATGTGGGATGAATGGGCAGAAGGTATCCAGGAACAGAAAACCGAAGAAGAGTACGAATACGATGCTCAAGAACAACGGCAAGACAGGGAAGAAGGCTCTTCTTCCTCTTCCTCTAACCTCAACTTCGATTTCTTATCTCTTGTTTCTCAGCCTAAGGTAATTTTTATTTTATTTTATTTTTTATAACAAAGATGGAATTTTTACAGTTCTTGTTGGCTATTTCCTGCGGATTGTTAATGGTTTTTGCTCTATTGTCTTCTTTACTTCAAAATTTGTTCCCTTTCTGTGGTTTGTACAGTGATTATTATGTGGGTTTTGAAAATGGTGAATGTGTATGGTTTTAGGACTATTATCGGATATTGGAAGTGGACTATGATGCTACGGAGGAGGTTATTCGATCCAATTATATTCGTCTTGCTTTGGTTTGTACATTTTCTTTGCTCTCAGTTTTGTTTATTGTTTTATTTTTCCTTTTTTTTTTTTGGATGACAATGGAAACCCAGCAATCACCATTACCCGAGGTGTGCACGGGATAAACCCTGCCCTTTCACCTTAGGTGGCAAAAGATCCACGGAGTTAACCAAACCAGTTTAGGTTGTCCATAGCTGACCGATTCAGAGTAAGAGGGGCTAAAAGATCCAAGGAGTTAAACCAGTTTAGGTTGTCCATAGCTGATTGATTCAGAGTAAGAGCAGCCTATTGGTGTCTTGCTCAAAGCAAGAAGGCTGATAGGCCTATTGGTGACTCGCTCAAAGCGAGAAGGCCAATAGGCTGATTTTGCTGGGAATTGAATTTGTAACCTTGTGGTTTCATTTTTCTTTGATTTTGCTAGTTCTGGAGAGTTCATTGGGCAGCTGTCATCTACTTTTAGTCTTTTGACGTTTGTTGTTTCCTTGTACAGAAATGGCACCCGGATAAGCTAAAAGGCCAGGACACTGCTACTTCAAGGTTTCAGGAAATAAACGAGGCATACCAAGGTGAACTTCTGTTTCCATTTGCCTGTAGTTATGGCATCTGTTCTTTCGATTTGGTTCTGAGTTGCGGTTGTTATATCTGGTTGGCTCGTTCTTGATTTGGGATTATTCATTGTACTTGAATCTAGTGGCTGAGGTTCTTTCTTGTTTGTCTAAAACTTAATGGATGACGGTTTGCTTGAAGAAAGTTAGTTATTGACATAGCAACAAATAAGTGGTCTGTGAGTAGTATGGGTTCTACCCTCAACAGAGAGCAAGGTCGGGAATATAATGTGTATAGGGTGTGGACATGACTTAGAACTTAGAAGCGTGAATTCTTTGGGAAGTAGCCATGAAAGGAATAGGTATAGCTCTAAGTGAAGGCTAAAGCTCGGGGGGAAAAGGGCCTGTTTAATATCCAAGGGTCTAAAGAGAATTTTTGGGTTCATGGCAGAATCAGAATGTTGTGCATAGTTGCCTTTGAAGTTTGAAGGAACCGTTTTTTGTATGAAAACTATAGTTTTGGAATAAACAGGAGATTGGTTGGTATGCACAAAACCAAGGTTTCTATTTTGGTCCCTCACTCCCACTCTTAGGCTCTGATAATAAATGTTTAGACTGAACATGAAAACAGGGGGTAACCCCAGCCGAGTTGGTCAAACTGTTGACTTATAACCACAAGGTTACAAGTTCAACTCTCGAGCTGCCTATTGGTCTTCTTGATTCATTCTAATGCGATGTGTATGGAAGGTTTTCCTTCGAGAATTGCTTTTATTTCTTCCGCTGATATTTATCTGATTGTGTGATACAGTTTTAAGTGATCCACTGAAGCGTCAAGAATATGACAAGACAGCAGTATTACGTGCCTATGACTACAATATAGTGGTATGTTTTTTCGTTTTTGCTCCATATCTTTCTAACATGTCCTCCGCCTGCATTAAAATCTTATCCAATTTATTCTTAATCTTTCCACTGCTGTGATTGCAGGAATATCTTGACCGGTATAAGGGGCTTATTTTAACATGCAATGGTCTCGGCATGAAGCACACGATATGGTAAAACCAGGATAAGCACATTCTCGTTGTCCCAAGATTCTTCTACCGGAGTGATCATAATCCAATGAATCTCGAGTTCATGATCGGATTCCTAGTAGTTCTTAGCTACTATAAGTATAAATACAGGCTATTGCAGATTTGCATCAACTTCTGTTCAAATACAGAACAAAAATTGTAAGGGCAACTCATTTAGCATGCTGTCTGACTATATGATTTTTCCCATTTTACAGTGTTGATACCAGAACCACTGAACCAGTAGCCTGTTGTTTTTTTTTATCAGCAACCTGCATCTGGCATGTAATTGACTTGGAAAATTTTATCAGCTTCATGATAATCCATATGATTTAGGATGTGATTATTTCAATCCTTTGTTTTTTATATCTCCAATTTTTCATTCTCCATAATGTTCTATTATCAAAAGTTATATGCTAATTACAAGTATTCATAATTGAATAATTGATCCACTACAGATTACCAAATCTAAAAATAACATTTTTCAGGAAGCAAAAAATTATTATGCTCAACATACAAACATTTTGAGAAACCTGTAAACCAGTAAACCATTAAGTCACATTTCACGATTTACTTTTTCCACTAAATCTTCGAGAAACTTGTAAACCGTTAGGAGACGTTTCACCATTTACTTCTTCTACTAAGGCTTCAAGGCAAGGGTAATGAAGGTTCTTGGGATTGAAATGCAATCCTTTTGTTCTCAGTCTCTAAAATTGTCACCTGGTGCTCTGGCCTCAGTAAAGACAGATTAGTAACAATAGAGGGCAGAAAACCAATATCATAAGTTCAGAACTCAAAGATGTTGGGTCTCTGTGCTGATAGCTAACTCATCAAGTAGTTGAAATGCAGGCAATAGTTTTCTCTCTCGGCAACTCGAGTCAATTAATAGGCCCCATGTATGAGGCTCTGGCTTGAATCCCACATTCACCAGTCCAAACAATGCAATTGCTGCATCAGTTGCTTTTCCAGCTTCACAGAAACGAGTTAATAGTTCGTTTGATGTGGCATGGTGAGGCCAAAACCCCTTGCTCAGCATCCGGCCCAACAACTCCATGGCTTTGTCCAGTTCACCTTCCTTGCACAATATATTCAGAACAATACGGTAGCATTCCTTGTTAAGGTAAACACCATCGTTGGATAGCTTCCCGAGTAAACTCAAAGCTTCATCCAGCCTGCACTCCCTGCACAATGCTGTTAGTATAACCTTAATTGCAACATCATCAGCTATGCAACTATTTTCTTTCATCTTGTCGAGCAACTTGATGGCTTCATCAATTCTACCACCCTTACACAAGCAACTTATATATGCTGTATAGCCAACTGTATCCAGTTTAAAAGCTCCCTTCATTTCACCAAAAACCTCCTCGGCCTCTTTTAATCTTTCTTGTTTACGATACCCATCCATCAAGGTTGTGTAATTAATCGCATTTGGTTGGCACCCATTTTTTCGCATGAAGTCCATTATTTTCCTACCTTTATCAACTTCCCCTCCATGAGAAAACCATTTTATTAGGATATTATAAGTTAAAGCATCCGGCAATATTTGATCTTTTGAAACCATTTCTTCAAACAAATCAATTGCTTCTTGCAATCTTCCACATCGGCACAGGCCATCCATGAGTGTTGAGTAAGTAATCAAGTTAGGATAAGAAATTTGGGACTTCCTCATCTCTTTAACCACTTCAAAGGCAGCCTCGAGATCTGCATTCATACAATGATGCTTGACTAGGATGTTGAAAATGCACGTATTAGGCTCCAAATGGAGATTTTTCTGAACATGCAATAGAAATGCCTTTGCCATATCAATCTGGTTGACTTCAACCAGGAGATTGAGGCATGTGCTAATGGCTTTAAGAGATGGCTTCACACGTACAATTGGCTCAATTGCATCAAACATTTCCAGTACCTTCTCATGAAGAGAGAACTTAGAGAAATGCTTCATGAGGTTAATGAATATACCTTCATGAAATTTGCAAGTCTCATAGGTCATCTGATGGAGGACAGCATCAACCATCTGAAATCTTCTGCATGCAGCAAGTTTGGGGAGAATAATAGCATAAGTGGAACTATTGTGATTAAAACCCTTTTGAGCAGAGACCATGTTAAAAATTTCCAGTGCATGCTGTGGATCCTTCTCACGCTTTATTAATCTAATTGCCACTTCATGAGATATAAACTTCCATTTCTTCGGCACTTCATTGATGGTGACAGAGGTTTCTGCTGAGGCATCTGGTTTTCGGGAGGTCACTTCAGTATGTTGAAAATGGGAAATACACTGAAATGAAGATGATGACAATGTAGACAAAGAGGAGAAACATCGATTCTTAGTCGTGAAAACTTGCATCTGATTTGCATAGAATTCTTGAATAGAAAACTAATATTTGTCTGGTTCACGTTTGCCACCCACAACTGTTCTGAAATAGACCCGCTAAGCAAGTGAGACAAAAAGAAATGATGGGACATTGTGAAATATTATTATTGAAAGGAGATAAAAGATGTGCTACCTGTCAATGGAAGAGCAGAATCGGCAGCCTGTCTTACTCAGCACCTTCCTTGCCTTCTCTTCCTAAAGCTTAGTTTATCTCTGATTCTCTGAGATTGGTCTATGGCAGGAGGTTATTCAATGAGAGCTTGAGATTGCATCCAAATTCTGCACTGGTTGACAACAAAATATGGTCTGGGATTAGGGCCATCAGATTGAAATTCTTGATAACTTCAATATTTTTCCTAAACATATAGCAAAATAATCTAGCTGTTCTGATAATTCAAAAGTTTGACACATTCTAATTTGACTTTAGACAAAGCATTCCAAACAAATAACTTTCCCCCGATCAAAACATTCTAGCAAAACAGTCCATTAAATGAATCATCAAGAAATTCACCCTAGGAAGAGTCTCCAAATGGCCAAGCATTGATTGCAGTATACACCCAGCAAACAGCACATATAAATCAAGAGTCATTGAAATACAACACAACAGCTTTGATGCAAAAGATCCTTTGCAATACTTAAACATGCCTGGGTTCAACAACTTAGAACTAGTGACAATCTCTTTGTATTAGAATCATAACAAATTTAAAAAATTAGTACTCCATATAAACTATGTGCTTTCTCTAAGACCAGTAGCTAGGAATACAACATGCTTCTACTTTTCTACAAAAACCACATCATTGTTGAACAATCACTTCCCTTTTTTTTTTTTAACCTCCCACTCCCTCCACTGTCCATATCCTTTCTCATTCTAAAGTTCCTTTGCCCACATTAGTGAGAGAACCATTTGTGTAAACATGCTCTAAAATATATTTTGAGCTTTCTCCTCTGCATCAAAAATAATTATCCTCACTAAAAAGAATATGTCATTTAAGCAAATAATTTCACCATTTAACCAACTTGATTTTAATCCAAGAATCACTGCAAATAAACTCTCTAAGCTAAATTGTCCATAATCCAGATAGTAAAAGACAAAATTAGAAAGCAGCATCCAGGATTCCAGCAAGTCATTTCATTGAACACTTGGCAATACCATTGGAAACCAAAGCGAAGCGATGCGGGAGTATAAGCCGAACTGCTATTACAATACATATTGAAATTGATTGTATAATAAAGAAAAAACCGCATTCTTCTTTTGTATTATGGAAGAGAATAGTTACATAATCACATAAGCAATAAAAAGAAATGAACAAAGTAGCAGGCGTGAGGGAACAACTGGAGTGTAAAGAGATTAACTTAAAATACCTGAAGAAGGCAACGGCGGCGCAGCGAGGCAAGTAGGACGCACGCACGACGGAACAGCTGTAAGCAGCGTCGTATTGGAGATGGTGAGGACGCTCCGACAGTGGCGATTCGGAAGAGATGGTGGCGGCCGCCGCGACGGTGGTGGCACAAAGTGACGCGAGAGATGAATATCAGACTACAATTTCAGAATGTAATTTTGCCATTGAAGTTTCGCACATTCCTCTCAAAATAAGTGAAAAAGATTTGAACTGAAAAGCAAAAGATTGTTTTCTCTATAAATTCATTTAAATACTCCTTAATAACTAAAAATAATCTTATAGTTAAATATTTTCAAAATGATAAAAAAAAATTAAGAAAAAAACTAGTAATAAAGTGAACAAATAATTAATACTTTTTAAGTTAAAAAAAAAAGTTAAAACAAATTTTGATTCCATTCAACTAAATATGTGCAACTTAATTAGTACACATTTGTAAAGATGTGCATTCAATTAATCGAAATGAATTAACCAAAATTGTTAAACATTTAACCATTAATTAAACCAAAAGTTATATTATCAAATTAACCAAACCAAATTTTATTTTTGATTAACCAAATTTTTTAATTACATTTTAAAATCCTTAAAATTATAAATAAAAAGTAACATTACCTATTACCCCAATATCTATAAAAATTTATATTTTTAATATTTAGGAATTTTATAATCTGCCGCCAAAGACCTAAGACCTGGTCAAACAAAAGTGACTATCTCAAATGAGAGGTCATGGATTCGAGATTTAGTGAAGGCGATATTGACTCGTTGGGCTTCAATAACTTGAGAAAGTATATATGGACCGATACTAAGTGTAACAAGTTCAATAGTACCAAAAAAGGTAAAGAATTTTATAATCTGCCACTTTATTAATCCACCATAATACTAGTAATCAGTTAAAAGGCAGAAAATAGCATTACAGGAAGTAAATTTGTACAATGACTGAAAGGCAATCTTGTTTAAAGCTAAATCATTTCTCTCTTGTAGTGTTCTTGACCCATTCCAGGTACTGGGGGCTGCCACCAACTATGGGCAAGGCAATCACTTCAGGAACACTGCACAAACAAGCAAAAATGATAATCATAATCCCTTGACAAACATGGCATCGGGTTAGCACTTAGCACAGTGAAATTCTTCATTTTTTGTTTTTGGAAAAATAGAAAACTAGAGAAAGGAAAAAAGGAAATAAATTTACTCGTACATTTGGAAAACAATCAGAAGACCGAGAGTGGAGAATGAAAAATTGGAGATAATACTTTGTGTGTATGTGCGGTATTCTTGTTGTGTATTGTGATTGACAGTACAGATAAAACGACTAATTCGGGCAAAGAGGGTTATGGAACAGAGGCTTACTCGTATTCATGGTTGGCATTCACATGTGTGGTGAGAGCTTCCAAGAGAGATTCCCGAGTTTTGATAATAAGCAGCTCTTCAGAATCGCTCTGTATCTGTTACCGACAAATTAGAAATATTTCTTAGAAACCAATGCCGTATATTGAAGGTAATTTACTTGTGATGATTCACAACGGGAGTGAATATTACCTTTCCATCCCACTCATAAACTGACTCTACGCCTGCAGAGAATAAACAGTTAATACTTCCCACGGTTCTACTCATCAATAATATCGGAGTATTAATTCAAGACATGAGTATGATGGAAATCTAGCAAAGCCACAGAATCAGTTTTACGGTATTGCGGAACTCCTACAACATAACAGAAAAGCTGTGGAATCAAAAGCGGAATTGAAGAGTTGAGACCCCAATAATATCTGAATAAAATCCTGCAGTGGAGTTTGTACACTCTTTGTCGATCATATGCTGCAATGGATACAAGTTTGATCCCAGTGGGAGCAGCCCATTCACCTTTTTGGTTTGAGACAGTCAGCTATGTGCAACGGTGCAACCTATATTAGTTTACTTCTTTGTGGTCCTTTGCTAGTTAGGGTGACAAGGAGGGGTTTACCTAGTGCACACCCTTGGATAGTGGATGCGGGTTTCCCTCATCACCCAAAAAAAAAACGAAAGAAGGTCTATACGCCTAAAATTGTGTCAAATTCATTATTAAACCATTTTGGTGTCATGTATTTCCAACTGATGAGAAAAGAAATTGAACCAAAGAACAAAAATTTGGAGGTTCAATTCAAGTTCTAGCTACAAAAGTAAAGAACTAGCATGATCCACAGATGACTAAACGAACTATTTTAAACTTGTCTCTATCAAATGTGGCACATAAGATATGCTAACTTGCTAAAGGATTAACAGAATGTCTCTAAGCTATGTTTCATTTGCGTAATGAAGTAATACGGAAGAGTGCACTTGCCTGGAACTCGATTAACACATGCTGCAAGTTTTTCCTTGACTATGCTTTCAGCCAATTTCTTACCTGCAAAGGAAGAGGCGTTGCAATTTAAACATCGACCAAAAACATATATATATAGGAGAAGTAACAGCAGAAAACCACGGAACATTATATTGTATGTAAGCACAGAATGGGGAACTTCCATATGAATATACGAGTATAACTACTTTTACTAATCAAAATACATATATACGTTCAAAAGCATTACATATCTTTAAATTGTTAATGCAACTAGTAAAAGTTTGTTCAAGAAAGGAAGGAGCATCTGAGACATGTAGGGAAACATTCCGTCAAAAAAGTACAAGTATGAGATGTTAAAACCCAACACAGCAGTTAACACGCTCATCAATTCAAATATTTCAACCATTATTCAAATTGTCAAGTCCAACACGTTTGCAATGCATTCTGATTCAATTTGTTAAGAATCTGACAATTTTCAAGAAAAAAAGGGAGAAGCTTAGCAAATCACCACTTGCCACGGGCATCAGATAATTTCAATGTCATATATGTATAAAACCCAGACTTGTCTTGTCAGACATACAATGCAGGACTAAGAAAACAATATGCAGAAATGAGACAAGTAAACTTTCAAGTAGGCATGGCTACTACAAGAAATGAATGACAGATGGAAGTAACTTCATAAGTTTGTGGAGTGAGTGAGTGACAGTGACTGAGTGTATAACACTATAACCTACTTTCTGCCAATGGTAAAAGTCAAACTTTTCCAACTCATGAACATTTACTGAGTAATTAGTCAACTAAAACAACCAGTGCCATGAAGTAGCTTAGTACAATTATGCCTGCACGGACAACTTAGTTGGTTCTTAGTGGTAGATTGTGCTCAAGGATAGGATAAAGCCTGACAGCCATAGTGCGGGAGTTACACCCAATGTGGTGGACTCCTGGTGGACACTAGGCACTCGTCCTCACACTTAATGAGCCACTGAGTGATACGATCCCATATCAGCTCCACGATTGTGGAGTGGTACTTAAATTGAGCTAAACCTCCACTAATTAGTCATTAGTTAACTTTTGTGGTGGAGTTAAGGTCTTATAGCTTGAGTGCCAGACTCACCGTGATTTACCCCTACACTATCCTGTAGAGTCTAGGCCTAGGGAATTTTGCCTATTTTGGGCAAGCTAAGCTTAGTAGAAAAGTACAATTATAACTAGCAAATACAAATATACAATCAATTCTAATGTTTAATATCACTGCCGACCAAAATGATCAAAAGAAAGAGCTTTAAGACATAATAATTGAAGACTAACCAGCTTCTTTGTTAGGAACAGTAACATAGACTACGATACTGGGCACAGTCTTATCGCTAGCTTCCATTCTCACACTATGAACACTTGTACTTTGTGCACGAGATTTTGATCTGAAACACCAAAATCCAGACCTCAATTTCACCATCAAACACAAATGGTTGAATGTTGCATGATCTGAAGCGGAGAAATGAGAGAATTTACCTGAAGAGAGGGGCGAAGGGGAGGGACTGAGCACAACCCGTTTTGGAGAAGGGGACAGAGAGATTGGAGAGGCCGAAAGTTAGCACACAGAAGGCTCCGACTAGAGGCAAACGGCGACGTATCAGTGTCGATGAAGCTATGGCCGAGAGTCGCAGTGCCATTTGGCGATGGAAATTGTTGTGGTTTTATAAGGTTTGATTTCTTGGTTCCATGATTATTCTGAACCCAAGAAAAAGCAAGGAATTGGCATAGCTTTTTGGGGTGAAAATAAGTTGCTCCAGCTTTTGGGCTTTGTTTTTCTTCAAGAATATTATTCCTATACTTTGTTGGGCTACAACCTACCATGGAGCAACCATAGTTATTGCGTGGACCACAATAAAAAAATAAAAAAATAAAAAAAACGTCGTTTCGCATATAATTTTTTTTCATGCGATTCACTACAATATATATTTTTATAACTCATAATGTACATTATTTTAAAACATAAATTATATTATTCTAACTCATAAAATTCAATGACGTCGTTTTGAAACGTAATTCACACAGTTGTCTGGACCACATTCCACACAACAATTTGTCCAAAAATTCCAAGTGGGCTGAACCTGGTCAAAGCAAATTGGGCCAAGAAATTAAACCCATCCTTGAACCAAATTCTAAGTTATTTAACTTTTAATCGTTTTCAAAAAAAAAAAAAAAAACTTTCAATCGTGATATCGTAGACCCTGATTCAATACACAGAATTTGACTTCATAATACACAGAATTCATGTTCATAATACACAAAATTCATGTTCGTAATACACATACACATAGTATATTGAACATGAAATCTGTGCATTATAGACATGAACTCTGTGCATTATGAACATGAATTTTGTGTATTATGTTAAGTGTTTAATTCATGCTCATTATACCGTGTTTATGTGTGTGTATTATGAACATGAATTCTGTGTATTATGTGAAGTGTTTAATTCATGTTCATTATATCGTGTTTATGTGTATGTGTATTATGAATATTAATTTCGTGTATTATGATCATGAATTCTGTGCATTATGGAGTCAAATCTGTGTATTGGATCATGGTCTATGCACGGTAGACCTTGATCCACGATATAAATTACCTTGACCTTTTGTTAGATTAATGCTGGGCCGTAGTCTGTTCCTTCGAACAAGGCTTGAGATTTTTGTCATATCTCAGACATGAGGACATCGAACCAGTTGGCATTGTTGAGGTCTAAAGCGTCTAGCTTACTTGGGTCGATGAGACTTAGCTTGGAGGGCTTACTTAGTCCGAGGATCGCCTCAGACCTTCATTCGGCGGACCCGGGTTCGAATTCGGATTATGAGCCGAGTGTTGAATTTTCAGACTATGATGAAGACTTTGATGATGATGGTTAGAGCATC
>CM008345.1:13207763-13222338 GCA_002525835.2 Ipomoea batatas
TATGCAGATGTGTCTAGTCGTCCTGCTGAATACACACCATACTGGTGAAAACTCAACCGAATGCTCGCATTTTGATTCATAATTCCAGATCCTTAATGCGTACTGCAGCTAGCTGTGCATTTGTGAAATGATGTGAGGAGTGGGTGTATAGAATGTAAAGTAGAATTGAGTTGGATTTTATCGTGGCTGCTGAATTTTGAGGTCCTCAACTAAGCTTGGGTAAAGCTAATTGTACTTTAAAAAAATTTTTAATTTTTAAGCAATTAATTGCACATTTGCACTCCGTAGCTTATGTTAATTGTATCAATTCTCCAGCCTTCTTCTTCAAAAGGTATCTTTTCTTTTTCTTAATTTTTTTTTTAAATCGGAAGGGAGGGGGGACCCCGGGGAGTTAACAATTATGTTCCTCCACCACTCTACGAACTCTAGTGACGTATGTCAAATCTTCAAGATAGGCATCTTCGCTCACCCTTGGGCACTCGCGAAAGCTTTGTGTGTCATCACCCTGAGTCGCTCCAAGAAACGCTAGCTTGTCAGCCACTCTATTTTGCTCTCTGTAGACCACTCTATCTTTTCTTTTTCTTAATTAGGTTTTCTAAACTACCAGTTCCTGATATTGAAAGAAAATTGTTCTAAAAGATATCTTTCACAAAAAGAAAATTCCAAAAATCATCTAGGAAATTTTTAGCGCATCCGATATCACGAGTCCAAATTAACGAAGCAAACTTTTTGTATAAAAAAATATTCTTATTTTTATGCCCTTAAACTATTGGTTTGGTTTAGTAGATGTGAAATTTGTTTCAAATTTGTTTCCGGTGGTAGAGACTAGAGATGTGTGAATGGGATGTGTTTGATTTATGTTTGATCTTTTTGTTTGCAGAAATTTATAATTTAGTGTTAAGTTTCGAAATTAAATTAACTCGATTTCTTTAAAAACTTAAGTTATCAAAAATAATCTTTTTTATCCTCTTAGAATCTATAAAAAAAACATTTTGTTTTAGTGAAAAAATAAAAGAAATTTTAAATTGAGTAGTTGAAAGAGAAAGGAAGAATTTACAAGATATTTTAGTTTATTATAATTTTTTTTGTCAGGAAAAACATTATTTACAAATAAAAAAAATTATACAAATGTTTTTAAAAACTTTTATTCATAGAATATTTGTAAATTTACAAATTTTGTTATAAATAATTAAATGAAGTTCTATATTTAAAAAATACGGAGTACAAGCTTGTGTGTATTTAAAACTGATCAAATTAAAATATACATTACATCGTTGTCAAGTGTCAGTTTGTCGCCCACGGATTGCCTGAAAACGTTATAATCATCCTCGCAACTCAATGCACATATTAAAAAGAAAAGTGTCTTGTATTTCTTTTTCCATATCATATATTAAATAAAAATTAATCATTTCCTTGCGTGGCGTTCCATTTGCTTGGCAAGTTGGCAGTACAATATGAGCCGATTATCTGGAGTATTCCTAACTTAGAATTAAATTCATGAATATCAACAATATTATCACACAAACTTATGTGGAATATATCAACGCACGTGTGGCGGATTGTCAATACGTAAGATAATATGTAATGAGTAATTATGTATGTAATAAACCAATTTCTTACTTTCATTTTATACGCATATTCTGATTACTTAATAACAAAAATGGGTGAGTAATAATTTTTATTCATTCATTTTTCTTCATCAAATAAATTTATATATTTGATGAGAGTTATACTCCATAGGGTACATTTACCACTTTTCATATATAATACTGCTTAATGAAAATATAATACTATATTTTATAGATTTGTATTTTTTCAATTTTATTCATTACTGACTTGGTATGCTTCAATTAATTATAAAAATGACCATAGATTTTATTCTTTTCATTTTTCTTTTACTCTAATAAAATTTGAACATGTAGTTAGAGCATCTACATCAAAGCATAATTCATGGTTTTTGGAATAGTATTTGTCCACATGAATGAAAGATAAGAAAGAGAGAGAAGAGGAGAGTTCCTTCGGCAAGAATTGGGTTTATTTCATAAAGTGGGACACGCATGCCTTAATATTTCAATCGCGAAAAACGTGCGTGACAGCCACAAGAGGCGCCGAGCAGGCGCGTCTAGTGCGTATGACAGATAGCTTTTTATTTATTTATTTTTTAATAAATCAAATTTGTTTTTTTCATGCCTCTCATTTTCTCTCTCCTAATCGCACTTACAAAACACCTCGAAAATCGTGAAAAAAATCTCATTGATAAGGATGCTCTTATGCCTTCCTCAATAGTTAAACTTGTGTGTGGTTTTTGAGGAGTTTTTATAAGTGTGATTAGGAAAGAGAAAATAGGGTGGAGAATTTAAAAGGAAAAAAAAAACGACACAAAAAAAACTAAAAAAAAAGAAGAAGAAGAAGATAATTACCCGCCCAGGCGGGCGCGAAATCTGCGTCTCACGCACGCGTGAGGCGCAACACCCTTTTCCTCATCATGGGACCCACCCCAACCTACAAAAAAACTCAAATTTTCAAGAGAAAGAACAAAAAAAAAAAAAAAACCATTCCATTTGTTAAAAATTCAAAGCATTGGGTTTTACTGTTCCAAAATCCAACCTAAACATACATGCTATTGGGGAAGGCCTTAGAGTTTTACTCTTTAAAGTACACTTATCATTTTTTAAATTCATACTACTCTTTGGTTTAGAAGAAAACATGCACCCACTATTCAAAGGTATACTATTCTAAGTGAAGCTCGTATTTTAACATTAACTTAGTAAATAAAGGATCACAATGAAGTAAATCAATCTAAATTATTGAACGACTCATATAAAGAAGCCAAATAAACAACATTCGTAAAAAAAAAAAAAAAATTGAACTTTATGTGCAAGCAAGCAACCACATACTTCACTGCCGTAAATATATATAATCCATTTATATCATATCCACAAACATATAAATTTGCAGATAGCTAGCTAGCTAGCTAGATTAGATATGATATGATGCAGACAAACAGCAAAGGAGATTCCGGAAAACCACCCTCAATTTTTTTTTTTTTGGAAATGAAAACCACCCTCAATTAAGCCTCCTAATACTCATCTCGAGTGCTGCATGTGTGGCGACCATGGCTTATCCTTGGAGCTCTTCAGATGCAAACTTTGCCAATTCAGATCTCAACAAAGGTACTGTGTACTGTCTTCAACAGATTCAATCTTCTGTATTTTAATTTTTTAAATTCAGTTTGAATCAGGCTCGCAGAATTGAAGTATCTAGTTTTCGGATTCAATTCGAGCCAGACTCGTAGAGTTTAGGAGAGTTTTGTATTATCAGTATGCTTATCTAGGGTTTTCAATTCATATCTGTTCAAAAAATTAAACCTGAAATTTAATTTCAATTTATTGTTGCAGGTACTGCAGCAATTTGTATCCGAAAGCGGAGTCGTACGGCGTGTGCAACTGGTGCCTGACGGTGGAGAAGGGAGAAGAGGCGCAGAATTCGTCGAATTCGTCGTCGTCGTGCCGGAATTCCGGCGAAGAAAACGACGGGAAGATTAGGAAGAAATTCGGGGGGAACAATATAAGGATGGGAGGGTCGTGTTTACGCCTCAAAAATGCGCCTCCCAAATTGCAAGTGAAAAACCGTCCGGTCCTCAGCAAACAGAAATCGGTGTCGCCGGAGAGCTCGCCCGCCGCCGTGAAGGGTGTCGCCGCCGCGGCGGGGATTGAAGAGAGGCTGCGGCGGACCAAGTCAGATAGTGGGATCGTTAGACACGTGTTTAGAAATAAGGTGAGGAGATATAAGCTTCTGGATGAAGTTTCTAGTCAATGATTCAATGAATGTGTTTTCAAAAAAAAAAAAATGATTCAATGAATGTGTATTTCGAGGATAATTATTGAAACTTATTATTATTAGTTCGAGGTAAATTTTGTCTGACATGTTTTCTTTTTTATTGAATGATTGTCAGATTATTTTTTTTAAAAGGAAATATATTATATTGATCATTAATATTAGCCACTTTGAAGATAATTGAAGAGTAAAATATGGTGTGTTTATTATTTTGAGGTTGATAAAGAAAATTTGGAGTTTGTCCGTTAAGTGGGTAGCTCTCTCATATGGGAGGTCATCAGTTCGAACCTGAGTAGAGGCGATACCGACTCTTTGTACTTCAATAGGTTGAGAAAGTATGTTTGAACAGATACTACAATGTAATAGAGTTAGTAGTATTCAAAAATCACATATGATAATAATAATAATAATAACAAATAGTGAAATAACATAAATTTAAATAGATGACTAATTGTGTCAAGTAAATAAAAATGTGTAACTAGACAAAATAAATAAAGTATGTCAAATTAAAATGTCATGACAATGTCACAATAACAAAGGTCCAAGTTAACAAATTTTAACAAGTCGTAATTGTACTTTTTATATTGGATATAATTACATATATTATATATCAAATGTCATAATAAAAGTATGTGTTACTATTACTAACTACAATCTAAATAACATACATAATTATATTTGATATAAAAACAAAAACATCGTAGAATGAAATTCCCATAAGTTACATTAATAGTTGTAAACCTATATAGATGGCTACCGATACCATACAGCATTAAGGATTATCATTTATGACCAAATAGTGTTGGAAAGTTGTGTTTTTAGTCACGTCGCAATCGCAATTAATAACGTGCCATATTGGCGGTCCTTTGTGGAACAATCTCATCTTCAAAATTTAGATATTGAATGGATGTATACCTAACCAAACATACTGTTCTTGTTAACAAGAATGGACATCTGCCATATTAACCAAACACACTGTTCTTTGTAAAATAAAATAAAATAAATATAAAATTATTTAAATTCCAGTATATAGTAAAAAAATGTTTATTTTTAGAATATTAAATATACATTTTTAATGTAATAAAAGTTCGTTTTAAAATAATATTTATTTTTAATTTATTAATAATATATTTAAAAATGCAACTTAACAGGACGTTTGGTTAGAGAGAATGAATTAGGAGGCCGGGAAATGAATTGCAATTTCATGGGAGAAGAATAATGTGGGGATAAAGTAAAACTTAAATTTCAGTATTTGGTTTGAAGTAATATAATTACTGGAAATTGATTGCATGACCAGAGATGTCAGATATCAATTCTTCTTCCTAAAAATCAAGGGAGGCATGAGATTCTAATTCCATAAAAATTAAGGAATTACAATTCTATCCAACCAAACCAAACGAAGCTTTCAAAATTATGTGAGAATAAAATTGTAATTCCCTACAACCAAATACCCGGTAAACTCATTAAAACCAAACTCCAGGTTCTGAGCGAAATGAGTTCCCACTTAAAGACATTACAATGAGAAAATGTACAAAAAGGTGTCCAACTTTACTCAATCAAACAATTGACAAAAGCAAAAAAATAGGAATGGAGGGGGGAGAGCACTGGCATGATACAACAATGTTTGCCCAGCAAAATCTCTTGTTAACATTAAACTCAAGAAATCAAAGGCAAAGATCAAACAGTTGATCACTAGACAAGCTCAATATAAGCCATTGGTGCATTGTCCCCTCGCCGAGGAAGCGTTCTTATTATCCGGGTGTATCCTCCATTTCTGTCGCCGTACCTCTCCGGGACCTCGGCGAATAAAGCGTGCACGATTTGCTTCTCGTAGATGAACCCGAGGGCTTGCCTTCGCTTGTGAAGACTGCCTTCCTTGGCCAACGTGATCATTTTGTCGACGTACTTTCTCATTGCCCTCGCTCTCGCTCTAGTCGTCTTGATGCGTCCATACTTGAGAAGCTGAGTAGTGAGGCCTCGCAAGAGCGCCTTTCGCTGGTCGGGGGGTCTATTCAGTTTGGGTACCCTCCTGCCGTGTCTCATGGCAAAGAATCGGCAACCATTGCCAATCATGGTGAAAGTGTGCTCGAAACTTGTAGAATCTGCAAGATGAGAATATATTAAGATGGAAGCGGCACAAATATGTTACTCACTAAGCAGCTAACAGCTGATCATTAGTCTTTGGCAACTTAATCTCGAACTGATACACACACATCTATCACGAAATTGTTGAAGCACAAAATGTTCTAAAAACCACATTTTCTCTATGCGTTTCTGGGAAAAACTAAAAGAGCTAGGTTTGGGCTAGAGCCATGTATTCCGCCCCTTCCAAAATTCACCAAAACTAATGAACGATAGCAAATTTCTCCAAAAATATCAATGAACTACTAGTAAACACAAACCCCGGAGGCTTGATAACAAGTTAAAGCTGTGTTTATTTCAATTCTCCAATTATCCACGCACCCTAAATGTCTATTTGGACCTTAATTCCACCACAAAAGCTAGCTCAAGAGTGGATTATGAACTGCTCTAAGATCCCCCGAAATGCCTCAAGAACTGATGTGGGTTGAATCACTATTGGAACCCCATGTTTATAAACATGGATTCTAGTCAGAGTAGTCGCTCCACAAAAAAAAAAAAATGAAAAAACACAAAGTTACCTAAGCTATGTGTGGTTAAAAGCATCCAACTTCGAATCAATTAATCTCATGACGCCTGATAGACAGATTAGGCAAAGACTGTTCACTTACAACCTGCATTTTTCTATCCCATACAAAGATACAACCACCACTACTTATGTGAGTGAATGAATATAATCAAGTTCCATTGTCATTTCACAAACAATTTCCAAAAAACAAATCCGTCAAGTGAAGATTATAAGTGCTATTGGGGATATGGGGGGATGAGAATCATGAGATAATACATAGTACCCCCACTCAATAACCACGAATGAAAATTTTACTATACATATTCTCAACCAAAGATTACAAGCCAAAAAAACCAGACAAGTTCATCTAATCCAATTGACAAGACAATTATTCAGAACCCACTCACAACAGGTTCAAATGAAAATATATACATTAATGAAATATCTCCAACTAAAAGATTCATCACCTTAAGTTAATATAGAAAATTCCTAATCCACAGTTCCACACAAATTTGGAAGTGTATAGCACTAAGAATTAGTGACAATTTGAACTCTTATTAGTTCGCTGTGCCTTTTAGAATCAATTATCAATAGCCCGCACGGGCAGCTCAGTTGGCTCCTGGCTGGTTGTAGATTGTGGGGAAAGACGATCTAGCCCTACAGTCTCGTGTAGGAGATAAATCCAATATGGTGAGCTCCTCGTGGATACCAACACGGGTCCTCCCACCTAATGAGCTATTTACCCCGTAGGCTATATGTGGTGCCTTGAGGAATTTCGCCTTTTGTGGGCGAGAATCAATTACCAATAAATGGAACTAAAATCAGTTTTCTAATCCCCCCAAAAAAGGGGAAGATTCATGAAGATTTTATCCCCTCCCCCAAGATTTAATCCCCCTCCTTTTTCTCCCTCAAACATCAATGGACATTTATACACCAGGAAATTACTTCCAATAAGTAAAAAAGGAACTCCAAAATTCGACAATAAGCTGAACTTAGTGGCCTTGGAAGAATAAATATAGCATCTTGAAACAAAAAATGTGAACTTTAGAGCCATTAAAACAAACCAAGTAACAATACAGAAAGCAATGTATATCTTAATTAATTCCTGTATCTACAATTGGGGATAATGTACCTGGAGAAAAATGAGAGAGGAGCGAATGGAAAGGGGCAAGGCCCACGAAGGCGCGGACAGTTCCTGGTTGAGATTTGGGTCGGGAAAGCCTCAGTGGAGAGGGAGAAGACCTAGATGAGAAACGAAGTGAAGAGGTCGAAGACGCTTGAATACAAGGAAGCGCTGATCTTAGCGGCGCCATATTCCATGCTAAGGAGGCTGAAGTGCTCGCACACGCCGCCATTTTCGATTGAATTTCTTTCTTGCTCTCTCTGCTTATGGTGGACGTATGAATTGGCGTTGATAAGGAAGATTGAGCAAGGCTGCCTTGAATGGATAATTCGAAATTGGCCCCAAAGTTCTGTACAAATTTCACTCACCTCCCTCATAACTTTTAAAATTAAAACTAGTTATAATTTTTAAACTAAAATATCTATATAATTTAATATCATAACCTGCTGTCCAAATACACTGAGGGTCCGTTTATAATGTAGGAAAATCACTTCTGAAAAATGAGTTATTTTTCATAAAATATTTTCCTTTTTGGTGTTTGATTGCATTTTGAAAATTGTTTGGATATGTTTGGTTCATTTTCTGGAAAATGAATAAATTGTATAATTAAATATTTTAATTATTTTATAAATATTTATAATAATATTTTTTTAATCGTATTCGGCGGACTGGTTTTCCCTTAAAACGATATTAGAAGCCTTGGTCTGGAAACCGCCGTTTGTTGTTCGTCGATGTAGCTTGGTCCGAAAAATGACTTCCATCAAAATTTGACGAAAGTCATTATTCACCAAAATAGGCTGATTTTTCACAATCAACAAAAAATATTTTTCGTTGACTGAATTTTTCAAGTGTATCTAAACACTAGAAATTTGAAAAATGATTTATGTAAATTATTTTTTTAGTTTCCAAACACACCCTAAAGTAAATTAACAAAGATTAATGCATTCGATGGGTTATAGAGTAACTTGACAAAATGAGCCCAGAAGTCTAAATCATTAGTTAGAGAGTAACTTGACTTTACGCTTGACACGCTACATAAATGGAAGACCCAACTCTTGTAGTTGCTCTTCCGCTTCCTAGCAAGAGAGAGATTCTCCATTATTTGCTCTTTGCTATAAAGAGAAGTTGTAACACTTTCCTCATAGTGAAACACTTTTAGCTTTGCCCGTGATTTTTATTTTATTGGGGTTTTCCATGTAAAATTTGTCTCTATATTATTATTAATTTCTTTCTTGCTCTATATTTACTTCTTGTATCGCCTATAAGGATTAATCCTGGTCGAGTGATGGTGCATGTCTAGAAAAATTCTGGTTAAGACCTGGTATTTAAGTAGTGCATTCGTGACTCACCTATCTTTTTCAAGAAATATTTTCTTGGCCTGGTGTGCTAGAAACTCATTTGGTAGTCTTCATATTCTTCTTTTCCCATGGTAGTCTCAATATTGACAATGTTGTTGATTGCCATCACACTATCAGTCTAGAGCAAGACATGTTCATATATAATTCTAACTTGCCCCAAGCAAATTGTAACCCTTTGATCATGTGAGCATAAATATAATATGTGCAGTCCAACTATCAGCTTACGATTTTAGTTGAGATGGAGCACATGGTTTAATTTGGTATCAAAGCCACCCAAAAGATCATGGGTTCAAATCTCCGCGTCACCATCAAAAAGAGACTTCCACGTGCTGCGCTCAAAAATCCACCACTGTGCAGTCCAACTAACAATCTTTAAGTTGAGATGGAGCACATGGTTTAATTGATCATACCCCAGAATTTTGCCATTATATTGGAGACATTCTTTTAATTATATCCATAGATCATAGGGAAATCAACCATGCACATGTGTAATTCTCTTGAAATACATGTGAACTCTTTTCTACTTAGGCACCATATGTTGGAGAAAAAAAAAATTAAGATAACGGGCTATAGGCTACTGTGTGAAAACTCTATACAATAATAATAATTATTATGAAATTGGACTGATGTATTATTGAATGACAAATACTATTTTTACTGTACTCTCAAATTCTATTATTAATTTTTACTCCCTTTCTCAAAATTTTGATGTTACATTTTTTTGAACTTATAAGATGGAGATAAATTATCATTTTTTACAACATCAAAGAGTAAAAGTGAGGGAGTAGAGATAGGAAGTCCATGCACTACAGTAGAATTCTTATTGAATTACCTCTCTCCTTACCCTTTAGAGCAAATTTCACTTTTAGTCCCCGCCTATTGTGGCATTGCCACATTTAGTCTTATCCTTTTAATTTTGTCATATTACATCAATGACTTTAAACATCTTCCGCATTTAGTCCTCGATTATTATGACATTGCCACATTTAGTCTTTTTTTTTTTTTAATTTTGTCATATTACATCTATGACTTTCTGTTAAAAATTTCATTATTTTATCATTAGAATTAACAAATAACAAAGAAAAAAATCCTTACACATATCGTAACTCATATTTCAAACACATTAAAAATATCGTAAATATCAACGAATGTAATATCGTAACTCAAAAAAATATGAGTTTCAATAGGTATATGGATTTTTTTTCCCTTTGTTATATGTCTATTTAAGGATATCACTGTATTTCAATTACGTAACTCATATTTCTAACGGGAAAAAATAATTAAAATGTTAACGGAATATTAATGGTGGCAATAAAATGAAAGTCATGGATATAATACGACAAAATTAAAAGAATAGAACTAAATGTGGCAATGTCATAATAGTCGATGACTAAAAGTGAAAAGTTGCTCAAAGTCATGGATGTAATATGACAAAATTTAAAAAATATGACTAAATGTGACAATGCCACAATAGTCAATGACTGAAAAAGGTATTATTCAAAGTTAGGGATGTAATATGACAAAAATTAAAAGAATATGACTAAATGTAACAATGCCACAATAGTGGATTACTAAAAATAAAATTTGCTCTTACTTTATATATCTCACCAAATTGTAGTTTTGCATTGCCATCCAAACTTTGAAATTCCAACACATGCATTTATTGATGCAACCATTTGCATTTGGTTTTGGGTTTAAGTCTTTTCTTATTAAATATGGCATTGTGGATTTTGATGAACAAGCTAAAGGATGACAATGGAATTTTGTTTTCTCCTTCTTTTTTTTTTCCCTTCATTCTAGAATATAAAAATTAATGCAATCTATCATTTCGAAAAGAACTTAAATATCATTTCAATATATTAAAATTAGGCAAACAAACGTAAGAATCCGATTCTCATGTTTAATAAACAAACTCCTTTGATTTTGTTTTGAGGTGGTTGTTTAAATACATTATTTGATTTGAACACTTTACCAATACAATAGCCTTTGACCTTATGGAACTTGTGAATTTTATAGGTTTAGTACAGTTTTGATATCACATCATCCTTGACTTTCCACTTGCACATTTTTATTATCATTATATTATTATACAAAAAAAAATAAAAATCCAACCTTCTGACTTTCTAACTTGAGTTGCCCCATTGAGTTTTTCAAGTGATCGTCCAATCAACATTTAATCTTACTTTAAGCGGCAGAGTAGGACTTCGAACCCATTAGAAATCCTGAAGAGTCATTGAGTGACTTGAAGCTGATGAGGAGTCACGCAAAAGTGCATAAGTGGATACGGGGATCACTTGGGCAACTTGAAATTTACATCTTTTTAGAGTTGTTACTGTGTTGTTTCCCTTACTTTATAATAGTTGATTATCGTAGCTAAATCAACGGTTTGCTTTAATTTGTACATTTTAGTTAAAACTTTATTATCACACAATCATAAGTATATATGTGTTATATATATATATATATATGAAATACATTAAAAAAATAGTTAAACATTCTCTTTTGCCTTTAAAAAAAATAATCAACATCTAATAATACTCGATATTAATTATATGAAAAATTAGTTATTCATTCCCAACAATCAATAAAATTAAAGAGGCTCGTTTGGATCTCTTTATATATATTTCTGTTTTTGTGCATCCATTTACATGTAAACTACAATATCTTTGATGGGTTATCTTTCACGCAAGATTGAAGAGTCATGCAATTTCTTCCACTGGAAGAAGAAGCTCAAAAAGGCTCATCCAAACAGGCCCTCTGAGCTCACAGAATTTTCTTACTCTCAGCTCCACGCCGCCACCAACGGCTTCTCCAAGCACAACCTTCTCGGTCAAGGCAGCCACGGCTTTGTCTACAAAGCTCAGCTTCTTAACGGCCGGAAAAGTTTCGTCGCCGCCGTGAAAATTAACAAACAGAGTGAAATCAACGGCGCCGCCGAGAACGAGCTGCGAATACTGTCGCGAGTTTATCAGCCGCGGCTCGTGAATTTGCTCGGCTACGGCTTGGACTCGGCTAAGAACATATTGACGGTTGTGGAGTTTATGCCGAACGGTTCGCTGTACGAGCTGCTCCATTGCTCGACCAGACCGCCCGGGTGGGACCGGCGGGTCCGGTTCTCGTTGCAGATCGCGAGAGCGGTCCGGTTTTGCCACTCACTGGACCCGCCGGTTATTCACAGGGATATAAAGTCGTCGAACGCGCTGATCGACGAGAAGCTCCACGCGCGGCTCGGGGACTTCGGCTTGGCTCTGATGGGGATGTCGGCGCCGCCGCCGCCACCGGCGGGAACGTTGGGGTATCTCGACCCGGGCTATCTTTCGCCGGGTGACGTCAGCACCAAGTGTGACGTCTTCAGTTTCGGGATTTTGCTGCTGGAGATCATGACCGGCCGGAACGCAATCGACGTGAATTACAGTCCGCCGTCGGTGATGGATTGGGCGGTGCCGCTGATTAATTCCGGCGACTACGCCGAGATTTTCGACCCGAGAATCGGTACGCCGAAGAACTGCTCTTCACTCCGGCGGCTTGCGGAAGTAGCCGCCAGATGCGTTACAAAGGCGGCTGCAGAGCGGCCGACAATGGCGGAGGTTGTGCGATGCCTGAAGGCGGTGTATAAGCGGGTGAGAATGCCGCCGTTACGGTGGCGCGTGAATTGTGTGCGCGAATCTTCGCGCGTGGACGACAACAAGGAAATGATCAAGATTTCCATGGTTGGAAGCAGGAGGACCAGGAAAGTATCTAATGTATCAACTGTAGAATTGGATAACAATATGAATGGTTAAAAAACCGCTCATCCTAACTGTATGTCGGTATTTATTTATAATATAAAAGAATTAAAGCATAACTTCATTAAATACAAACTATATTAGGGTAGGTATAGTTGACAGGCTTTGGTATAAGATATGACTATCAAAATGATTGTTATTGTTTGGTCGACAGGTTTTTAGAATACTGCTATAGGTTTGGAATATTCCATTAATTAAAAACCTCATACGCTTATTAAATAAAGGTTTCATTTCCTTTCATCATTTATTTTCCAACTATTAATAATCATTTCCGTTCCACCCTACTACCAAACATGCAAAATACTTTCAGCAAAATCCATTACCCTTATCAAATATTTGATACTCGTACTGATTTCGATTCTCATGTGCGAACCAAACACACCCTTAATGATTTCATAATATATCATATCCTTAAAGGTAGGGTTGCAATTTTCTTGGAGCAAAGATCTACATCAGTGGATAGTTGAGTGTGGTCCAGAGATGATGATCAAATGGATTAATGAATTATAGGGTTGGAGGAAGGTATACATGGTGGGAGTGCATGGGAGAATTTGCTTAGTGCATGTAATTATTTAAGCGCGAGTTGGGAAAGTAGTGGAACACATAATTGAGTCATATTTATAGAGAACAAAATAAAGTGATAGATTTTCTTAGTAATGCTTCTGTTTCGTAAGGCAGAGACATCACGTTGGTTGTTTCTCTGAATGGGAACCTAGGTGTGTGCTCTATAGTGGGTAAATTTGAGTTCTTTGTTTGATACTAAAAGTTATACATCACACTTTAAAATTTTTCAAAATTTATTTATTTTTTATCAATGGGATGAAGACCACCTAAAAGAAACATTATATTCTAACTATATACGAAATATCAAATACGAACTTTCGCGGTCTTAAGAGACTCATCCTATCTTTCATTAAAATTTAATGTATTACTATTTGAGATGGAACACATGCTTTAATTTGGTATCAGAGTCATGCCAAAAGTCATGGGTTCGAATCACCCCATATACAAAAAGAGACTACGGTCCGTATTGCCATAATGAAAGTTGGAGGAGTGGGGTTTGCCTCGATAAACCCAATAATGAAAGTTGGTGAGCTCAGCATCATATGGAGACTCATTGTTTCCCAGTCTTCGATGAGATTTGTTCATAAGATATGGACCATCTTCAAGCACTCTCGACATATCCTTCTCAATAAAAAAAAAAATTAGAATATGAAGAGATTTGGTGAAATCTCTTTCGCCATCATTCCTCTTCATTCCCGATTTCCATATTGAAGCCAAATTAAAGTTTCTTTCATGTAGCTAAACTACTTGATCGTCTTCTTATCACCCACTCTAACAAGAAGGAAACCAACTGTAATAAATTGCACCAGATCACCCACTAACTTACAGGACTTTAATGCTAACCATAAATGAAAAGAAGTAAAAGGAGAAACGACATAAATACAAACAGATAACTTGTTAACTAGAACAAGAGATAGAACTTGTTAACATGAACAAGAAAAAGAAGTCTTCCATCTTTTCTTTTTTTGTATATCACTAATCAATACTTAAATCAAGATAATTGAATTATCTTTTATAGCGTGTTTGGTTCGTGGAATAGGTCGGGAATGAAATTACATTCCCAAGAATAGACTTATTCTACTGTTTGGTTCGTCATTCTATTCTTAGGAATAGCATTCCTGAGAATGAGTTATTTCCTTCGTAGGGGAATAGCCATTCTTAGGGGACCTCTAGTATTAGCTATTCCCAAGTATTTGGGAATAGCTTTTATACTATAATACCGAAAATATCCTTTTGTATTATATTATAATTCTTTATATAT
>CM008345.1:13233993-13244521 GCA_002525835.2 Ipomoea batatas
TGTTTGTTATTTTTTGGATAAAATAATTAATTATTTAATTAAATAGTAAATTCATAAATTCTCTTAATACCATATTCAACTAATAAATTATTTCAAATGTTTCAAAAATATAAGACAAAAATTCTATATTATTTTATCTCTATTTTCAAGAAAAATGACACTTTTATCTTTAAATTATAGAGAAATAGCTCAATTCATAACTATATCATTATCACATTTCGTCTCTTAATTGTTTACTAAAATGACTCTTTTTATCTATGAGTTTTATTAGGATTGAATTAAAAAAAATTACTTAACAAAGAATATAAAAATCATAAGTTCTTTGTAAATAATTGAGAGACAAAAAATAGCAACGATATAATTGACGGACAAAAAGTGTAATTTCTTTATAATTCATGATGAAAAATGTCATGTTCATGTGTTTATTAATTCACCAACTTTATTATGAAAATTTATATTTATTTAAAAGTTAGGTAAATAATCAATAAATAAAATAAAATAAAATAAAAATAAAGTACTAACTTATATAAAATATACAATGTAACATTATTCACATGATGCATAATCATTCCCCATGCTTTAATCAAAATTCAGTAAAAAAAAAAAAGGACGAATGCTTGAGTGCACGAAAGCATCCCAAATAATGGAAGCAGATGTGTTGTGACATACTGACTTGTGAGCCACTAAATTCTGCACCCAAAAAAAAAAAAAAGCTTAGAAGTAAAGGAACATGGAATTCCCAATGCTTCCTCCATGATCACACCCAGCTCAGCTTGCGTTGAACCTGTTTACTTTCAGTCTCAGTCCACTCATGATCTGAAAAAAAGATGAGATTTTTAAAATCATTTCTTGTCTGGGTAGCAGTATGAAATATTTGCAGGCTTTGATTTCCCTTTAGATTTGCAGGCACCCTTTGTGAATCTCGTTGATAGAATCATCGAATCTTTAATTTCTCGAGTCTGTGATAGAATGGGTTCCGATTCCGATCTCGGGGACGCCGGAAACGTGCTGGAGAATGTGCTGGAGAACGTGCTGTGTTTTCTGACGGATCGCCGCGACCGGAACGCGGCGGCGCTGGTGTGCAAGGCGTGGTACAAGGTGGAGGCGATGACGAGGTCGGAGGTGTTCATAGGAAACTGCTACGCCATTTCGCCGCAGCGGGTTTCGCGGCGGTTCGGGCGGGTGAAATCGGTGAGCATAAAGGGGAAGCCGCGGTTTGCGGATTTCAGTTTGCTCCCGCCGGATTGGGGCGCGTATTTCTCGCGATGGGTTGGTACTATGGCTGAGGCTTATTGTGCGCTGGAGAAGGTTTACCTTAAACGGATGTTTGTTACGGACGATGATCTTGTCGTGCTGTCTCGCTCTTTCCCTAATTTCAAGGAGCTGGTTTTGGTTTGCTGTGAAGGATTTGGGACCAGTGGACTCTCTGTCGTTGCTAGTCAGTGCAGGTCAGTATGTAAAACACTTGTTTTTTATCTATTGATTTGGGTTTGAAATTAAGGAATAGATAGATCTGGGTTTTCAGATGAAGATCAGATGTTCTGTTTTTAATTCTTCCAAAGTTGTGTCCTTTTTCAGCTTTAAGATTTGTTTGTTTGTGTCTTAAACTTTTGGGTAACAATGAAAACTCGCATCCACAACTCGATAGCATGTATGGATAAATTCCGTCTTATGACCTAGTCGGACCACAAGGGGTAAACCAACCGGCTCAAACCAAGAAAGTCTAAGCTACTTCGATTGGAAGTCAACTTGTAAACTTGTTGTTACCAAGTCAACAGTTTGACTAAATCCCGCCTTGTGACTAGACCAACTTACGTTGTCCCTGACCGGCTTAAATCAAGAAAGTTTAAGCTGCTCCGATTGGGAGTCAACTTGTAAACTTGTGGTTACCAAGTCAATAGTCTATCTAAATCCTGCCTTGTGACTTAGTCGGACCATAAGGGGTAAACCAACCTAAGTTGTCCGGGACAGGCTCAAATCAAGAAAGTCTAAGCTGCTCCGATTGGGAGTCAACTTGTAAACTTGTAGTTACCAAGTCAACAGTCTGATTAACTTGGTTGGGGTTGCCTCTAGTGTTTTAGACTTTGGCTTGACTAGTGAGGGTTTACAAGTTCAGAGTGAAATTTGTCAGGGAAAAAGTGTCATTTACTCATATTTTTGCCTTATGTGTAATGGGAATGCTTTGATCACAGGCAAATAAAGGTGCTTGATCTGCTGGAGTGTGAGGTTGTGGACAATGAAGTGGATTGGTTTTCATGTTTCCCAGAGGATAAAACTTGCCTCGAGTCATTGATCTTTGACTGTGTTGATTGTGAGGTGAATTTCGAGGCGTTGGAGCAGCTAGTAGCGAGATCGCCTTCCTTGAAGAAACTTGGACTGAATCGCTTTGTTTCGCCCGAGCAGCTCTATCGACTTATCGTTCGAGCTCCACAGCTTACCCATCTGGGCACTGGGGCATATGGACCCTTTGAAATTCTTGCTATGGTCGAACATGAGCCCGACTATGCTTCTGCTTTTGCTGCCTGCAAATCATTAGTGTCCCTTTCGGGATTCCGGGATTTTTTCCCGGATCATCTTCGTGCAATATACCCGATTTGTGCCAACCTGACCTCTCTTAATTTCAGCTACGCAAGCATATATTACGAGCAAGTCATCGAGATCATTTCTCACTGCCACAAACTCCAGGTTTTCTGGGTAT
Organism: Ipomoea batatas; assembly: GCA_002525835.2. Taxonomy (NCBI): domain Eukaryota; kingdom Viridiplantae; phylum Streptophyta; class Magnoliopsida; order Solanales; family Convolvulaceae; genus Ipomoea; species Ipomoea batatas. Next base: position 13,236,692 of record CM008345.1, read on the forward strand.
GTAATAGGAATATAATTCTGCTAGTGCCCCTAGTCTCCTTGAAAACTTGTCCGGCTTTTTGTTTTATTTACCTTAAAATTTTGTCCTGCAGGTACTTGATTCAGTGTGTGACGAGGGACTAAAGGCTGTAGCTGCAACATGTAGAGATCTTCGAGAGCTTCGGGTTTTCCCCGTTAATCCTCAAGAAGCTGCAGATGGCCCCGTTTCTGAGGTAGGTCTGCTTGCAATTGCTGAGGGTTGTCGGAAACTTCAATCGATATTATATTTCTGCCAGAAAATGACTAATGCTGCTGTCGTAGCCATGTCAAAGAACTGCCCCGATCTTATGGTATTCCGCCTCTGTATTATGGGGCGACACAGGCCTGACTACCTGACAGGTAAACCGATGGACGAAGGATTCGGGGCGATTGTTAAGAACTGTAAGAAGCTTACACGCCTCGCTTTATCTGGCCTATTGACCGACCAAGCTTTCGGTTATATTGGGCAATATGGGAAATCTTTGCGCACTTTGTCAGTTGCGTTCGCTGGAGGCAGTGACGCGGGGCTAAAGCACGTGCTCGATGGCTGCCCCAAGCTGCAGAAGCTCGAAGTCAGGGACAGTCCGTTCGGGGATTTGGCTTTGCGTGCTGGTTTACACCGCTTTTACAACATGAGATTTCTCTGGATGTCGTCTTGCAAGGCGAGTCGCGAATGCTGTGAGAAGATTGCCCGCGAATTGCCACACCTAGTGGTGGAAGTGATAGATAGGGACGACGAAGGGGTGGATAGGAACGACGTTGATACTTTATACATGTACCGGTCCCTCGATGGGCCAAGAACCGATGCACCCAAGTTTGTGCATATCTTGTGATGTTAGAAGAAAGACGAGTTTTGCCCCCCATATACGTTCCTGGAGTTGGCTTTCAGCAACCGCGCATTCAAGTAAAGGGACAGGATGGTTTTAAATTTTTACTCGTAATTGTTATTCTTAAACGAGGCCAGCTTACAGATTTTGCTGCAACCCCATCGTGATTCTTCTTCTTTCCCGCTGTTTATTTCAAATAAAGAAGCCATCGACATTCAAGAACTGAGATGTTTACCCCTCATGATATTCTGTTGAAGTGAGTGCCCTGGAGAATTCGAGATTCAGAAGCAAAAAGCTCAGAACAATAATCTTTGCAAGTTTGCTTCTCTGGAATCATTTAACAGCTATCACTTATATTAGTTGAATTGAGCTTCTCTGCTCATCTTTTTATGCATTTTAGCTGAGAATTTGAACTGTTAGTAGGCAGTATGTACTGCCCAGGACAATACTTGTTTTAATCAGCTGATATCTCCTTCTCTGTTTAGTCTTAATATATACATAACTGCTTTCTTCTAGTGTATTGATTTTATCACCTGTCAAATACTCAAATATATTACTATTGTTATATAGGCATTCCTGAGGCACTGATAAGCACCGGTATTTTTTGTATTGGGTATAATCATATATGTTTCCTGTGCTGTATAGGTATTGTCAACTTTTATCTTCACAGTACTCAGTGCAATCAGACATATCGTGCATGATTATCTAAATATCTGGTACAAAAGGTATGCACGGTTACTCAGTATAATCAGACATATCATGCGTAATTATATAAACATCTGGTACGAAAGTATACCTGGTTATCCAGTATAAAAGGGCACCGGAACCATAACAATTCTCATATTCTTGAGAATTTGAGGTGGGATACAAATACAAAATGCAGCCCCCATATTCATACACATTCATGATGATCCATTGGACTATATGAAATGATCTTTAGGGTAAAGAGGAATTGAGGGTGCTCCATTATGTTCACATTCTTGATTTGTTTTGAGTAGGATCTTGTGTATGGGTGAGGGTGGACCCTAAAAATCCCTAATTGTCATCATGAATATGTGCTCCATTTGTATTGTAAAGCAGTCAACAGCCACTCCATTTGCATTACTTTGTTCCATTTTGAACTTTCTTTGTATTATAAATTCAGCAACCATGATGATACTCAACATTTTCTTGTAGCTGGAATCAACTAATATTTAAAAAAAAAATTGTGTATTACATTGTCTTCACTTGTTTTCCTCCTACTTGTTTGTGCATTAGTGTTGCCGTTTTCAAAAAAATTAAGAGGTGTTTGGTAAATAACTGTTAACTGTTTGGGTTAGTGCGTTTGACTAATTGATAACATTAGTTGATTGTAAAAAAATGTTTGGTAAATAATTGTTAGCTAATAATTGATTATATACAAAATGACTTTATCAATAAGCTGCTTTGAGCAGCTTTTTAAATTTTTAGTATTTTGAAACAACAAACTACAACAAAAAGCTAACTAATCAAACACCCCTATTGACTGTTTAACTAAGTCAAGCAACTAATAGTGATAGTCAAAATTAACAGATAAAGCTAACTATGTTACCAAATATGACATAAATTTTTTTCTAACAAATGGTTGTCTACTTGTCACATTTATTGTGGGCAAGATTTTGCGGTTACTTGTAATGTTTATTTTGGACGTGTTTGGCAAACGGCTGATAGCTTATAGCTGGTTGGTTTAACTAGTAGTTGATGGCTGATTGCGCTAACTGGTTTGACAAGCTGGTTGTATTAGCTGGTTATAAAAAACTGTTTGGTAAATTAGCTGTTTACTAGTCGCTGATAGAATGTAAAATGACATTTAAGGGTATGAGTGTATTATATTATTTCAACCTTTAAATATAACAAGATTTCAAATGATACACACCGCCCATTTAAAAGTAAATCTCATTGATTTCAAAGGATAAAATAGTCAATATACTCATTGTTCCCAACCAGCTGATACAAAAAGCTACATTCATTAGCTTTTCAATTTTCAGCTTATTGGCCCAATAAGTTAAGGCCAATAAGCCATTTACCAAACACTTCAAAATATATTGATTGGTCAAACAGCTAAACTTGGTCAAATAAGCTAAAATTTGGCTTATAAGCCAATAACCAACCACCCCCAATTATGAAAGTAACATTTTAGAACATACTAAAACTAAAAGAGAATGTGGACAACTATTTTTTGGGGTATAATGATGTCCTGCAATAGGGTAACCACATTGACTTGACTAATTTGACATGGAATTATTACATGACTCTATTTGAGAGAGTTTTAACTTCTCTTATATACGGAGTATTATTCAATTTACAACAATTTTATTATTTGAAGGTATATTATGAGTGAAATTTCACCTTGTAATTTTTAATTTACAACTCTTATAAATCACTGATATGTGAATAATCATTTTGAAATAAAGAAAAAATTTGTTACGATAAAAACATTTTTTCTATGAATTTGTGTGACCAAATGATGGGTTTTCTTGTTTACTAAAAAAAGGTACTATAAAAATGCTACTAATAAAAATCAAACTTGATAATTTAAATAATAATTTAACTTGATAATTTAACATTTTAACCATTTTAACTATATATATATATATATATATATATAATTTTTTTTTTTGAGAACGAAGAGATAAAACTTCATTAATTCAAATCATTACAGAGTACATCCAACTATTCAAGAGGGAATTCGGGGGATACAAACTCCATTCTCTACGTTCAGCAATGAATATAACTTCCCTAGCAAGAGTATGGACTGCTCTATTCACAGAACGTCTAGAAAACACAAAGCTAATATTAGAAAATTTTTTAGCTAAACTTCTAATGTCCTCAATAATGAAGTCATACGCCGTCCAGTCGGACTCAGACCTTATGCTATCAGTCACCGTGCGTGCATCTAATTCGACCTGGACATTACAGAATTCTAATCATTATATATATATATATATATATATATATATATATGATTGCTATGAGAATTTGATGTGCATATTCTCATCCTGAATAAGTTCCTATAAGCTAAGCATTATCCGTAACTTAAACAGGGATTAGAACGCTTCTTACAACTTTGAGTACTCCCAACCTACTCGATGCGGCAAATTTTACTGTGAACCGTGATTCATGTACCAGCATGGATNTCCAGCCACCTTGACCGATCCTTCTCCCCCATAGCCGATCAACGCCTTCCGTGCAGTGATTTAGCCTCGTGCAACTTTATGAGAGTATCGCATATCTCTTTTGGCGTACTTTTCTCTGCCACACTTGACGGAACTTCATCAGCAAGTCTCCAATTATTGCTACGCAAGTTATCTTTCTTGATTACTGCTTTATTCTCATTTTTCACAATGAGAAATTGTTCCTATTCAACTTTTCAATCACATACTTTGATGTTGTAAGTGGAAGGGCCGGTCCAAACATTTTATAGGCCTAAAGCGACATTTTAAAAAATGTAATATTTCAAGTAATCATTTTTGAACCCTTATTTCCTTTCGTATTAGAACCATTATCGATCTAGGAGCTCTTTAGAGCAACCAATGCATCCTTTGTTGCAGAGGCAACCACTATAAATTATACAAAGAACTGCACGACAAGCAACACTTACATATACCAATCTAATTCGTCCTTGACTAACTTTTGTTCTTCAAGCAACTTTTGATCCGTCAAGGAGAACAGACAAGAGTCCGATAAAAGATGGGGAGAGTGGCATGATGGCCGAGAGAGACAACTAAAGGAGGTCACCAACCAAGAATGAGACAGGAGCGTCGCACAAAGGGAGTATGAAGAAAAGAATAATGTCTTCGTGTCGAAGCCGGCATGTTATGTATGTAAGGGGCCACATCTGAATGATGGATTGTCCAAAACTTGGTTCCCCTAAAACTCACGAGTAAGAGAAGCCGAGCAAGATGGGATCACTCCAAGTCCTCACAACCTTGAAAGCCCAAACAACGCCGATGACTTCGACTAAGGGGCTAATGTACGTCAAAGTAGTTGCTTGGTAGATACTGGTGCCACACACAATTTCAGGACCGAGGATGAAGCTAGAAGAGTCAGTCTTCGTTGGACAAGGGAAAGGTTGGCTCAAGGTCAGCAATGCGAGAGCCCAACCACTTAGCAACTTAGCGCGAGGCATAAAGCTACGCTTAAGCAATTGGGAAGGCCAAGTGAATTTTTTTCGTAGCACCAATAGATGGACTTTAGGATTTGGGGTGTAAGATTTTAAGGTTTAGGGTTTCAGGGTTTGGTGTTTAAGATTTTAGGGTTTAGGGTTTGCAAGGTTTAGGACTTAGAGTTTAAGGTTGGGGTTTAGGGTTTGCAAGGTTTAGGGGTTAGGGTTTAGGACTTAGAGTTTAAGGTTTAAGGTTTAGGGTTTAGGGTAGGTTTAAGAGGTTTTGGGTTTAGGGTTTTAGGGGGTTAGGTTAAGATTTAGAGTTTAGAGTTTTAAATTTAGGGTTTAGGGGGTGGAATAGGTATAAATACCCCTCAAGGGGCTTCATGTGTAACAATCCAAGAGTGAAAGTAATAAAAGTTCCCTACAAAGCTCAAGTGTTGCCTTTAGCTTCGTTGTGTGATTTTTGCCTAACTTATTTTCGTAGGCATCTCATCTAGTAGCATCACTTCCAAAGGTCGAGCGAGGGTGACTGGGTTTAGGATTTAAGATTTTAGGGTTTAGGGTTTTAGGGTTTTAAGGTTTTTGGGTTTAGGGTAGAGGTTAAGAGGTTTTGGGGTTTGAGTTTAGGATTCAAGGTTTAAGATTTTAGGGTTTTGCGTTTAGGGTTAAGCTTAGGATTTTTAGGGTTTAGGGTTTAGGGTTTTAGGTTTAGGGTTTGCAAGGTGTGTTAGGGTGTTTAGGGTTGCATGGTTTAGGGTTTATGGTTTTAAGGTTTAGGATTTAGGATTTAGGTGTTTAACGTTTTAGGGTTTAGGGTTTTAAGATTTTAGCATTTAGGATTTAAGATTTTAGGGTTTAGGGTTTAGGGTTAAGGTTTTGGGGTTTAAGATTTTAGGGTTAGGGTTTAGGGTTTGCAAGATTTAGGGGTTTAGGGTTAAGGTTTAGGGGGGTTTTGGGATTTATGGTAAGGGTTTTAAGAGATTTTGGGTTTAGTGTTTAAGGTTTTGGGGTTTATGGTATTAGGGTTTTAAGAGATTTTGGGTTTAGGGTTTAAGGTTTAAGATTTTAGGTTTAGGATTTGGGGTTTAAGATTTTAGGGTTAGGGTTTAGGGTTTGCAAGGTTTATGGGTTAAGGTGTTTAGGGTTGCACGGTTTAAGGTTTAAGATTTTAGGATTTAGGATTTTAGCATTTAGGATTTAAGATTTAGGGTTTAGAGGGTTTGCAAGGTTTATGGGTTAGGGTGTCTAGGGTTGCACAGTTTAAGGTTTAAGGTTTAAGATTTTAGGATTTAGGATTTTAGCATTTAGGATTTAAGATTTTAGGGTTGAGTTGCAAGGTTTAGGGTTTAGGGTAGGAGCTGAGGTTAAGATTTAGGGTTAGGTTTAAGGTTTTTAGGGTTTAAAGTTTGGGGGGGTTTTGGTGTTTAAGGTTTTAGGGTTTATGGTATTAAGGTTTTAGCCTACCGTAGTTAGTCTATGAGCAAGCGGAGAACCCCCACCCACGGGAAAGTCTCTCAAGACGCTGACGCTTTTTTGCCATTGAGATTGACCTGGAAGGAGGCAACGACAGAACTTCTGCAGCATCTCCACGAAAAGGAATAATGCAAACCTGTAGACATTTTCACAACATCATATATCATCTCACCGTAATATGGAGTAATACGTAAAGTTTTTTGTGACTCCAAACTAACCTGATATCTACTTGTACAAATATCACCTGCAATAAAGTAATTTATGTGAAAAGCAACAAACACCGAGCTAAAGAGCTCTAGAACTTTTTATCACAATATTATTGGTATAACTACAATTTATTATGAGAGGCATATTTAACATTATGATTCCATCCCAACAAAATAGACTGCCTACTTCCAACAAATACAGTTTAGTCATTAGTGGATTTAACATTATGATTACATATGCATGAACATTTCTTATATAATCTTGTATTGATATACTTTGAAGTATTTATTTAAAAAATAAACATTGGGCATTATCTTATTCGCACAACGCTCGTGAAAAACTAGTGTAATAACAACATTTCAAATTAACGAATTTTTTTTTTAATATTACTACATATAATATAATATTTTTTTAGTATTATTGGCTCTATTATAATTTATAATGTCATATCTGTCCACACATACTTTCTCAACCTATTTGAAGCATAAAGAATCAATGTCCACTCCCTATGCTTTGTATTAAACTTATAATATAGTTTATTATTTTTACCCACCTTAAATATCAATTCCTATTTTAATTACAAATAATTATGTTCATAATTTTATTGTTGCAAATCAACATAATTATTAAATGGTTTTCAAAAAAAAAAAACATAATTATTAAATAATAAAACTTTATACCCGTATGAAACATGAGCAGTCTTTGATGCAAGAGACAAGATCACATCTCCAAGTGCTGATAAGGACTTGTTTATGAATTGAGATTCCTTCAACCTTTCACCTTCAACTTCAATCCTCCCCACCCTCTCAGGCTCTCACTCCCTGCCAAGTCTACCAACCAGAGGTGGCTCCTTGTCCTCTGTCCATTTATTAAATTTTCTCCCACTACAGTCACCCACAACAAGCTGTGAGAGTAGAAAACTGTTGGTATTTATTTGATAAAGTAAAGAATTTTCTTAGTTGACAACTATAATGCAGCATTATAGATTGGGAGTAAGGAAAGAGGTAAAAAAACAAAATGAATTAAACAAGCATTGAACTGAATGAAGTCATCAAAATACCAGTGTGAGTGACTACTGAGTTCATTAGCATTAGTTGATCCAACAGATCTAGCTCGACTTCAAGACTGGAGGACTGGAGGAGTTCCCATACCTCATCAGTACCATAGACACGAGCTTCAA
>CM008345.1:13281344-13297483 GCA_002525835.2 Ipomoea batatas
TAGCTTAATTGCTTTGTTTTCAAACTTCAAAGTCATATAATTGGCATAATTGTCAGAGCCAAGCACGTGCAGAGCAAATTGGTAGATATTTTCCTTTCCATGTCACTGCATTTTAAGGTACAAGTCGGACTACATATAACATACCCAGCCTCAAATATTTTTGGTGGTGAGGGTGTCTTCAAATTTAATATTTTTCCGATCAAAAGGATGAGAGAGACCCTGAGAGAAACCCAATGACCAAATAAGTCGTTGAACTCAGAAAACAAAGCAATTAAGCTACTAAACAAAAAAAAAAATTAACAATTAATATTTTTAGCAAGTCATTTGTATATTTCGACCATCGGCGACACTTTTCCAGCGACCGGATGTGAGAGTTCAAATCAACGAACGATAATGTTCGATTGATCTTCAAAAGGCAAACAATATACTCATCTCAAACCAGGGAGCTCGTGAGACTTTCCAGGCTGCATTTAGTCAGATTGTTAAGAGGTTTACCGACTTTCCTACAGACTTATCATATACTAATACTATAAGTAGTCACATCCTAGCTTGAGTTGTTCATTCGAATAATAGTTGGTGTAGCTAGGTTATTCCCCTCATTATATTCACTCATTGATCAATTGAGTTTCTTTTAAAAACCCCAAAAAAAAAAAAAACAAACAAACAAACAAACAAACAAAAAAAAACTCATTTAAAACACAATGACATACCAATTTTAAAATGAAAATCTTTATTATTATTATTTTTGGCTGCCATGGTAGCTGGGAACATTTGCCGCCGTTTCAGTTTGGAAGAAGGTGAGGCGACACAAGGGTGAAGAGTGATAGGGATTAAGACTTGTGTTTACATTTTATTTTTTTATTTTTTTATTTTTATTTTTTTGGCTTTATACCCACATGATATGGTTACTTTTTGAGCCATAGCTCCATTTTTTTTAATTTATTTTTTTCTCATGGAACTTTGTGCTTCTTTTTGTGTTAACTTTTTTGCCGATAATGATTGTACAATGTACATGTTATTTAGCTTGGTGAGCGCCGGAGTATGTCAAATGTATCTTTGTATATTCTTTGATCCTACCGTTCATCCATGAATATGCATAAATTATTAAATTATATCCTAGATCAAGATCTGCTATGTATATTATAACATGATCCAAATTATATTCATACAATCAATATATTATATACTTTCAGTTAACAAATTATGTATATTCTACTTCCATCTAATAAATGCACAACAAGAGTATATATAATATATTATGTTAGAATAAATCATGTGTAAGACTATCTTTCCGTGTTATAAATAAAATGTAATATTTTTATGAATGCATATTACTCCTTCCGTCCCATTTTACCTGTCCTATTTACTATTCATTGGTCAAACCAACTCTTTCTTCATTGCTTATTTTCTTTAGTAATTTTTTATTATTTTTAAATTTATTTTTTTGTGTTTAATAGTACTTTTGATGTAGTTTCTAAATATATAAATTTTATATATTAATACTAAACTTAATATTATGAAAAATTGGATTAAAAATAACTTCAGTCAAACCGCGTTAAACGAACCAGACAACCAAAATGGAACGGAGGGAGTATATTTTTACTAAAAAGTATTACAAGTCTAAAAAAAAACATACTCTATATGAGAGATGGGTGTGAACTGAAAGCATACCAATCAATCAATTCATACTGATTCCCAGGTCTCCATCCCACAATAAGAACCATGAATTAGACTGGCCCATTGCCATATTGCCATGGCAATGGGAGAAGGACCAAGAAAGCAACAGTTAACACAAAGAAGCATACAAAACAAAGCCTGGAAAGTAACAAACCAGATATTTATCAATGATTCACAAACATCAAATTCCTGCTGGCCTGACAATAACAGGTGATGCCAATGAACAATCTCGGGGACGAGATTCTCTTTATGCTCTTCCAAAACAGAGGGAGTGGGGGCGACGCAATCAAACCAAAAAAGACAGAAAGAAAGAAAGAGTATGTGTTGCTCATTGAAAATTGATTGACAGGGATATAGCATAGCATTCGACGACTCTGGAATAGAGGAATGGGGGGCTCTAAAGAATCGATTTTTTTCTTTTTATTTCAGGCACAAGATTATGAAGTGTTTACTAGTGGAACTAGGCATACAACTCATCGACATTGCACTCGCCCAGAAAAACTTTGATGCTTCGAGGTGAACCACAGTTACCTTCAGCAATCAGAGCTCTGTCGTTGGCTGCCATGTGCGCGATTATCTTGTAGATCATTTCAATCTGAAATATCAAAGGAAAAGAGCGGGCGGGGTCAGCAATGTAAATAAAGGAATAAATTGCAGACTGATAAAAGGGGACAGTTTGTACATCTTCGAGGGCGTGACATCTGTCAGCTATTTCTTCCAACGTTAATGGTTCAACTGGCTCTTTGCAGCTGCAGGAAGTTATCATAACATCCAGTCAGTCTCAACATTAAAGAATTACATGGAGTAGTACCCATGGCGTTATTTGAGATGCCTGAATACCTGGCTTCATTAAGTACTGCAAGAACACGCTTTTGTAGGGCTAGAACTTCTCCTGCGGCTTTTTTACCTGCTTCTACACCTGATATCACATTCAATTTGAACGGTTATCTAAATGGGGCGAGAGAGGAGGAAAGCAAATGAGAAGTGAACCAAACATTTCATTCCAGATTTCATGCAAGGGCGTCAGAATGTTTTACCCGGTTGATGGTAAGCGTTAATATTAACAAGTGAAGCATAAATCCCAACAGCTCGCTCATAGAGTGCTACTAGGGCTCCGACAGATCTAGGTGTCACTTCTTGTACAGTTACCGTGATAGACTCTCGGTCATTGGCATACAGAGCTGACCTCGTTCCCTACATAATAGTATGTATACGTATCAGCTTTTCAATAAAACTATCCTGACTCCCGAGACATAGCCTATCTCCCTAGCACAAGTGATTTGATAGCATTCCTACTAAGAAAAAACGAACCCAAAAGAGAAGAAAATGGGGACCAGGAGGAAACCAACAAATAACTAGAATGAACCTGTAACATTCCGAAAAGATAGTCACCACAAGTGACACCAGGTTCAAGTTCCCAATCATGACCCGGGGGCCTATCACGCAGTACTTCGATAAATGTCACAAAGAAATTGTGCACGCCCTCTCTCAGTTGTTGGATGTAACTGAAAATATGAAGTATTTAAGCATATAACGAAGAGATGAGTAGATGACTCCACATATATATACAAACAACAGATATCAAACCTATACTTACGCATGCTGATCTGTGCTTCCTTTGTTTCCATAGACTGTGATCCCTTGATTCACCTGTACGTGATAGAGTAGAAGACAAGCATAAACGTCAGCAGATTTTAGGGCTTAAGTTTTAAATCCATGAACTAAACAGTAAACTATGGATTTGCTTATATAATTTCTCTGAAACATAAAATATAAACCAGACATCTATAAAAGAGCTTAGAATATAGTTGTCTTTCTTCTTGTCATTACCCAATTAAAACTGGGTAAATTGTATTAGTTTCTGGGCATGAAGAGAAAACATACCCGATTACCATCCAGATCAAATTCTTTGCCAAGCGACTCCATAACCAGCTGCTGTAAATACCTACTGAACAGTAATAGGCTATCCTTGTAAGGAAGAACAACCATATCCTGTGTAAGCCACATCACGAAGTATATCGTGTTACTTAAATAAGTCGCAAAATACTGCCTCCAAAGCCGTTAAATAATTAAAACTGAAGTACTATGAACCTTGGATCCTATTCCATCGGTAGCCCAATACCAACATAGAGCAAGAAGTGCTGCAGGGTTATTGCGGACCTGAAGTGCACATAATCCATGGGGTTAATACTCTCTTTCAAAGCATTAATATACATACATAGCAGGTTGAAAAAAAAAAATCAGAGATAACAAATCAAACAAAATTAATCCCAATTATCTCCAAACAAGAATAAAATATTTCCTACTATGCGTACTTATAAGAATAGGAAAAATAGCATTAAAAAACTGAATTTAGCAAAAGAAATGATACAAAAGTCATCGTACCACAGTACTCCTATTTGCTTCGTCCATTAATGCAGCACCAGCAAGCATCTCTCGTATGTTAATTCCCTGGAATAATAACCAAGAAATCATGAGAATGAGAGTTTTGGAAGAATTCGTAGAACCAAAGTCCAGATATCACAAACCTGAAGCGCAGCCGGAAGCAAACCAACAGCAGACATTTCAGAAGTTCTTCCACCCACCCAATCAAACATAGGAAATCTCGCAACCCAACCCTCAATTCTGGCAGTGTTGTCAAGCAACGAATTCTCTTGCGTAATGGCAACTCCCTGCCAGTGAACAGAATTGATTCTCATTTCTAAGAGCTTGAAATTTTAATTTGCAATAATGACAGTAGAAAAAATTAGTTTATTTATTCTTTTGGAGGGGGTGGGGATTTGAAACTTGAATCCATCAAGTGGTTACACCAAAACCAACAATCATACAAAGAACATCAAGAAGTTATTAAAGAACAAAGATGCCTTTCAAATAATCAGTGATTCTTCTTAAACCAGAACCATGATTCACAATCTTACCTTGCTTTTACGTAAACACAAGTACCTATTGATGAATAAAGAGAATAAATGAAAGCAAAAACAAGAACCTGAGATCAAAACCTGTTTTGCGAATTCCAGGCCAGCCTCACGGAAGGCCTTCTGTACTTCTAGTAGACCATTTCTAGTTTCAGGGGTGCCTCCACTCTGGGTAGATTGAGAAGGAAAAAACAGTAAAGGCCTAACACTTCAATCAAATACCAAGCAAAAAATGGAATTAGAGAACATAGCCATGAATACCTTTGAAATCACTATAACAAGTGTTGATGCCAGCTCTGGCCCAAGTTGTGCTATTTGATGATCAATGCCAGCTGGATCAGTGTTGTCAATGAATCTTATCTGTCAATGTCAATAGGATCGGAAAGCACAACTTAATAACAAGACAATAAAGAGTAAATACCATTTTCACATATGAAAGGAAGTTGCCAAGACTAATACTTTCATAAACAATTTTGCAAGATGTGTGTGTTTCGAGAGGGGGGAAAGATGGGAAGTAAAGTGACAGATTGTCAAAACATCCATATATGGCTTAGAATGCTTATCCAATTACCTTCAGAGGAGGGTTGTCAGGTGCCAAAGCCTCAGCAACGAACTGTGGTCCAAGTGCTGAACCACCAATTCCAACAGAAAGAATTTGAGTAAATAGGCCACCGGAAGGAGTCCTGATCTGCACTTAAAGTGCCAAACTCTTAGATAAATTATAATCATAAACCAAACAATTTCCAATTCTAGACCAGGACAGAAGAAAATGCAGCATGTTTAAATATGTTCCAACTCTACCAAGTACCAAATCATTCAAAAGCAGTCAAGTGTCAGCAGGCACAATAAAAATTAGAGGCTTGAGCCTTTTCGTAATAAACCAATCCTCATTATTGTGCCAGCACACTTTAAAAAGAAATGAACAAAAAAATGCCTCACAGACAGCAAAGCCTTCACTAGCACATATCTAAAATCACACTTCACATTGAATGGCTACATTCAAGATCATTCTATTACACAAAAACATATCTTTATAGGAGAATCACAATCACCTCAATCTTGTTCCAAAAACATATCTTTATAACACAAAATATCATATAAGTTTTCACCAGTGTAAGATCCTCTGTTATTCACAACTAATCCAACACTAGTATTTGCTTCTTGTTCTCTACTCCCAGTCACACAAATTTCCTAAATCCACATGACAGCTTCTGATCAACACGTTTAAAATAAGTCATTGATTTACCCTTGTGGGGCCTAGGGCTAGGGAATTTCGCATTTAGTGGGCGAGGTATCACCCAAAATGCTAAAAGATCATTAAACCGTTAGGAATAACATAGAAGGCGTATCAAAGAAGAGGAAATTCAGCGTTGACTAGAATCAGTAGATGAAAAAGAGCTGAGATAACTGACCTTACCGCCGACTACGTCGTCGGCGAATTTACACACGGCTTCTAGAGTGTTCTCGATTTGGAGGCGGAGGAACGAGTTGGGAGCGAGGTGAGGGCTCCGGAGCCAATAGTGCCCCACCATACGCCCCTCATCGGGATTAGAAATCGCGCCTTTCTCCAGCGCCTCCATATCTTTGAACGCCTTCTGGAGCCGGGGCTCCATCTGAGCAACGAAATCGTCGCTGAACCCGACCCGACTCACGTCCAAGTACAACCCCAGCTCCTTGTGCTGGTACAGCCAATCCACGTACCTCTTCCACAGCTGCCGCGGATCCTTCAGAATCCCCTCCTCCGCCGCCGCCTTCGACTTCAGAATCACGTCGTTGTTCCCCGACGCGGCTGATACTCCGGCGGGAACCTCACGCGCCACGGATTGCGCCCGGAATCGGAGCTTGGAATTGCAGAGAGGGACCGAGGGCTTCTGGAATGGGGATTGGGCGACGGGAATTGGCTGGAGTTTGGGGATGGATTTGATTTCGGGCTTGAATGCAGCCGAGACTGAGGAAGCAGCAGCCATGGCTGCTCGATCGTTGTTCCTTCCTGTGATTCTTCGAGATCACAAATGGGTTTAATCTGACGATGAAAGAAACCGCGATGCGTACGAGGTCTGTGGTTTAGGCCATCGGAAGTGGAAAAGCCATTGAATTCTGATGATTTTTTATTATTTTGTTGTTAGTACAACACTTCAACTACAACTAGGTTGCCGTTGCCCCGAGTTAGGTCGCGCTACAGAGAAGACAAATAATTGAATAAATCGTTTATATATAGTAAGCATATTTGGAGAAAATTTACCACCCTTGATCATGACTCATTGTGTCACGCCTACATAACTAATTGGTTCAGTAGACAGTATTTAAAAAAAATAATCAGAGTTTGATTTTGATAGCAACAATGTAAGAATTATGTTTAAAATAAACATATTTCTTATACGCACGGTATTTGGCATTGTCTGTTGAGCTATTGATAAATTCGTGACCATCATATTTAGATGTCGATTTCATTTAGAATCGAATTTTTAATTTTGTGATTATCAAGTTAATATTTTAATCAACTTAACTTAGATTGCGCTTAGTTTTTTTTTTTCAGTGAATAATGCGTGATGATAATATATATTTGTTAAAGGAATGCAATGAGATATATAACTTTATTAAAATTATTATATGGTAATTTAAGTAAGTTAATTTTAAAAAATAAATAAATATTTTATACGTTATATTATATGCGATCTTTTTATATTAAACTGATATTGACATTTTGTATAAAATTTAACTAATCCATATTTATAATTGAAATAAACGAATATAATATAGGTTGAGTTTATTACACATGATATTTCTAGTGTAATTTACATGTTATTATGCATGAATTAAGTTTATTTAATGCGTATAATTAAGTAATGATTAGTTTCAAAAAAAAAAAAAAGTAATGATTCTGAGTTATGAGTTTCTCACTTTCTCTAGTCATTAGAAAAATAAAAGAAAATGTGGGTGAAAAAGACAATGAGGTACGGTGGGGCAGATTTGGGGTAGGCTATTTGATGAGAATCATAGGTGGGGAAGATTTAGATAGGGAGTTTATTGTCTTTTCCCTTGGTACTTCAACACTCTCGGATATTCTTTCTCCCCTTTGATTCCAAATCCATCTCCATCACAAGTTACAAATACACAAGTACACAACACATTTTTCATATTAGTTTACAATCTACCCCAAAAATGTAATTTAATGATAATAAATCATACTTAACAATTACGAGGTAATATAGTAGTTTGAGACAATTATAGTTACTGAGTAATATAGTATTTTGAAACAATTAGTAAGTAAACCGTTTTTAATTATCAAGTTAAAATTTTAATTTTTATGAAAAATATTAATACCGCATGTAAAATAAATTCGTTCAAATGTCTTCAATATATATATATATATAATTTTAATTTTTATGAAAAATATATATATATATATAAAAAAGACCTCCAAGCTTCTTCATGAGAATCAAAACAGTTCACATCAAGGAGGCGATAATCCTATCACAACGAATGTACATGCTTGAAATACTCAAAATATATGGAATGGAACAGTGCAAATCAATCTCTACTCCATTTCTAATAAACAACAAATTAAGTGAAACAAACTCATATAAGCCATAAGACAATCCCACACAGTACCATGCATAGTTGGTGCACTTCAATATATAACCATCACTCATTATAATATTTCCTTTGCCGTAAACAAACTCCATTAGTTTATGCAATCTTCGACCAATGACCACTGAGTTGTCTTAAAACGTGTTATAAGGTATGTCAAAACTACTATAGACTATGGGCTACACTTTACGAAATTCAACCCAAACGACATTCATGCATTTTCGGACTATGATTGGACAGGGTGTCCTGATGACTGCAAGTCCACTATTGTTTTTTGTTATATGTATTGATTAAAAAAATATATATATAATTTCATATGCTTGCTGCAAATAAAAGACAGTTGCTAGATCCTCAACAAAAGCATAATAAAAAAATATAGATGATGTCTCAGCACATGTAACATGGTTATTTGCTTTAATTAAAGAACTTAGTCTTACTATGCAAAAACCACCAAGATTTTGGCGTGACAACCTTGGTGCTATCTATTTGTGCGCAAATCTTGTGTTTCATGCTGAAACCAAATATGTTTAAATAGACTACCATTTCGTTTGCGACAAAAGTAACATAAAATGAACTATAGGTAAATTACATATCTACAAAAGACCAATTGATGACATACATTTTTACAAATTCACTGACCACAAATAAGATTCAATGATCTAAGATACAAGCTCAATATTCTCTTTAGAGAACATTCAGTTTGAGGGGACATATTAGAACTTTGTATTATACTTCGTAGTTAATTTAGAATTCATTCTCCCTTTCACAGTATTATTGTAAATTTACCTTTTATTATTCATAACTTGAGTAATACTCTTTCTATTTTTATACTTTGTAAATTGAATTGATCAATAATAAAATTTTTCACAGATTTATTGTTTTCCTCAACCGCACATTTTTCATTATTGAAAGGAGAGAAGATATTTCAAAAAAAAAAAAAATCACTCTTAGTGCCCTACTATTATACATGTCTCAAATTTGGTCATTGACTATAAATATTTTCAAATTAAGTGCATACCTATATAACATGGTTAAAAAAATCGCTAGGCGCTACCTATGCGCTCGGGGAGAGCCTAGCGCCTAGGACGCCTAACCGGGGATTAATCGGCGCCTATGCGTCCGTGTATTTTTTTATTTTATTTTTTATTTTTTAAAAAGTTGTTTAAGTATTTTTAAATTTTTAAAGACTAATAATTATAAATTATATATTATTTTAATAGTTAATACTAAAATATTAAATATTAACCTAAAAAATATCTAAAGTTGTACAATTTAGGATTATTTCGCTCAAAACAGTGTTATTTTGAGTGAAATAACCCATTAAAAAAAAGAACAATAGTTAATCGACCGACTAGAAGGCATAGTCGGTGTCTAGTCGGTCTAGTCAGCGCCTAGGCGGTCGCCTAGCCGGCTAACCACCTAGACAACCATTTAATGTGATACGCTAGGTGGTCGACCAGTGCCTAACGCCTAGGCGGGGATTAATCGGCGCCTAGGCGGGATTTTTGCAACATTGCTATATAATTTGTATCACATTTGATCATTAACTTTTAACTTCTCAAATTAGGTGAATGGCTATGTAATTTGTACAACATTTAGTCATGCCGTTCAAATTTTCGGCCAAGTTTCTGGACAACTATTGTCGAAATTTCAACGATAAAAATAATATGTTCTAATTAAAAGGGTATTTTTAGCTAAATATTGCCGAAAAATTATTTTTCACGTTGAAATTTCGGTAATGTTGATTGAAAAATTGAATGACAGGACTAAATTTGATACAAATTATATAGTTATGCATATAATTTAAAAATATTAATAGTCAATAACTAAATTTGATATATATGATAGTTCAGGATAAAAATTTGAATTTAAAAAAAAAAAAAAAAAGGAGAGAAGATAAGCACTACGGAAAAGACAAGTGTCCAGGCCAAACAGTACATTCGTGGTAACACATCAATCTCATTTCTTCTGAAAAATACAAAATACCCAAAAAAAGAAAAAAAGAAAGAAAAAGAAAAAAGAAAAAAGAAAAAACCCTTGAAAAGCCAGAATCCGAATCCAAAAACATCTCCAATTTCGTGTTTCTGTCATCCCTATTTACCCGCTGCATTATCCTGGAATACAACATTCCATAATTCTCCCAGCATTAAAATCAACAAATTCTCAATCTCTTCTTTACAAATTACGATTATTAATCGGATAAACCCATCCCCTCCACCCTGCTCAGACGCACGCCTCTTTCCCAGCTGATTTTTTTTTTATTTTTTTTATATTTTTTTTGGGGAAGACATGATGTGGGATGAATGGGCAGAAGGTATCCAGGAACAGAAAACCGAAGAAGAGTTCGAATACGATGCTCAAGAACAACGGCAAGACAGGGAGGAAGGCTCTTCTTCATCTTCCTCTTCCTCTTCCTCTAACCTCAACTTCGATTTCTTATCTCTTGTTTCTCAGCCTAAGGTAATTTTTTTTTTTAAATTTTATAATAAAGATGGAATTTTTACAGTTCTTGTTGGCTATTTCCTGCGGATTGTTAAATGGTTTTTACTTTATTGTCTTCTTTACTTCAAAATTTGTTCCCTTTCCGTGGTTTGTACAGTGATTGTTATGTGGGTTTTGAAAATGGTGAAATGTGTATGGTTTTAGGATTATTATCGGATATTGGAAGTGGACTATGATGCTACGGAGGAGGTTATTCGATCCAATTATATTCGTCTTGCTTTGGTTTGTACATTCTCTTTGCTCTCACTTTTGTTTCTGGTTTCATTTTTCCTTTTTTTGGATGAGGATGGAAACCCAGCCATCACCATTACCCGAGGTGTGCACGGGATAAACCCTGCCTTTCATCTTAGGTGGCAAAAGATCCAAGGAGTTAAACCAGTCTAGGTTGCTCATAGCCGGCTCAAAGCAAAAGCAGCCTATTGGTGTCCGGCTCAAAGCAAGTAGGCCTATAGGCCTATTGGTGTCCAGTCTAGGTTGTCTATAGCTGATCGGCTCAAAGCAATGACTGGCTCAAAGCCAGAAGGCCAATAGGCTTATCTTGCTGGGAGTTGATTTTGCTAGTTATGGAGAGTTGATTAGGCAGTTGTCATCTACTCTTAGTCTTTTGACGTTTGTTGTTTCCTTGTACAGAAATGGCATCCGGATAAGCTAAAAGGCCAGGACAGTGCTACTTCAAGGTTTCAGGAAATAAACGAGGCATACCAAGGTGAACTTCTGTTTCCATTTGCCTGTAGTTATGGCATCTGTTCCTTCGATTTGGTTCTGAGTTGTGATTTTTATATCTGGTTGGCTCGTTCTCGATTTGGGATTATGCATTGTACTTGAATCTAGTGGCTGAGGTTCTTTCTTGTTTGTCTAAAACTTAATGGATGACGGTTTGCTTGAAGGAAGTTAGTTATTGACGTAGGAACGAATAAGTGGTCTGTGAGTAGTATGGGTTCTACCCTCGACAGAGAGCAAGGTCGGGAATATAATGCGTATAGGGTGTGGACATGACTTAGAGCTTAGAAGCGTAAATTCTTTGGGAAGTAGCCATGAAAGGAATAGGTATAGCTCTAATTGAAGGCTAAAGCTCGGGGGGAAAAGGGCCTGTTTAATATCCAAGGGTCTAAAGAGAATTTTCGGGTTCATGGCAGAATTAGAATGTTGTGCATAGCTGCCTTTGAAGTTTGAAGGAACTGTGTTTTGTATGAAAACTATAGTTTTGGAGTAAACAGGAGATTGGTTGGTAATGTACTATGCACAAAACTAAGGTTTCTATTTTGGTCCCTCACTCCCCCTCTTAGGCTCTGATAATAAATGTTTAGACTAAACATGAAAACAGGGGGTTAACCCTAGCCGAGTTGGTCAGACTGTTGACTTATAACCACAAGGTTACAAGTTCAACTCTTTGCAGGAGCTGCCTATTGGCCTTCTTGGTTTGAGCAGGACCTTTGATATATTCTAATGCGATGTTAACGGTATGGAAGGTTTTCCTTCTAGATTTGCTTTTATTTCTTCCACTGATATTTTTGATATATTCTAATGCGATGTTAACAGTATGGAAGGTTTTCCTTCTAGATTTGCTTTTATTTCTTCCACTGATATTTATCTGATTGTGTGATACAGTTTTAAGTGATCCACTGAAGCGTCAAGAATATGACAAGACAGCAGTATTACGAGCCTATGACTACAATATAGTGGTATGTTTTTTTCGTTTTTGCTCCATATCCTTCTCACATGTCCGCCTGCATTAAAATCTTATCCAATTTATGGTCATTTTCTATGCTTAATTTTTCTACTGCTGTGACTGCAGGAATATCTTGACCGGTATAAGGGGCTTATTTTAACATGCAATGGTCTCGGCATGAAGCACACGATATGGTAAAACCAGGATAAGTTTGTCCCAAGATTCTTCTACCGGAGGGAGTGATCATTATCCAGTGAATCTTGAGTTCATGATCAGATTCCTAGTAGTTCTTAGCTACTAAGTATAAATACAGGCTATTGCAGATTTGCATCAACTTCTGTTCAAATACAGAACAAAAATTGTAAGGGCAACTCATTTAGCATGCTGTTTATATGATTTTTGCCATTTTACAGTGTCAACAGTGTTGATACCAGAACCACTGAACCAGTAGCCTGTTGTTTTTTTTTAATCAGCAACCTGCATCTGGCATGTAATTGACTTGGAAAATTTTATCAGCTTCATGATAATCCATGTGATTTAGGATGTGATTATTTCAATCCTTTGTTTTTTATATCTCCAATTTTTCATTCTCCATCATGTCCTATTATCTAAAGTTATATGCTAATTACAAGTATTCATAATTGATTCACTACAGTCTACAGATGACCAAATCTAAAAATAAGATTTTCCAGGAAGCAAAAAATTATTATGCTCAACATACAAACCTTTTGAGAAACCTGTAAACCATTAAGTCACATTTCACGATTTACTTTTTCCACTAAATCTTCGAGAAACTTGTAAACCGTTAGGAGACAGTTTCGCCATTTACTTCTTCTACCAAGGCTTCAAGGCAAGGGTAATGAAGGTTCTTGGGATTGAAATGCAATCCTTTAGTTCTCAGAGTCTAAAAGTGTCACCTGGTGCTCTGGCCTCAGTAAAGAGGGATTAGTAACAATAGAGGGCAGAAAACCAATATCATAAGTTCAGTCTAGAGAACTCAAAGATGTTGGGTCTCTGTGCTGATAGCTAACTCATCAAGTAGTTGAAATGCAGGCAATAGTTTCCTCTCTCGGCAACTCGAGTCGATTAATAGGCCCCATGTATGAGGCTCTGGCTTGAATCCCACATTCACCAGTCCAAACAATGCAATAGCTGCATCAGCTGCTTTTCCAGCTTCACAGAAACGAGTTAATAGTTCGTTTGATGTGGCATGGTGAGGCCAAAACCCCTTGCTCAGCATCCGGCCCAACAACTCCATGGCTTTGTCCAGTTCACCTTCCTTGCACAATATATTCAGAACAATACGGTAGCATTCCTTGTTAAGGTAAACGCCATCGTTGGATAGCTTCCCGAGTAAACTCAAAGCTTCATCCAGCCTGCAGTCCCTGCACAATGCTGTTAGTATAACCTTAATTGCAACATCATCAGCTATGCAACTATTTTCTTTCATCTTGTCGAGCAACTTGATGGCTTCATCAACTCTACCACCTTTACACAAGACACTTATATATGCTGTATAGCCAACCGTATCCAGTTTAAAAGCTTCCTTCATTTCACCAAAAACCTCCTCGGCCTCTTTTAATCTTCCTTGTTTACGATACCCATCCATCAAGGTTGTGTAATTAATTGCATTTGGTTGGCACCCATTTTTTCGCATGAAGTCCATTATTTTCCTACCTTTATCAACTTCCCCTCCATGAGAAAACCATTTTATTAGGATATTATAAGTTAGAGCATCCGGCAATATTTGATCTTTTGAAACCATTTCTTCAAACAAGTCAATTGCTTCTTGCAATCTTCCACATCGGCACAGGCCATCCATGAGCGTTGAGTAAGTAATCAAGTTAGGATAAGAAACTTGGGACTTCCTCATCTCTTTAACCACTTCAAAGGCAGCCTCAAGATCTGCATTCATACAATGATGCTTGACTAGGATGTTGAAAATGCATGTATTAGGCTCCAAATGGAGATTTTTCTGAACATGCAATAGAAATGCCTTTGCCATATCAATCTGGTTGACTTCAACCAGGAGATTGAGGCATGTGCTAATGGCTTTAAGAGATGGCTTCACACGTACAATTGGCTCAATTGCATCAAACATTTCCAGTACCTTCTCATGAAGAGAGAACTTAGAGAAATGCTTCATGAGGTTAATGAATATACCTTCATGAAATTTGCAAGTCTCATAGGTCATCTGATGGAGGACAGCATCAACCATCTGGAATCTTCTGCATGCAGCAAGTTTGTGGAGAATAATAGCATAAGTGGAACTATTGTGATTAAAACCCTTTTGAGCAGAGACCATGTTAAAAATTTCCAGTGCATGCTGTGGATCCTTCTCACGCTTTATTAATCTAATTGCCACTTCATGAGATATAAACTTCCATTTCTTCGGCACTTCATTGATGGTGACAGAGGTTTTTGTCAAGGCATCTGGTTTTCGGGAGGTCACTTCAGTATGTTGAAAATGGGAAATACACTGAAATGAAGATGATGACAATGTAGCCAAAGAGGAGAAACATCGATTCTTAATCGTGAAAACTTGCATCTGATTTGCATAGAATTCTTGAATAGAAAACTAATATTCGTCTGGTTCACGTTTGCCACCCCCAACTGTTCTGAAATAGACCCGCTAAGCAAGTGAGACAAAAGAAATGATGGGACATAGTGAAATATTATTATTGAAAGGAGATAAAAGATGTGCTACCTGTCAATGGAAGAGCAGAATCGGCAGCCTGTCTTACTCAGCACCTTCCCTGCCTTCTCTTCCTAAAGCTTAGTTTATCTCTGAGATTGGTCTATGGCAGGAGGTTATTCAATGAGAGCTTGAGATTGCATCCAAAAACTTCACTGGTTGACAACAAAATCTGGTCTGGGATTAGCGCCATCAGATTGAAATTCTTGATAACTTCAATATTTTTCCTAAACATATAGCAAAATAATCTAGCTGTTCTGATAATTCAAAAGTTTGACACATTCTAATTTGACTTTAGACAAAGCATTCCAAACAAATAACTTTCCCCTGATCAAAACATTCTAGCAAAACAGTCCATTAAATGAATCATCAAGAAATTCACACCAGGAAGAGTCTCCAAATGGCCAAGCATTGGTTGCAGTCTACACTCTACAGCCAGCACACAGCACATATAAATCAAGAGTCATTGAAATACAACACAACAGCTTTGATGCAAAAGATCCTTTGCAATACTTAAACATGCCTGGGTTCAACAACTTAGAACTAGTGACAATCTCTTTGTATTAGAATCATAACAAATTTAAAAAACTAGTACTCCATATAAACTATGAGCTTTCTCTAAAACCAGCAGCTAGGACATACAACATGCTTCTACTTTTCTACATAAACCACATCATTGTTGAACAATCACCTCCATTTTTTTTTTTCTCTCCCACTCCCTCCACTGTCCATCCTTTCTCATTCTAAAGTTCCTTTGCTCACATTAGTGAGAGAACCATTTGTGTAAACATGCTCTAAAATATATTTTGAGCTTTCTCCTTTGCATCAAAATAATTATCCTCACTAAAAAGAATATGTCATTTAAGCAAACAATTTCACCATTTAACCAACTTGATTTTAATCCAAGAATCACTGCAAATAAACTCTCTAAGTTAAATTGTCCATAATCCAGATAGTAAAAAACAAAATTACAAAGCAGCATCCAGGATTCCAGCAAGTCATTTCATTTGAACGTTTCATTGAACACTTGGCAATACCATTGGAAACCAAAGCGATGCGGGAGTATAAGCCGAACTGCTATTACAATACC
>CM008345.1:13311084-13339154 GCA_002525835.2 Ipomoea batatas
TTACCGCCGACGACGTCGTCGGCGAACTTACAAACGGCTTCTAGAGTGTTCTCGATCTGCAAGCGGAGGAATGAGTTGGGAGCGAGGTGGGGGCTCCGGAGCCAATAGTGCCCCACCATACGCCCCTCATCGGGATTAGAAATCGCGCCTTTCTCCAGCGCCTCCATATCTTTGAACGCCTTCTGGAGCCGGGGCTCCATCTGAGCCACGAAATCGTCGCTGAACCCGACCCGACTCACGTCCAAGTACAACCCCAGCTCCTTGTGCTGGTACAGCCAATCCACGTACCTCTTCCATAACTGCCGCGGATCCTTCAGAATCCCCTCCTCCGCCGCCGCCTTCGACTTCGCAATCACGTCGTTGTTCCCCGACGCGGCTGATACTCCGGCGGGAACCTCACGCGCCACGGATTGCGCCCGGAATCGGAGCTTGTAATTGCAGAGAGGAACCGAGGGCTTCTGGAATGGGGATTGGGCGACGGGAATTGGCTGGAGTTTGGGGATGGATTTGATTTCGGGCTTGAATGCAGCCGAGACTGAGGAAGCAGCAGCCATGGCTGCTCGATCGTTGTTCCTTCCTGTGATTCTTCGAGATCACAAATGGGTTTAATCTGACGAAGAGAGAAACCGCGATGCGTACGAGGTCTGTGGTTTAGGCCATCGGAAGTGGAAAAGCCATTGAATTCTGATGATTTTTTATTATTTTGTTGTTAGTACAACACTTCAACTACTACTAGGTTGCCGTTGCCCCGAGTTAGGTCGCGCTACAGAGAAGACAAATAATTTGTTTATATATAGTAAGCATATTTGGAAAAAATTTACCACCCAAAAAATTGATCATGACTAGTTGTGTTATATGAGCTTAGTTCACTAGTTCAGTAGATACCATTTAGAAAAAAATCAAGATTTAAATCTCAACAATAATAGTGTGAAAATTATGTCAAAGTGGACATATTCCTTATGCGCGTAGACATTTGGCTCGATTTACTAAGCTACTGATAAATTTGTGACCATCATTTCAGATGTCTATTTCATTCGGAGTCGAGTTTTTAACTTTATGGTTATCAAGTCAATATTTTAACCAACTTAACTTATATTGTCTTTAGTTTTTTTATCAGTTAATAATGTGTGATGATAATATATATTTGTTAAAGGAATGCAAAGAGATATATAACTTTATTAAAAAAATTTATGGTACTTTAATTTAGTTTTTTTTTTTTTTTGCTTTCAAAAACAAAAAAGTTAGTTAATTTTTTAAAAAATTAAATATTTTATACATTATATTATATGTGAGTTTTTTATATTACATTGATATTTACATTTTGTATAAAATTAATCTAATCCATATTTATAATTTATAATTGAAAAATAAAAGAATATCATATCGGTTGAGCTTATTATACATGATATTTTTAGTGTAATTTGCATGTTATTATGTATGAATTAAGTTTATTTGATGTTATATTTAAGTAATGATTATGAGTTATGAGTTTTTCAATATAAAAGAAAATGTGGGTGAAAATGACAATGAGGTACGGTGGGACCGATTTGGGGTAGGCTATTTGATGAGAATCATATGTGGGGAAGATTTAGATAGGGAGTTTATTGTCTTTTCCCTTGGTACTTCAACACTCTCGGATATTCTTTCTCGCCTTTGATTCCAAATCCATCTCCGTCACAAGTTACAAATACACAAGTACACAACACATTTTTCATATTAGTTTACAATCTACCCCAAAAATGTAATTTTATGATAATAAAAGCATACTTAACAATTACGGAGTAATATAGTAGTTTGAGACAATTATAAGTTACCCAGTAATATAGTAGTTTGAAATAATTAGTAAGTAAACCGTTAATTCAATTATCAAGTTAAAATTTTAATTTTTACGAAAAATATTAATACCGCATGTGAAATAAATAAATAAATAAATATATATATATATATATATATATATATATATATTTCGTTCGAATAATAAATTTATGATACATGAAAAAAAATTAAAATTAAAGCAACTTTAAATAAATTAAAAAGTTAAGTATACTTTATTATTTAAATATAAAATATTAGATATTACACTTTATATATTAGAAAAAAATATATACATGCACGTAATATTTCAATTCAAAATGTTTTGAAACACAAAGTCGTATAGTCACTATAGCGCATTATATATATATATATATATATATATATATATATATATAGAGAGAGAGAGAGAGAGAGAGTATGTCATGCTCTGATGCGGTCAATGGCTCCTATATGAACAAATCAGAACATAAGATGAGTTTCAGATTAATGGTTGAAAGTTAATGAAGATGAAAAAATTTGATAAAAGTGACAATTTTGTAATTTCACAGTGTCTTTCTCAATGATTGTCAATTTGAGAATGTCTATGTGAAGCAATCACTAGAGTATTTTGACAACAAATTTCATACTCATGTATGAAAACTACAAAAGTCTCTATATTGTTTAAAGCATGCACCACATGCATGGTTTAAGCGTCTACATGACTATCTATTATCAATGGTTCTGAGGTCTCAAAAATTAATTTATCATTGTTTATCTATTCCGCTGCTAATATTTAAATCTATGTACTTGTCTATATTGAGGGGACGTATTAGAACTTTGTATTATACTCCGTAGTTAATTTAGAATTCATTCTCCTTTTCTCAATATTATTGTAAATTTACCTTTTATTATTGAGTTAATTCCAGCAATGGTCCTCCGACTATATTGATTTTCCAAAATTAGTCATCGACTTTTAATTTGGACAGTTTAGATCCCTTGAGTTTGTAATTCTTTCCAATAATGGTCCTTCCGTTAGAGGAAAGTTAA
This sequence comes from Ipomoea batatas, assembly GCA_002525835.2. NCBI lineage: Eukaryota > Viridiplantae > Streptophyta > Magnoliopsida > Solanales > Convolvulaceae > Ipomoea > Ipomoea batatas. The sequence goes on from CM008345.1 coordinate 13,313,926, forward strand.
GTGGAAGTTAAATTAAGGGTAAAGTAGTCATTTCAATTGCTTAGTGTATAATTCTTGGTCTTTCTCCCTTGTTAGACATGGGCATTTGTTCAATGGTGAATTGGGTGTAGGCATAGACGGAATAAACCTGTAGGCAGAGAGAGAATAGAGCACTGACTTCTTGGGGACAAAGATGAACTCATCCACATCAAAGAAGAACATCCATTTCGCCTGAAATCTGTACCTATGATTGGTTGTGGTAATAGCCATCGAACCTCTCTTGCTCCTTCACGTCCTGTAATGTCACATATCCCTTCTCCATCCATGGCCGGAGCACCTCCATCGTAGCAGGGTGTATGCCGCCGGCGTCGTATAACACAAAATGGGATTTCTTGCCGTACGCCACCCATTCTCGTACGCTCATAGTAATGTGTATATCTATCCAAAGAGTTTTTATCCATCTCTCTTCGCTTTTAAGCATCATCAAACTGCAGCAAGAGATCATTATTGTTATAGAAATAGCAAATGTACATTAATGAATTATATAAACTATAGAATCTTACTGCTCCATCTTGTTTTGCTGCTTCATAATGGTTGCATGCATAGAAGCCACTTGTCTTCTCACCGTGATTCGATCCCGGACCTAGGCAGAGCCTGCAGAACTTAATACCTTATCAGGTGAGTAACAATGTGCTAATAACAACAAGAGTTCATCGTCTTAAATAAATGAACTTACCAGCAAAACTCAAATTTACAAGGAGATGTGCATGCAACCTTGATTTTTTTCAATTGCCCGCTTGCACTTTGGACAAGGTTCAGAATAAGCTAAAATCTTGAAATATGCTGCAAAAAAAAAAATGTTTCAACACGAGAAATTTAAATATGCAAATTCCAAAAGAAACTGGCGTACACCAGCCATTCTCGTACCCTCGGAGGGCTCAAATTGCCGTATAGAGATGAACCACAGTACAAGTAGTCGTAGTTGGGTTTAGACGAGAACACAGAAGTGAAAGTGGTGAAATCCTGCAACGTCTTGGTCAGGGCATTGAACGTGTCGGTTACATTGAGGTGGGTGTTGCTGGTGTCGTTGGTGGTGTTGGGGGCTTCTCGAGACCCACTCGCCGGAAAATCAAGACTCTCCATCAATCTGTCTACCTAGTTCTCGGCAGAGGTGGTGAACTCAGATAAAACCAGGTGTACCAAGGAATGGAATTAATGACGAACAAGATCACGGAGGAGGAGCGGTGCGACATGCCCCACCACCTTCTCGGCGTGATCGAGCCGACCAAGAATTTCACGGCGACAAATTTTTGCAGCATGGTGTCGTGGACGATCAAGTCGATAGTAGGCGAGACCAGAGGAAGGAGAAAAACCATGAATTATACACTAAGCAATTGAATGGACGATTTTACCCCTTAATTTAACGTTCACTTAACTTTCATTTGACAGAAGGACCGTTATTGGAAAGAATTACAAACTCAAGGGACCTAAATTGTCCAAATTAAAAGTCGGAGACTAATTTTGAAAAATTAATATAGTCGGAGGACCATTGCTGGAATTAACTATTTTATTATTCATAACTCGAGTAATACTCTTTGTATTTTTATAAATACATATGTTCTTATACTTTGTAAATTGAATTGATCAATAATAAAATTTTTCTCAGATTTATTGTTTTCCTCAACCGCACATTTTTCATTATTGAAAGGAGAGAAGATATTTCAAAAAAAAAAAAAAATCACTTTTAGTGCCCTACTATTATACATGTCTCAAATTTGATCATTGACTATAAATATTTTCAAATTAAGTGCATGACTATATAATTTGATCATTAACTTTTCAAATTAGGTGAATGACTATGTAATTTGTACAACATTTAGTCATGCCGTTCAATTTTTCGGCCAAGTTTCTGGACAACTATTGTCGAAATTTCAACGATAAAAATAATATGTTCTAATTAGAAGGGTATTTTTAGATAAATATTGCCGAAAAATTATTTTTCACGTTGAAATTTTTGTAATATTAACTAAAAAATTGAATAACAGGACTAAATTTGATACAAATTATATAGTTATGCACTTAATTTAAAAATATTAATAATCAATAACTAAATTTGATAAGTTCATGATAAAAATTGAAATTAAAAAAAAAAAAGGAGAGAAGATAAGCACTACGGAAAAGACAAGTGTCCAGGCCAAACAGTACATTCGCGGTAACACATCAATCTCATTTCTTCGGAAAAATACAAAATACCCAAAAAAAGAAAAAGAAAAAGAAAAAGAAAGAAAAAAACCCTTGAAAAGCCAGAATCCGAATCCAAAAACATCTCCAATTTCGTGTTTCTGTCATCCCTATTTACCCGCTGCATTATCCTGGAATACAACATTCCATAATTCTCCCAGCATTAAAATCAACAAATTCTCAATCTCTTCTTTACAAATTACGATTATTAATCGGATAAACCCATCCCCTCCCTCCACCCTGCTTCGCCGCAAACGGCCGAGACGCACTCCTCTTTCCCAGCTGATTTTTTTTTTTTTTTTTAATTTTTTATAATTTTTTTTGGGGAAGACATGATGTGGGATGAATGGGCAGAAGGTATCCAGGAACAGAAAAACGAAGAAGAGTGCGAATACGATGTCCAAGAACAACGGCAAGACAGGGAAGAAGGCTCTTCTTCCTCTTCCTCTTCCTCTTCCTCTAACCTCAACTTCGATTTCTTATCTCTTGTTTCTCAGCCTAAGGTAATTTTTATTTTATTTTATTTTTTTATAATAAAGATGGAATTTTTACAGTTCTTGTTGGCTATTTCCTGCGGATTGTTAAATGGTTTTTACTTTATTGTCTTCTTTACTTCAAAATTTGTTCCCTTTCCGTGGTTTGTACAGTGATTGTTATGTGGGTTTTGAAAATGGTGAATGTGTATGGTTTTAGGATTATTATCGGATATTGGAAGTGGACTATGATGCTACGGAGGAGGTTATTCGATCCAATTATATTCGTCTTGCTTTGGTTTGTACATTCTCTTTGTTCTCACTTTTGTTTCTGGTTTCATTTTTCCTTTTTTTTTTGGATGAGGATGGAAACCTAGCCATCACCATTACCCGAGGTGTGCACCGGATAAACTCCGCCTTTCACCCTAGGTGGCAAAAGATCCAAGGAGTTAAACGAGTTTAGGTTGTGCATAGCTGACCTTTGCACCTTTCACCTTAGGTGCCAAAAGATCCAAAGAGTTAAACCAGTTTAGGTTGTCCATAGCTGATCGATTCATAGTAAGAGCAGCCTATTGGTGTCTTGCTCAAAGCAAGAAGGCCGATAGGACTATTGGTGACTGGCTCAAAGCGAGAAGGCCAATAGGCTTATCTTGCTGGGAGTTGAATTTGTAACCTTGTGGTTTCATTTTTCTTTGATTTTGCTAGTTGTGGAGAGTTCATTGGGCAGCTGTCATCTACTTTTAGTGTTTTGATGTTTGTTGTTTCCTTGTACAGAAATGGCATCCGGATAAGCTAAAAGGCCAGGACAGTGCTACTTCAAGGTTTCAGGAAATAAACGAGGCATACCAAGGTGAACTTCTTTTTCCATTTGCCTGTAGTTATGGCATCTGTTCCTTCGATTTGGTTCTGAGTTGCGATTGTTATATCTGGTTGGCTTGTTCTCGATTTGGGATTATGCATTGTACTTGAATCTAGTGGCTGACGTTCTTTTCTTGTTTGTCTAAAACTTAATGGATGACGGTTTGCTTGAAGGAAGGAAGTTATTGACATAGGAACGAATAAGTGGTCTGTGAGTAGTATGGGCCCTCTACCCTCGACAGAGAGCAAGGTTGGCAATATAAGACTTAGAACTTAGAATGGGAAGTAGCCATGAAAGGAATAGGTATAGCTCTAATGGAAGGCTAAAGCTCGGGGGAAAAGGGCCTGTTTAATATCCAAGGGTCTAAAGAGAATTTTCGGGTTCATGGCAGAATTAGAATGTTGTGCATAGTTGCCTTTGAAGTTTGAAGGAACTGTGTTTTGTATGAAAACTATAGTTTTGGAGTAAACAGGAGATTGGTTGGTAATGTACTATGCACAAAACTAAGGTTTCTATTTTGGTCCCTCACTCCCCCTCTTAGGCTCTGATAAAAATGTTTAGAGAGAACATGAAAACCGGGGGTAACCCCAGCCGAGTTGGTCAGACTGTTGACTTATAACCACAAGGTTACAAGTTCAACTCTAACTGTATGGAAGGTTTTCCTTCTAGATTTGCTTTTATTTCTTCCACTGATATTTATCTGATTGTGTGATACAGTTTTAAGTGATCCACTGAAGCGTCAAGAATATGACAAGACAGCAGTATTACGTGCCTATGACTACAATATAGTGGTATGTTTTTTTTTGTTTTTGCTCCATATCCTTCTCACATGTCCGCCTGCATTAAAATCTTATCCAATTTATCGTCATTTTCTATGCTTAATCTTTCTACTGCTGTGATTGCAGGAATATCTTGACCGGTATAAGGGGCTTATTTTAACATGCAATGGTCTCGGCATGAAGCACACGATATGGTAAAACCAGGATAAGTTTGTCCCAAGATTCTTCTACCGGAGGGAGTGATCATTATCCAGTGAATCTCGAGTTCATGATCAGATTCCTAGTAGTTCTTAGCTACTAAGTATAAATACAGGCTATTGCAGATTTGCATCAACTTCTGTTCAAATACAGAACAAAAATTGTAAGGGCAACTGATTTAGCATGCTGTTTATATGATTTTTGCCATTTTACAGTGTCAACAGTGTTGATACCAGAACCACTGAACCAGTAGCCTGTTGTTTTTTTTTAATCAGCAACCTGCATCTGGCATGTAATTGACTTGGAAAATTTTATCAGCTTCATGATAATCCATGTGATTTAGGATGTGATTATTTCAATCCTTTGTTTTTTATATCTCCAATTTTTCATTCTCCATCATGTCCTATTATCAAAAGTTATATGCTAATTACAAGTATTCATAATTGATTCACTACAGTCTACAGATCACCAAATCTAAAAATAAGATTTTCCAGGAAGCAAAAAATTATTATGCTCAACATACAAACATTTTGAGAAACCTGTAATCCATTAAGTCACATTTCACGATTTACTTTTTCCACTAAATCTTCGAGAAACTTGTAAACCGTTAGGAGACGTTTCGCCATTTACTTCTACTAAGGCTTCAAGGCAAGGGTAATGAAGGTTCTTTCTTGCGATTGAAATGCAATCCTTTTGTTCTCAGAGTCTAAAAGTGTCACCTGGTACCCTTAGTAACAATAGAGGGCAGAAAACCAATATGAGAAGTTCAGTCTAGAGAACTCAAAGATGTTGGGTCTCTGTGCTGATAGCTAACTCATCAAGTAGTTGAAATGCAGGCAATAGTTTTCTCTCTCGGCAACTCGAGTCAATTAATAGGCCCCATGTATGAGGCTCTGGCTTGAATCCCACATTCACCAGCCCAAACAATGCAATTGCTGCATCAGCTGCTTTTCCAGCTTCACAGAAACGAGTTAATAGTTCGTTTGATGTGGCATGGTGAGGCCAAAACCCCTTGCTCAGCATCCGGCCCAACAACTCCATGGCTTTGTCCAGTTCGCCTTCCTTGCACAATATATTCAGAACAATACGGTAGCATTCCTTGTTAAGGTAAACACCGTCGTTGGATAGCTTCCCGAGTAAACTTAAAGCTTCATCCAGCCTGCACTCCCTGCACAATGCTGTTAGTATAACCTTAATTGCAACATCATCAGCTATGCAACTATTTTCTTTCATCTTGTCGAGCAACTTGATGGCTTCATCAATTCTACCACCCTTACACAAGACACTTATATATGCTGTATAGCCAACCGTATCCAGTTTAAAAGCTTCCTTCATTTCACCAAAAACCTCCTCGGCCTCTTTTAATCTTCCTTGTTTACGATACCCGTCCATCAAGGTTGTGTAATTAATTGCATTTGGTTGGCACCCATTTTTTCGCATGAAGTCCATTATTTTCCTACCTTTATCAACTTCCCCTCCATGAGAAAACCATTTTATTAGGATATTATAAGTTAAAGCATCCGGCAATATTTGGTCTTTTGAAACCATTTCTTCAAACAAGTCAATTGCTTCTTGCAATCTTCCACATCGGCACAGGCCATCCATGAGCGTTGAGTAAGTAATCAAGTTAGGATAAGAAACTTGGGACTTCCTCATCTCTTTAACCACTTCAAAGGCAGCCTCAAGATCTGCATTCATACAATGATGCTTGACTAGGATGTTGAAAATGCATGTATTAGGCTCCAAATGGAGATTTTTCTGAACATGCAATAGAAATGCCTTTGCCATATCAATCTGGTTGACTTCAACCAGGAGATTGAGGCATGTGCTAATGGCTTTAAGAGATGGCTTCACACGTACAATTGGCTCAATTGCATCAAACATTTCCAGTACCTTCTCATGAAGAGAGAACTTAGAGAAATGCTTCATGAGGTTAATGAATATACCTTCATGAAATTTGCAAGTCTCATAGGTCATCTGATGGAGGACAGCATCAACCATCTGAAATCTTCTGCATGCAGCAAGTTTGTGGAGAATAATAGCATAAGTGGAACTATTGTGATTAAAACCCTTTTGAGCAGAGACCATGTTAAAAATTTCCAGTGCATGCTGTGGATCCTTCTCACGCTTTATTAATCTAATTGCCACTTCATGAGATATAAACTTCCATTTCTTCGGCACTTCATTGATGGTGACAGAGGTTTTTGTCGAGGCATCTGGTTTTCGGGAGGTCACTTCAGTATGTTGAAAATGGGAAATACACTGAAATGAAGATGATGACAATGCAGACAAAGAGGAGAAACATCGATTCTTAGTCGTGAAAACTTGCATCTGATTTGCATAGAATTCTTGAATAGAAAACTAATATTCGTTTGGTTCACGTTTGCCACCCCCAACTGTTCTGAAATAGACCCGCTAAGCAAGTGAGACAAAAGAAATGAAGGGACATAGTGAAAAAATTATTATTGAAAGGAGATAAAAGATGTGCTACCTGTCAATGGAAGAGCAGAATCGGCAGCCTGTCTTACTCAGCACCTTCCCTGCCTTCTCTTCCTAAAGCGTAGTTTATCTCTGAGATTGGTCTATGGCAGGATGTTATTCAATTAGAGCTTGAGATTGCATCCAAATTCTTCACTGGTTGACAACAAAATCTGGTATGGGATTAGGGCCATCAGATTGAAATTCTTGATAACTTCAATATTTTTCCTAAACATATAGCAAAATAATCTAGCTATTCTGATAATTCAAAAGTTTGACAACACATCAACACATTCTAATCTGACTTTAGACAAAGCATTCCAAACAAATAACTTTCCCCCGATCAAAACATTCTAGCAAAATAGTCCACTAAATATCATCAAGAAATTCACACCAGGAAGAGTCTCCAAATGGCCAAGCATTGATTACAGTCTACAGCCAGCACACAGCACATATAAATCAAGAGCCATTGAAATACAACACAACAGCTTTGATGCAAAAGATCCTTTGCAATACTTAAACATGCCTGGGTTCAACAACTTAGAACTAGTGACAATCTCTTTGTATTAGAATCATAACAAATTTAAAAAATTAGTACTCCATATAAACTATGTGCTTTCTCTAAGACCAGTAGCTAGGACATACAACATGCTTCTACTTTTCTACATAAACCACATCATTGTTGAATAATCACTTCCATTTCTTTTTTATTTTTCTCTCTCCCACTCCCTCCACTGTCCATCCTTTCTCACTCTAAAGTTCCTTTGCCCACATTAGTGAGAGAACCATTTGTGTAAACATGCTCTAAAATATATTTTGAGCTTTCTCCTCTGCATAAAAAAAAATTATCCTCACTAAAAAGAATATGTCATTTAAGCAAATAATTTCACCATTTAACCAACTTGATTTTAATCCAAGAATCACTGCAAATAAACTTTCTAAGCTAAATTGTCCATAATCCAGATAGTAAAAGACAAAATTACAAAGCAGCATCCAGGATTCCAGCAAGTCATTTCATTTGAACGTTTCATTGAACACTTGGCAATGCCATTGGAAACCAAACCAAAGCGATGCGGGAGTATAAGCCGAACTGCTATTACAATACCTACTGAAATTGATTGTATAATAAAGAAAAAATCGCATTCTTCTTTTGTATTATGGAAGAGAATAGTTACATAATCACATAAGCAATAAAAAGAAATGAACAAAGTAGCAGGCGTGAGGGAACAACTGGAGTGTAAAGCGATTAACTTAAAATACCTGAAGAAGGCAACGGCGGCGCAGCGAGGCAAGTAGGACGCACGCACGACGGAACAGGTGTAAGCAGCGTCGTATTGGAGATGGTGAGGACGCTCCGACAGCGGCGGCCGTCGCGACGGTGGCTCAATTGGAGATGGTGGCACAAAGTGATGCGAGAGATGAATATCAGACTACAATTTCAGAATGTAATTTTGCCATTGAAGTTTCGCACATTCCTCTCAAAATAAGTGAAAAAGATTTGAAGTGAAAAGCAAAAGAACTTCATTTAAATACTCCTGAATAACTAAAAATAATCAATGATAAAGAAAAGTTAAGAAAAAACTAGAAATAAAATGAAAAAATAATTAATATTTTGCTTCCATTCAATTAAATGTGTAGCTTAATTAGTACACATTTATAAAACGTGCATTCAATTAATCGAACCGAATTAACCAAAATTGTTAAACATTTAACTATTAATTAAACCAAAATTTATATTATCAAATTAACCGAACCAAATTTTATGTTGATTAATCGGAATTTTTAATTACATTTTTGAAATCCTTAAAATTATAAATAAAAATAACATTACCTATTACATCAATATCTATAAAAAATTAATATTTTTAATATTTAATAATTTTATAATATGTTGCAGTCTCAGTGATGGCAATATTGACTCATTGAGCTTCGGTTGAAAGTATATATAGACAGATATTACATGTAACAGGGTCAATAGTACTCAAAAAAAAAATATTTATAATCTGCCACTTTATTAATCCACCATAATACTAGTAATCAGTTCAAAGGCCGAAAACAGCATTACAGGAAGTAAATTTGTACAATGACTGAAAGACAATCTTATTTAAAGCTAAATCATTTCTCTCTTGTAGTGTTCTTGATCCATTCCAGGTACTGGGGGCTGCCACCAACTATGGGCAAGGCAATCACTTCAGGAACACTGCACAAACAAGCAAAAATGATAATCATAATCCCTTGATTATGCTAATGTGCGATATTCTTGTTGTGTATTGTGATTGACAGTACAGATGAAACAACTAATTCGGGCAAAGAGGATTATGGAACAGAGGCTTACTCGTATTCATGGTTGGCATTCACATGTGCGGTGAGAGCTTCCAAGAGAGATTCCCGAGTTTTGATAATAAGCAGTTCTTCAGAATCGCTCTGTATCTGTTACAGACAATTTAGAATTATTTCTTAGAAACCAATGGTGTATATTGAAGGTTATTTACTTGTGATGATTCACAACGGGAATGAATATTACCTTTCCATCCCACTCATAAACTGACTCGACGCCTGCAGAGATTAAACAGTTAATACTTCCCCCGGTTCTACTCATCACTAATATCAGAGTATTAATTTAAGACACGAGTATGATGGAAATCTAGCAAAGCCACAGAATCAGTTTTACAGTATTGCGGGACTCCTACAACATAACAGAAAAGCTGTGGAATCAAAAGCGGAATTGAAGAGTTGAGATCCCGACGATATCTGAATAAAATCCTGCAGCGGAGTTTGTACACTCTTTGTGATAATATGCTGCAATGGTTACAAGTTCGATCCCAGCGGGAGAGGCCTACTCCCCTTTTTGGTTTGAGGCAGTTAGCTATGTGCAACTTAAGTTAGTTTACCTCTGTGGTCCTTTCCTGGTTAGGGTGACCAGGCGGGGTTTACCTAGTGCACACCCTTGGATAGTGGCTGCGGGTTTCCCTCATCACCCCAAAAAAAAAAAACGTCTATACGCCAAATTCATTATTAAACCGTTTCGGTGTCATGTATTTCCAACTGATGAGAAAAGAAATTGAATGAAAAAACAAAAATTTGGAGGTCCAATTCAAGTTCTAGCTACAAAAGTAAAGAACTAGCATGATCCACATATGACTAAACGAACTATTTTAAACTTGTCTGAGTTGTCTCTACCAAATGTGACGCATAAGATATGCTAACTTGCTAAAGGATTAACGGAATGTCTCTAAGCTATGTTTCATTTGCGTAATGAAGTAATGAGGAAGATCGCACTTGCCTGGAACTCGATTAACACATGCCGCAAGTTTTTCCTTGACTATGCTTTCAGCCAATTTCTTACCTGCAAAGGAAGAGGCGTTGCAATTTAAACATCGACATAATGAATAACATCGGCCAAAAACATAGAGATAGTAGAAGCAGCAGCAGAAAACCACGGAACATTATATTGTATGTAAGCACAGAATGGGTGGACTTCCATATGAATATACGAGTATAACTACTTTTACTAATCAAACTACATATATACGTTCAAAAGGATTACATATCTTTAAATTTGTTAATGCAACTAGTAAAAGTTTGTTCAAGAAAGGAAGGAGCATCTGAGACATGTAGGGAAACATTCCGTCAAAAAGTACAAGTTTGAGATGTTAAAACCCAACGCAGCAGTTAACATGCTCATCAATTCAAATATTTCAACCATTATTCAAATTGTCAAGTCCAACACGTTTGCAATGCATTCTGATTCAATTTGTTAAGAATCTGACAATTTACAAGAAAAAAAAAAAGGGAGAAGCTTAGCAAATCACCACTTGCCATGGGCATCAGATAATTCCGATGTCATATATGTATAAAACCCAGACTTGTCAGACATACAATGCAGGACTACGAAAACAATATGCAGAAATGAGACAAGTAAACTTTCAAGTAGGCATGGCTACAACAAGAAATGAATGACAGATCACAGATGGAAGTAACTTCATTAGTTTGTGGAGTGACAGTGACTGAGTGTATAACACTATAACCTACTTTCTGCCAATGGTAAAAGTCAAAATTTTCCAACTCATGAACATTTACTGAGTAATTAGTCAACAATTATGCCTGCACGGACTGACGGACAGCTTAGTTGGTTCTTAATGGTAGATTGTGAGCAAGGATAGGATAAAGCCTGGCAGCCATAGTGCCAGAGTTACACCCAATGTGGTGGACTCCTTGTGAGCACTAGGCACTCATCGTCCCACTTAATGAGCTACTGAGTGATACGATCCCATATGGGCTCCACAAGAGATTATGGAGTGGTACTTAAGCTGGGCTAAACCTCCCCTCATTAACTAACTTTTGTGGTGGAGTTAAGGTTTCGGCTTGAGTGCCGTGATTTACCCCTACACTCTATCCTGTAGGGTCTAGGCCGAGGGAATTTTGCCTTTTATGGGCAAGCTTAGTACAATTATAAGTAGCAAATACAAATATACAATCAATTGTAATGTTTAATATCACTGCCAAACAAAATGATCAAAAGAAAGAGCTTTAAGACATAATTGAAGACTAACCAGCTTCTTTATTAGGAACAGTAACATAGACTACGATACTGGGCACAGTCTTATCGCTAGCTTCCATTCTCACACTATGAACACTTGTACTCTGTGCGCGAGATTTTGATCTGAAACACCAAAAGCATCGCAATATTATCAATTTCACCATCAAACACAAATGGTTGAATGTTGCAGGATCTGAAGCCGGAGAAATGAGAGAATTTACCTGAAGAGAGGGGCGAAGGGGAGGGACTGAGCACAACCCGTTTTGGAGAAAGGGACAGAGAGATTGGAGAGGCCGAAAGTTAGCACACAGAAGGCTCCGACTAGAGGCAAACGGCGACGTATCAGTGTCGATGAAGCTATGGCCGAGAGTCGCAATGCCATTTGGCGATGGAAATTGTTGCGGTTTTATAAGGTTTGATTTCTTGGTTCCATGATTATTCTGAACCCAAGAAAAAGCAAGGAATTGGCATAGCTTTTTGGGGTGAAAATAAGTTGCTCCTGCTTTTGGGCTTTGTTTTTCTTCAAGAATATTATTCATATACTTTGTTGGGCTACAACCTACAATGGAGCAACCATAGTTATTGCGTGGACCACAATAAAAAAAAAATAACGTCGTTTCGCATATAATTTTTTTTTTCATGCGATTCACTACAATATATATTTTTATAAAAATCCCTCAAGAATCATTAAATATTCCCATTGATAAGGATGCTCTTATGTTGAGCGATTTAAGTGTGTTAGGGGGCGCAATGATGTGTGGGCACGTGGTGGTAGCTGGTAGGGAGAGGAGGGGCTGTCACTAGGAATTTAAGTGTAGGTTTTGGTTGTTATTCCAAGTTTGTCCGAGTTTATTTTGAGACTTTGGTTTGGTCCAGTCTTTTTCTTTTGTATTTGTTTTGGTGGATTAATGAATCTTTGGGTTTTTTTCTTTTTAAAAATAATACTTACCTAAAATTATCATGATGCCTAATTTTTTAAAAAATTATATTCATTATGGACCTTTGATAATAGATGATATTAAACCATATTTTTTGCCTAAGCAATCATTCGCATTTGATTCGTTATATGTGTGTGTGTGTCCTTGTTCAGATGAGAGCCACTCCCAAGTGAGAATATGTAGTATAATCTAGGCCATTGTAATCATATAATCCACCGTTGTGACCAAAAGTAATAATTAACGTGAATTAAGGGCAAGGAAATTGCTTCGAAAGGCAATTTGGTCAGTCAACAAGTTTCCCAACGGGTTCAATAGACGCGTTGAGTAGTCCTATTGGTGAAAGTCGCCAAAAATTGGCGGAATGCTCTCGAAACCAAGTCACTAACGGGTCTGTTCAAGGGATTTAATAGACTCATTAAGTAGTCAGTTGGACCAACGGGGCTATTCATCAAGTTTAATAAACCCATTGAGTCCAACGGGTCTATTGAATCCGTTGATATGCCGCAGAGTAGTATTTGATTCTTGGCTTAGCCCTTGCTGTGCATTGCTATACAGAATGTCGTGCATTCCTATATAGAATGTCGTGCATTGATAACTCTTTGATTTGATTATTAGCTTGGTCCAAGCTATGCATTCATATTACTATTGTCGTGCATTCATATACAAAATGTTGTGCATTCGTATACGTACCGAATGTCGTACATCGATAACTCTCAACACTAGGTTGCACGCTAGAAACAAACGGAAAAGGAGAGTAGAGTCATAACACGATTACAATGGTAAAAAATGGAAAATTCCTAATTAAAAGCACCACTAATAAATAAATATGGTAACAAAAACCAAAATGCCCCCAACTTTAAAAAACTGCCAAATAATTAATATACAAAAAAAAAACAAAAAAAAAAAACCACCTCCATAAGATTTATTGCATGAATTCAAGAACACACAAATTAAAGGTAAGGGCATCTTCAATAGTTGATTTTTTGTACAAATTTTAAAATGCCAAGTAGGAGAGAAGGATGGAGGAAAAAAAAGGAAAAATGACTTTCATTAGAGAGAGAGAAGTTAGGGTAACACGCCCAACTGGACGCAGTTGTTGCTTTTCACGCGATAAATGCCGTGCCTTTTTCATATTTGGTGGGGCCCACTTCAAAGATAAAAACACGTTCTTACTATTGTGGTTGGCTGGTTGCTCTAATACTCTTGACTAGTATGTACACTCAAACTAAAAGAAAGTTGCCTTACCGAATCGCCTAAAGCTTGAACAAGAGACACACTTTCTTCTAAAATAGTACCAACATAGGATGAGTTAGCTAAACTACCATTAATATAATGTTAGCCGAGACATTGAGACATGGATGCTTTTTTATTTTTTATTTTTTATTTTTTATTTTTTTATATTTTATTTATTGAGTTCTAAATAAATTTGAAGTATCATCTGTCTGCTCGGCACGTCTCTAATATGTTATAAGGGGTAATTATTTGTGAGTGTGGGATGGTGGAGATCAGAGGAGTGATATATGTTGAGATAAGGCAATTAGGTAGGTAAAGCTCATTGTGTAATGTGTATTAGTGGCCAAAGCATATCCTTTCTTATTGGAAATGTTCACTAAAATAAAGTCTCATCTCCATCTCATGCATGCATCTACAACAAGTGATCCAGCTTGGAGAGTTGCGTGCACTGCTTGAATTGCTCATATACACTTTTTGATTCATTTTCGTGGAGTGTTTGTTTTACATGCAATAATGTCTATCATCAAGCTAGCTTACTCTTAATTAGCGGATCGCGGATTGCATCAAATGTTTATATATTATCATATATTGGGGAAACATTTTAATTTTTTATGCAGATATATTGAATGCCAATGTGCATTCTCGTTCAAGTTTATAAATTTTTGAGAGGTCGCCAAAGGGTTTATGCATGACTCCTTTTTCTGATGTTGTAAGCATGATTATACACAATTTTGTCTTTGCGTTCTCTTATATATATATATATATATATATATATATATAGAGGGGTATTGGGTTTATCGAGTCAAATCCCTACCGCTCAGTAATGAGTTTCAGGCAAACACTCGCCCCATGAACCTACCGGCAAAGGCCCACAGGGATGTAAATCAGCCTAGGTTTCCCATAGCTGGCCGGAATGCCCAAGTTAGCAGGGGGATTCGATCCCTGGCCTCACGGCCAGAGTCAAGCCCGCTCTGCCACTTGAACAGCCCTTACGGGCTATATAGAGGGGTATTGGATCATATGAGATCAAGTCCGTATGAGAAAACTAAGAACTAATTACAACCTTACATCTGAAAAAATTGAACGCACCATATTATATTTTAAAAAAAAACGCGGTGACAATTTTTTAATTATCACCAACTTTATTATGCAAATGTGAACACTTAAATCTGCTATTTAGTATTAATGTTTTTCACATTTAGTGTTAACATTTTGCATATTTAGGATTAAAAGTTTGCACTTACAAAAATGTGAAAGTACATTGCAATTAGGGTTTCGATTTTAGAGTTTTATGACTGAGTTTTTTATTTTATTTGGTCTAGTAGTTCACTTTTTATTGATTAAGGTCTAACATTTACAGTTTAGATTTAAAATTTAGCTTTTTTTTTTTTAAACGATTTTATAGAATTTACTAGGTTTGCATATTTAGCTGTTAAAGGTTGCATATTAAGTGTTAGGGTGTGTTTGGAAAGCAGGAAAATGATTTCTGGAAAATATTTTCTGGAAAATGAGTCATTTTCCGGAAAAACTGTTTGATTTTCTGTGTTTGGTTGCATCTTGGAAAACTGTTCTGGTGTGTTTGGTTCATTTTCCGGAAAATGAGTAGAATATAATTATATAATTATTTTTATTGTATTTAAAATACAAAAAGATATAAAATAATCATATTTATATAACAAGAAAAGAAAAGAAAAGAAAAGAAAAGGAAAGGAAAAAAAAAAGAAAAAAGAAAAAGAGCGTCGCTCTGGCATTCTGGTTTCTGCCAATGGAATACCAGAGCAAAATGCTCTGGTTTCCGCTGGAACCAGAGCAGATCTGCTCTGGCCGGAAACCAGAGCTCCGGCGGACTAGTTTCCGCCGGAACAAAGGGACGGACGGCTGGCCGTCCCTAGCACGAAGAGAGGGGCGGCCGACCGTCCCTAGCAGGCTAGCACGGGAGCAAGGGAGGGCGGAAAATGACTTCCGCTCATTTTGGGCGGAAGTCGTTTTCCGCCAAAATGGTGTTATTTTCCCAGTCAACGGAAATCGTTTTCCGTTGACTGGGTTTTCCAAGCACTCCCAAACACGAAAAACCCGGAAAATGATTTCCGGAAATCATTTTTTGGGTTTCCAAACACACCCTTAAAGTTTGCACAGTGGAGTTGATGATAATTACGAAACTGCAATCGATTTTTTTTTTTTTTTTTAATCTGATCAAAACCGTGGATTTTTTTGTTTTTATTTTTTTAAAGATGTAAGGTGAGATTGATGCTTATTTCTCTCCTATGGAAATATTTTCCTTGGTTCAAATGCGGACAAAAGCATCTTAAATTAGTGTTTCATCACCTTTCAATATGGATCATGGTCTACCATATAATGATTGAAAAATTCTTAGGAAGGATTACTTGAATTGGTTGGGTTCACCAAAAAGAAGAAACATCTTTCTTTAGATTGGTACAAAGTAGAAGCTAGAGATTGGAGAGGTAGTGGCAAATTGTGGCTACTGCTAGTGTAGAAACAACCAATATATATACGATACAAACATCAATTAAATTGATACCAATATTAGAAACCACATTATATTTTTCCCTAAAACACATAATCACTTACTTTGTATATATAGTATTTGCTATTTTTGTATTCTCCTGGGTACATGTTTTACGGCGGGGAGAGGATTGAGTTGAAATATTAATTCACATAAATGGATTCAATCTTTGATATTGCATATTTAGTATGACATCTTTATAGGTAAAATAAAAGAGACTAGTGATGATAATATAAATTAATGTCGTTCACCGAGACAGATATATCCAACTTATGTAGGCTTTTGAAAGAACTTTGTATAGTGTCCAGCATGGTGCGGAGAAGGTCTAGATTGTGCAACTTCTGAGGAGATGTAACTTCCATCATGCCCGGCGCCTCGTGGGGAAGGTCCAGATTGTGCCACTTCTATGAAAGTGTAACCTTGAACATGTCTAGTGTTATGTGAATAAGAAGGTCCAGATGATGCCACCTTTGTGAGAGTGATACTTTGATCATCATGTCCAGCACCACGTGGGGAAGGCCCAGATTGTGCCACATTTGTGAAAGTGTAACCTTGGTCATGTCCCGCGCCACGTGGAGAAGGCCCAGATTGTGCCACATTTGTTAAAGTATCATGTCCTGCACCACGTGGAGAAGGCCCAGATTGTGCAACATTTGTGAAAGTGTAACCTTGCACATGTCCCGCGCCACGTGGAGAAGGCCCAAATTGTGCCACATTTGTTAAAGTGTAACCTTGACCATATATAGCGTTGAGTTGAGAAGTCTCAGATGGTGCTACCTTTGTAAGAGTGTTACCTGGATTATATCTATCGCCAAGTAGAGAAGGCTTGAATTGCACATCCTTTATGAAATTGTAACCTTCATCATGTTTAGCATCTGGCGAAAGAGGCTTAGATTGTGCCACCCCAACAAAAGAGTCGCAAGCGTGTCCAGGACCACATGGAGAAGGTTCAGACCGTGCCACCTTTACAAAAGAGTACTTCCCTTCATAGCTACTTCCAAAATTCTTCAACAATGGCCTAGCAGCCCTAGCTTCAAGCACAATAGAGCTCAAGAAAAGATGGAGAAAAGCAACAATAGCTAAATATTGATGAGCACCAATAATTGCCTTATTCACCACCATACTTGAGCTAGAATATTGGATTCTTTGAGAAGATGTATATATTTATGTAAGTATATAACCAAGCTAAGGGGTTGTGAAGTTGATGCAATGAAAGGGTCCATGCACACTTGCATTTATATAGAGTTTAAGGACATATGGTGCATGCATCCTTAACAAGTTTGAGTTGAAGAGAATTACATTTGACTTTAATTTGGGAGGTTAGATTCTAGTACACACTCCACAATTAGATAAAGTGGGAGGATTGAACATGTGGATATAGTTAAAAATAAGTCAACTAAGTGATCACTTGAGTTTGACAATTTTTTTAATTTTTTTTTTTTTTTGTTAATTTTGCAAGCTAATAACTCATGACGGGTATAGCAAAAATGTACAAGTCTGAGTTTTCTCGAATGTGATTGCCAAGTGAGTGAAATATGATTTTTGTACATGAAAGTCGTGAGTGTCTTCTTAGTACGATTTACTACATCTCTCGTATAATTTATGAGCTATTTAAATAAGATGAGACTTGATGATTTATCAAGTGTAAATTTAGTGACTATAGATCGAATTTTTTTTTTTTTATCAATGAAAAAAGTATGTGTATGGGGACTTATTATGGTTGGCTATGCAGTCAAATTAAAGGTTATTGTTAGTCATTTTCCTCCACTTATTTATTCGTTTTGTCTTTAGTTTATTGGAGAAGTTCCAAGTTCCAAACAATATGGGAGTTCCAAGTTCGATGTTTTTGACAAGGTTGCTACAAGTCATTGTCATTAAGGATAGTTTCTTTAAGTAACAGCTTTAGATTGGCACCTGCCCGCACTTTAAACAATTGTTATTTGATCGTCCACGTACAACAACGTCGTCCAAAACAAAAAAAAAAAATAAAAAAATGACTGGGTATATAAAGCATGATTTTCATATCAAAAGGTCACGAGTTTAATTCATATTAACACTATATCAGTTGAGTCCATCCCATAGTGTATCCTAGCATAATTTACTCACATTCGGATAGTGACTGGTGCAAGCTTCATTCTTTCACTCAAAAATAAAAAAAAGGCTTATTAATTTTTCTTTTAAAAATGTTATTCTCTCTATCTCATTTTATCTGTCATACCCAAATTTGATTTGTTGTGTTTAATAGTACTTTTAATGTAGTTTCTAAATATATACTATGTAGTACAGTAAATTTTACATACTAATTTTAAATTTAATATTATGAAAAATTAAATTATAAATAACTTCAGTCAAACCTCGTTAATCAAACTTAGACACATAAAATGGATGGAGAGAGTATAATATTTAAAGAAAGTTTATGACGTCAATTAGTATATTCAATAAATGTTGAGGAAGTTTTAGGCTAATTTCTGGATACAAATTCAGAATTTTATCCATTCACTTTGAGTTATACTTGATATAAGGGGTATCGATACCCGTCCGGATGCTTATTACAATTTTCCTAACATTATTCTATATTCATAATTGCCTATAAATATAAGGGGTATCGATACCAGTCCGCATGCTTATTACAATTTTCCTAACATTATTTCTATATTCACAATTGCCTATAAATTAATCAAAATTATGGTAGACTATATTTTGGTGCACCGTGCAAGTAAATATTATTTCTTAAGTACAGTATTGATTGACTTCTCATTATATTGTTTGGCAAATCTCCGTTTCATGTGGCTTACAAGCTAAGTGTACTAGTTTTTTTCTCCAGAATCTTGTAATTAAGATTACGTTAGGCCTGTAGCCCTGTAGTAGTGTGGCCATGGCCATCCAGATTGGCTCCTCAGCAAAACCTTTGAATATTTGTGTCACAATATTTGTCTCCATCTTCAAAAAGTTTTGACTTTTGTTAATTAGCAGCCCCCACTATAAAGTCATAAGTTTGTATATATCGCGCATGTTCTAATTAATCAGATAGCGATGAGCTTTTCTTAGCCAAACATCGATGTTATGAATCTGCCTGCATTTTGTGGGAAGCCATAATTTGCAATGAAGATTTAATTTGTGAGGTGTTTGCTTTAAGTATTAGATTGGACTTCGAACTCATGGATATATATCAGTATTTTAGAAATGAACCTACGTTAGTAACTTGCTCTCGGAGCATAGCTCAATAGTTGAAAGGTTAGTGTGCGTGTAATAATGACTTAGCAAACGTCAGGATTTGAATTCTCAATGGGGGATTAGGAGATGATCTCAGTCTTGGGGCACAAAGTAAACACTCAAACCATGCTTGATGAGGCACACTATAAATCTCGCAATTTACCTCACCTCACGACCCTCGGTTTAGAGTTTGAACCTATGTCATATTGAAAGAAAATATCAATGTGTCATTTAAAATATTAATAATATACTATTAACGTTAATTTTATTTGTGCAAAAAATAAATTTATGTTAAAAGAATTTAATTTTAATTCACTTTACAAGATGGATCATGGTCCATGATATAATTTCTTTTTTTGGTCATTGGTAGGAAGTGAACCGGTTGTTATGTCATGGACTCGGGGCAAGGTGGACCCAAATCTATGTTCACAATTTTAGAACTCTATATTCATAATTTTTGAATTCTATATTTACAATTACAGAACTCTATGTTCACATTTTCAGAACTCTATATTCAATAGTATAACACAATTTTTGAATATATATATAACAAAATTGTGAATATAGAGCGATGTAAATTTTGTATATTAAGTTTTAAAATTGTGAACATTGACCTGGGTCCATTACCTTACAAGGTGGGAATAATTTGCCGAAGTGAACCATGCACTATATGTGGCTATGTATAAGACTGTCGTGTGCACATACCTCACTGTGTAATAGTTTACAAATCAATTTGGAGTTGTACGCACAAGAAGTCACCGCTAGTGAGACTCGATCCCTGATATCTTCTCTCAAACTTCACCCCTGTGATCAGTTGAGCTACCCATGTGGGCAGGAAGAGGTCTTCTTGACATGACTAAAGGAGTGCTCTGAAATAATTAATTCATAAAATGTTGATTATAGCCAATAAAGACAACTTGGACATTATAATTAGATGATTATCAATCCCTCCCCCATAACAAGATAATGAAGGAAAACCAACTCTTATTTGAGAGGGCCATTTTTTAGTCTTTCCTGTCCACTAACATTTGATTTCTTCACGAACTTCTTTATCCCCCCACCCCCAACACACACACACAAACTCTAACAACAACCCATTACCCCTATCTTTCTTTAAAAAATTCCCTGTGTACAAGAATTTCAGCTACACAATAATACTCCTATATAATTCTCATAAACCTAGCACCCATGTACATAGTACATGTTCTGCAATACAACAAATTAAATTAGTGAAAGTGCAGTGATTATTTCTTTCACATATATTTGATCAATGGTCAGTGTTGGGCCTAATATAAAACTCAAATTCCAACTATAGTAATATAGTATATATACCAAAAATATACAGTAATAGTATTTTCTTTGTAAAGCCTAAATATAAAATAAAATAAATACAAAACCATAATGCACCAAGCAAAAACTTATTTGATTGAAGATAATAATTATGATGTAGGAGATCAGAGAGATGGAACTGGAGAATTCACATTTAGTCAGGTGTCCCTCCTTGAGAGAAGCATGACCATAAAAGTCTGCCATCAGAGGATTTTCAACTTTTACCTTGGTCAAGAGAAACAAATTTGTCCATACAGTCAGCTGGAGGATTTTCAACTTTTACCTTGGTCAAGAGAAACAAATTTGTCCATACGGTCAGCTGGTGGTACATTCAGGTGATAAATTGTGGGCAAAGACGCATAATCAGACAATTACAGTATGAGATTTACACTGAATATGATGAGCTGCTTGTCTATCAAAGAGGCCAATGTGGAAATTCTTAAGATGAGAAATTCTACTTTTTGTAAGTAAGTAAAACAAATTTGTATTAACATCTTCAACTACTCACCAATAGGCCTAACCCAAACTCACTAAATCTAACTTGGGCATATATATCCCCAACATGTATGATAAATAATGAAAAAAGAAAATATGATTATTCCCTTCTTTCATATTAAAATCAATAAATTCCGGCCCCAATCTTATATAATTTCTCATAATTTCTCATGGGTAAGCATCAAGGTTGCCCATAACCATATAATATAGTGTGTATGGGATTAACTTAATGCAAAAATACCTAACACATTTTTGTCATTATTTTCAAGTTAAATAACATATGTATTTAATTCCTTCCTAGCTTGTTAGTTTACATAAGTCACTCCAAACTACATATTGTGTATGGGCAATAGTTATAAACCCTAAGTTATTTAGTTCATGTAAAAACACATTTGTAACGAACATAATCATGATTACGAACAAACAAAATCACATAGAAAAATATGTCAAATGGGAAAAAAATGAATGAAAAGGTCAAAAAGAGTTTATTATATATTTTTGTCCTTTATCTATAGTGACATTTTAATTTGTTCAACTTTAATCCTTATTAAAAAGAAAAACAAAGTAAAAATATTTTGAACTAAAAATGAACCTCTTTTAAAAATTAAAATCGAGTAATAAAAGTCAAATAAATCAAAATTAATAAATATAAATAAAATAGAAAAAGAAATTGTTAGATTATATCCCTAAATTCAATGAATAGTCCAATTGAGTCACTTAACTAAAATAAACTTCAATGAGATACCCTAAATCAATAAAACAGTACACTTAGACCATAATCTTACATATTCACCTGTTATTGTTTATGTGACACTGACTAAATTAACACGCGACAATACTCATCAATGACCTTGTGGTCAAATGGCATGTAGTGACTCTCCCACATGGGAGGTCATGAGATCGCCTCTGAAAACTGCCATCGACTGTTGTTTGATGACTATTTTTTTATTAAAAAAACACTTAAGATTCACGTGAGCATTAAAATGCCATGTATTAGCCTAATCGATATTGAGTCAATGATAACCTACTATTTTGTACTCTTAAAAAAACACTTAAGATTCATGTGACATTAAAATGTCACGTATTAACCTAATCGATATTGAGTCAACTATAACCTACATAATATGTAACTTTATAATCTTTTTTTTTGAAAATATGTAACTTTATAATCTAATTGTACTATTTTACCAATATAAGGTATTTTAATGAATTCTTTTCAATTAGATAATCAAATTGCATTATTAGTTAAACTTATGACAACTTTAACGTTACTTCTTTGAAGGAGTTTCGCCTTAAAATAAGGCGAAAGAACCATCGTTGCGAAGAAAAGTAAAGTCAATGAAAAGCTTCAGGCACCAATAATAAATGGCATGTGCATCACTGCTTCCGTTCGGGTGTGCTAGTGGGTCACAGGTTATTCCCAATAACTTTTACAATATAATTGTAACTATAATTTTAAAAATAAATTCTAAATTATACATTACAAATAAATTTATCTTTTGCTTGCAAATTTTTGTGATATGTGTTACTATTATATAAGTTTAATTGATATGTATTTCTATTAAATTTATAATTAAGATATAAATTATATATCTATTTTATTTAAATTTAAAATTATAGTTAAATAGAAATTATAATAAATGAGATAAATGAATAATATATGGGGAAAAAATTTGAAAATAAAGAATATATTGAGTGTTGGGTCTATAAGACTTTGAGAATAAAGAAGAACATTTTTAGATGTTTTTAGACTTTAGAGGATGAATTTAAAATACTTTTATTTCCCCCAAGTAAAAATGTGACCAAAATGGAATAAAGTCGAGTAGGAATCAGAGGAAGACCCTCGTGGCCTGGTGGGCCACTCTCATACTATAAGCAGGTGACTTTATCTCTATAGGCCGACGTATTGCCCAACCGCCTTTCCAGTGCAACATCTATTTTGATGATCGCTCGCTCGCACGCACGCAGATACACGCACCGATCATCTTCCTCAATCGCCGTTTGCCGGCGTCGTTGTGGTCTCGATCGAGCTAGGGTTTGTTCCTCTACTCCCTATCTCTGAGCCGGTCACTCGAAGATTCTCGGCGAAATGGAGTCCCTGTGCTTCCGCGATGGCAACATCACGGACTTCATCAATAGTCGCTCTCTTGACGTCCACCATGTATGTTCGGTTGTCGGTTTTCATCTCCTTTTTGGTTTTAGTGAGTTAGTCCATTATTTTTGTTCTATTGCATTTGAAAATTCCCGTTTGTGTTTGAGTTGGTGAGCTTTTTTGGTCCTGAAACTGTGTTTGTTCTGTATTTCTGTTCACATTTGCGGCACTGTAGCGGACTTTATGAGGCAAAAGTCTGTTAGCTTTTATAAACTGCGAAACTCGGTGGAAATGTTATGTTTTTGCTTTGACTTTGGATGTTGCTATGTTATGAAGTAAATTACTCAGCAAAAGGAAGTAGTATGTTTGATTTAGCTTAATCTCTGTGCACGTGTGTACAAAAACACAGATATTGGTAGTTAATGTATTTAATCTAAAAGCATAATTTCCCTGCAGAAGGATTATTGCTACTGATACCATTATTTTCTACTTATGGAAGTTTCTATGCCTAAAATTCACTGTGTTTCTCAATGTGCTTCATTTTCTTCATCAAGATTAGCTCTGATATGTGATTGTTCAAGTATATAGCTGGACTTGTTAAATGATAAGACTATTTGAATATTCTTAGTCCTCTGTCTTCTCTTGTTTTGCAATGCTTTGCATATTGTATTTCAAAACAAAAAATTCTGATTAAGAGATGATATCTGAAGTTCTGAACTATCTTTTGTGGTTATTTTCCTCGTACTGTGACAAGCAATGGACTGTTGCTTGACTATGGCCTTTCTTGACAGTGATGCCCCAAGGCCCAAGTTGTTTCATCCATTAATTTATTGATTTTGTTCTATTTGTCTTTTACTTTCTGAACTCTTGAAATTTCTCTTGCAAACAGGACATTGATCACAGATTACAAATGCACTCATCTTTGGTACGAAGGCTGTCTTTAGAAAGAGAACTAGAGGTGAGTAGCCTAACAAGACCTCAACCTGTAACTGGTGTTAAATCAAATTATATGATTCACTTTTTTATAGTTCATAATAGACTTGCATAGGCTGTTCTTGAACAAGACAAGGAAAAACCTTTAGATTCCAATGTAGGTTGAGGAGCAAAATTTATATCCATACTCATGGCTCGTGGCTATTCTGAGATGCATCTACCTTCACTGGAACTCTAGACTAGGGGGGGACACAGAATGGTGTTTTGATATTCAGGGTAATAGCTAGGATTTTGAGAAGATAAATGTAGTTGAATCCATAGATTTTCAACCTAGTTTTTCATTTTCTAGCTAAGTTTTTTACCCACTTCGTTCTGAAGTACCTATGGGTCGTCCAAATCTTCCATTGGACTGTCAGGCTTCTCCAGACTCCAGCAATGTTTGAATATACCTGTTCCATTAATTTTTTGGAGAACAGTGCTGTCAACTTTACTGGAAGAATGCTCAAAAAGAATAAAGATTATATACATGAATGTATTTAAAAAAAGGTTTATAACTGGTACATTTTGGAACACATTGGTTGGTTGCACTTCTTAGATGATAATGATAATAATAATGATACAAGTAATTTTCTTCTATTAAGATATGATTCTTCATGTGGTGAATACAATTATTTGGTTTCTGCTTTATGCATTTTCCCCAAATTACCTTGTTGGAATAATGGAATATTTAGAGTCATTTTGTCTCAAGCTGCTGTTTGATATCTTTCAGGATCATCAGGGTTGTGTGAATACTATTGCTTGGAATTCAAGAGGGTCACTCCTGATATCTGGATCTGATGATATGAGAGTATGATTACTTACTTGAATATATTGCAGACTCATATAGTCATATATCTTCTGTTGACGTACACCCTATCCTCCTAAA
>CM008345.1:13356590-13369090 GCA_002525835.2 Ipomoea batatas
CCCAAATTGCAAGTGAAGAACCGTCCGGTCCTCAGCAAACAGAAATCGGTGTCGCCGGAGAGCTCGCCGGCCGCCGTGAAGGGTGTCGCCGCCGCGGCGGGGATGGAAGAGAGGCTGCGGCGGACCAAGTCAGATAGTGGGATCGTTAGACACGTGTTTAGAAATAAGGTGAGGAGATATAAGCTTCTGGATGAAGTTTCTAGTCAATGATTCAATGAATGTGTATTTCGAGGATAATTATTGAAACTTATTATTATTAGTTCGAGGTAAATTTTGTCTGACATGTTTTCTTTTTTTATTGAATGATTGTCAGATTAATTTTTTTAAAAAGGATATATATTATATTGATCATTAATATTAGCCACTTTGAAGACAATTGAAGAGTAAAATATGGTGTTTATTATTATTTTTAAGTTGATAAAAGGAGCAAGGACCTTGTAGTCCAGTGGCATCAAACCCTTCCCTTTATACGGGAGGTCATGAGTAGAGGCGATACTGACTCTTTGTATTTCAATAGGTAAAGTATGTTTGAACAAATACTATAATGTAATGAGTTAGTTGTATTCAAAAATCACAGATGATAATAATAATGACAAATAGTGAAATAACATAAATTTAAATAGATGACTAATTGTGTAACTAGACAAAATAAATAAAGTATGACAAATTAAAATGTCATGACAATGTCACAATAACAAAGGTCCAAGGTAACAAACTTTAAGAAGTCAATTTGTACTTGTACTTTTTATATTGGATACAATTACACATATTATATATCAAATGTCATAATAAAAGTATGTGTTACTATTACTAACTACAATCTAAATAACATACATAATTATATTTGATATAAAAACAAAAACATCGTAGAATGAAATTCCCATAAGTTACATTAATAGTTGTAAACCTATATGGATGGCTACCGATACCATACAGCATTAAGGATTATCATTTATGACCAAATAGTGTTGGAAAGTTGTGTTTTTAGTCACGTCGCAATCGCAATTAATAACGTGCCATATTGGCGGTCCTTTGTGGAACAATCTCTTCTTCAAAATTTAGATATTGAATGGATGTATACCTAACCAAACATACTGTTCTTGTTAACAAGAATGGACATCTGCCATGTTAACCAAACACACTGATCTTTGTAAAATAAAATAAAATAAATATAAAATTATTTAAATTCCAGTATATAGTAAAAAAAAATCCCCAAAAATCTCTCTTGGAATTGCTCTACTGATGATTGAAGTTACAACATTTTTACAAAGTTGGAGTGACATTTGTAAATTCTAAAAGTGAAACTATATAATGATTGATTTCATATAATTGAGGATCAACAAATATTTGTTCGACTTGTTTGTTTGTTTGTTTTTTTTTTTTTAAAACCAAAGTGCTCCCTCTCGTTTTGGTCATGCAATCTGCACCAAATCCACTACTAGAGCCTGATTAACTCTATTTTATTGGCTTTGGTTTGCATTGGAGTTATTTTTACTTTTGGTCTCACGACTATGGAACTATTTTCATATTTGATCCCGACTATTAAAATTTTTAAATTTAGTCTTACGACATTTAAATTACTG
The DNA here is from genome assembly GCA_002525835.2 of Ipomoea batatas. Classification (NCBI taxonomy): domain Eukaryota; kingdom Viridiplantae; phylum Streptophyta; class Magnoliopsida; order Solanales; family Convolvulaceae; genus Ipomoea; species Ipomoea batatas. The sequence goes on from CM008345.1 coordinate 13,358,174, forward strand.
TCATATTTGGTCTAATCTCCGACTATTAAAATTTTCAGATTTGATCCCATGACTTTTAAATCATTGTTACATTTGGTTATTAACTATTAAAATTTATAGATTTTTTTTTTGAATACAACTGACCCTATTACATTGTAGTATCTGTTCATCTATACTTTTCTCAACCTGTTGAAGAACAAAGAGTCAATTTCGATATCTCCTCCACTGAGGCTCGAACTCATGACCTTTCATTTGAGGGAGGCCACTACATGCCATTTGAGCACAAGGTGCTTGGCTTAAAATTTATAGATTTGATCACACGAGTTTTAAATCTTTGCCACATTTAGTCTCTGACTATTAAAATTTTAAGATTTAGCCACATTTACAAATTTTGTTGTTGAAAAATGAAAACACACAAACCAAATTCAAACTTTGCTTTTGAAGATTTATGTAACACATAAATAAACTCTAGAATTGAATTGAAAGCAATAAAATAGATAAGATAGTTTTGAAAAAACTTGTTTGATTGAGGTTAACCTACCTCTATATTGAGAGTAAAAGAAGAAGACACACTATGATCAAGATGGAGATGTCAGACATCAACTTTAAATTTAAAAAAGATAGAGATAATTTTATCTCAATTAAGGGTTTTTTTTTCTTCCTAAAAATCATGGAATTGAATTGAAATACAAAGGAAGCATGGAATTATAATTCCATGAAAATGAAGGAATTGCAATTCCCTCCAACCAAATGAAGGAATTTACTTGTTTCTCAAAATTATGTCAGAATTAGGTGAGAGTGAAATTGCAATTCTCTCCAACCAAACGTCCCGTAAACTCATTAAAACCGAACTCCATGTTCTGAGCTAAATGAGTTCCCACCTTAAAAAAAGAAAAGAAAAGGAAAAAGGAGCTAAAAGTAAAGACATCACAATGAGAAAATGTACAAAAAGGTGTCCAACTTTACTCAATCAAACAATTGACAAAAGAAAAAGAAAAAAAGAGGAATGGAGGGGTGGCATGATACAACAATGTTTGCCCAGCAAAATCTCTTGTTAACATTAAACTCAAGAAATCAAAGGCAAGATCAAACAGTTGGCCACTACACAAGCTCAATATAAGCCATTGGTGCATTGTCCCCTCGCCGAGGAAGCGTTCTTATTATCCGGGTGTATCCTCCATTTCTGTCGCCGTACCTCTCCGGGACATCGGCGAATAAAGCGTGCACGATTTGCTTCTCGTAGATGAACCCGAGGGCTTGCCTTCGCTTGTGAAGACTGCCTTCCTTGGCCAACGTGATCATTTTGTCAACGTACTTTCTCATTGCCCTCGCTCTCGCTCTAGTCGTCTTGATGCGTCCGTACTTGAGAAGCTGAGTTGTGAGGCCTCGCAAGAGCGCCTTTCGCTGGTCAGGGGGTCTATTCAGTTTAGGTACCCTCCTGCCGTGTCTCATGGCAAAGAATCGGCAACCATTGCCAATCATGGTGAAAGTGTGCTCGAAACTTGTAGAATCTGCAAGACGAGAATATATTAAGATGGAAGCGGCACAAATATGTTACTCACTAAGCAGCTAACAGCTGATACACACACATATATTACGAAATTGTTGAAGCACAAAATGTTCTAAAAACCACATTTTCTCTATGAGTTTCCCGGGAAAAACTAAAAGAGCCAGGTTTGGGCTAGAGCCATGTATTCCGCCCCTTCCAAAGTTAAAACCAAAACTAATGAACGATAGCAAATTTCTCCAAAAATATCAATGAACTACTAGTAAACACAAACCCCGGGGGCTTGATAACAAGTTAAAGCTGTGTTTATTTCAATTCTCCAGTTATCCACACACCCTAAACGTCTATTTGGACCCTAATTCCACCACAAAAGCTAGCTCAAGAGTGGATTATGAACTGCTCTAAGATCCCCCCCGAAAGGCCTCGAGAACAGACGTGGGATGAATCACTATTCGAACTCCATGTTTATAAACATGGATTCTAGTCAGAGTAGTCGCTCCACAAAAAAAAAAAAAGAAAAAAACGAAGGTACCTAAGCTATGTGTGGTTAAAAGCATCCAACTTCGAATCAATTAATCTCATGACGCCTGATAGACAGATTAGGCAAAGACTGTTCACTTACAACCTGCATTTTTCTATCCCATACAAAGATACAACCACCACTACTTATGTGAGTGAATGAATATAATCAAGTTCCATTGTCATTTCACAAACAATTTCCAAAAACAAATCCTTCAAGTGAAGATTATAAGTGCTATTGGGGATATGGGGGGATGAGAATCATGAGATAATACATAGTACCCCCACTCAATAAGCATGAATGAAAATTTTACTATACATATTCTCAACCAAAGATTACATGCCAGAAAAACCAGACAAGTTCATCTAAATCAATTGACAAGACAATTATTCAGAACCCACTCACAACAGGTTCAAATGAAAATATATACATCAATGAAATATCTCCAACTAAAAGATTCATCACATTAAGTTAATATAGAAAAATCCTAATCCACACAAATCTGGAAGTGTATAGCACTAAGAATTAGTGACAATTTGCACTCTTATTAGTTCACTGTGCCTTTTAGAATCAATTAGCAATAGCCTGCACAGGCAGCTCAGTTGGCTCCTGGGTGGCTGACTGGCTGTAGATTGTGGGCAAGACAATCTAGCCCTACAGTCGCGTGTAGGAGATACATCCAATATGGTAGGCGTACCAGCACGGTCCTCCCACCTAATGAGTTGAGTCACCGTGATTTACCCCGATAGGCCAAGAGTGTGGTGTCTTGGGGAATTTTGCCTTTTTGGGCAAGAATCAATTACCATTACCAATAGATGGAACCAAAATAAGTTTTCTAATCCCCCCAAAAAGGGGAAGATTCATGAAGATTTTATCCCCCTTTCCCAAGATTTAATCCCCCTCCTCAAGTCCTTTTTCAGCCTCTTTCTCCCTCAAACATCAATGGGCATTTATACACCAGGAAATTACTTCCAATAAGTAAGAAAGGAACTCCAAAATTCCACAATAAGCTTAACTTAGTGGCCTCAGAAGAATAAAGATAACATCTTGAAACAAAAAATGTGAACTTTAGAGCCATTAAAACCAAGTAACAATACAGAAAGCAATGTATATCTTAATTAATTCCTGTTGTTGAGCATATAATATATAAATATAAATGTGCAATCCAACTATCAGCTTAGACTTTTAGTCGAGAAGAAACACATGCTTCAATTTTGGTATCCCATAAATCTCTAAGAAGCAATTTTTTTTATCTACAATTGGGCTGGGGATAATGTACCTGGAGAAAAATGAGAGAGGAGTGAATGGAAAGGGGCAAGGCCCACGAAGGCGCGGACAGTTCCTGGTTGAGATTTGGCTCGGGAAAGCCTCAGTGGAGAGGAAGAAGACCTAGATGAGAAACGAAGTGAAGAGGTCGAAGACGCTTGAATACAAGGAAGCGCTGATCTTAGCGGCGCCATATTCCATGCTAAGGAGGCTGAAGTGCTCGCACACGCCGCCATTTTCGATTGAATTTCTTTCTTGCTCTCAGTCTCTGGTTATGGTGGACGTATGAATTGGCGTTGATAAGGAAGATTGAGCAAGGCTTACTTGAATGGATAATTCGAAATTGGCCCCAAAGTTCTGTACAAATTTCACTCACCTCCCTCATAACTTTTAAAATTAAAACTAGTTATAATTTTAGGGAAAAGGTACAAATAAGCCATTGAACTATTTGAGAATTAGCAATTAAGACATCGAACTCGAATAAGCTCCAAATAAGTCACTGAACTTAAAAAAACTTAGCAATTAAGCCATCGAACTCGAATAAGCTCCAAATAAGCCATTGAACTCAGAAAAACTAAGCAATTAAGCCACTAAATCGAGAAAAAAAAATAACAATTAACATTTTTAACAGGCCATTTGTCTATTCTGACCACCGGCGATGACTTTTCCGGTGATCGGCGAAAACTTCCGGCTGCGACGGTCGCAGGAAAAGTCGTCGCCGGTGGCCAGAATAGGCAAATGAACCGTAAAAAAGGTTAATTGTTATTTTTTTTCCCGATTGTTCAATGGCTTATTTGGAGCTTATTTGAGTTCGATGGCTTAATTGCTAATTCCCAAATAGTTCGATGACTTATTTGTACCTTTCAAAAAAATAAACAAACAAACAATGGTTCCCGGCAAATTGGTTTCTGCCGAAAACGAGTATTAGAAGCCTTGGTCTAGAAGCCATCATTCGTTGTTTGTCGATGTACCTTGGTCCGAAAAAATGACTTTCGCCAAAATTTGGCGGAAGTCGTTTTTCACCAAAATGGGTTAATTTTTCACAGTCAACCGAAAATATTTTCCGTTGACTAAATGTTTTAAGTGCATCTAAACACTAAGAATTTGGATGTAAAAAAAAAAACACTAAAAATTCGAAAAATAATTTCTGAAAATCATTTTCCGGGTTTCCGAACACACCCTAAAGTAAACAAAGATTAATGCATTACATGGGTTATAGAGTAACTTGACGAAATGGGCCTAGAAGTCCAAATCATTAGGACATTATCATAGATCAATTGTTGTATAAAATATATATGATTAACCTACTCTGATTAGCTAGAGAGTAACTTGACTTTGGCTCTGTTTGGTAAATAATCAGCCTATCAGTCAATTTTGACTTATTTGATCACTATTAGTTGGTAAATAATAAGCTTTTTGTAACTCCAAAATGCTAAAATTCAAAAGGCTACTCAAAGCAGCCTTTTCAATTAGCTTTTTGAGAAAAGAAATTATACCAAACAACTATCAGCTAACAACTAATTTATCAAACAACTTTCTACAATCAGTCAATGTTATCAACAAATCATACCTTCTAACCCAAACAGCCAACCAAATCAGCTAACAGCCACTTACCAAACAGGGCCTTTACGCTTGACATTGCTACATAAATGGAAGGCCCAACTCTTGTAGTTGCTCTTCCCTTTCCTAGCAAGAGAGAGATTCTCCATTATTTGCTCTTTGCTATAAAGAGTAGTTGTAACATTTTTCTTATAGTGAAACACTTTTAGCCTTGTCCGTGATTTTTACTCTATTGGGGTTTTCCATGCAAAATATGTCTGTATATTATTATTAAGACACCATATGTTGGAGAAAAATTATTTTTTTTTTTAAGACAACGGGCTATAGGCTACTGTGTGAAAACTCTATACAATAATAATTATTAGGGAAAAGGATCAAATTTGCCCCCGAACATTTAAAAAGTGCAATTAAGTCCTTTAACATGTAAAATTTGGGCAAAAAACCCCAAAAACCGGTCTGCAATATTGCAGGTCATTTAGGGTTCAGGGTAAAATCCGGCGACCGACTTGGACGCCATGGAAGGCGACTGGTCGCCTTCCTAGGAGGAGGGCGACAGGTGGCCGTCGCCTTCCTCCTGGGACCTTCTCCATGGTCTGGTCGCCTTCCATGGCGGAAGGCAACCCTCTGGTTGCCTTCCGCCGGAGTCCGGCGCCGGTCGTCGGATTTTCCCCTGATTGCAGGTCATTTATCGGTTTTTCGGGTTTTTTGCCCCAATTTTACACGTTAAAGGGCCTAATTGTACTTTTTAAATGTTCGGGGGCCTAATTGACTTTTCGGCTATTGTTCAGGGGCTAATTTGACCCTTTTCCCTAATTATTATTATGAAATTGGACTGATGTATTATTGAATGACAAATACTATTTTTATTGTAATCTCAAATTCTACTATTAATTTTTACTCCCTTTCTCAAAATTTTGATGTTACATTTTTTTAACCCACAAGATGAAGATAAATTATTATTTTTTACAACATCAAAAAGTAAAAGTGAGGGAATAGAGATAGGAAGTCCATGCACGTACTACATAGAATTCTTATTGAATTACCTCTCTCCTTACCCTTTAGAGAAAATTCCACTTTTAGTCCTCGACTATTGTGGCATTGCTACATTTAGTCCTATTCTTTTAATTTTGTCATATTACATCCATGACTTTAAACAACTTCCGCATTTAGTCCTCGATTATTATGACATTGCCACATTTAGTCATATTTTTTAAATTTTGTCATATTACATCCATGACTTTCTGTTAAAATTTCATTATTTTATCGTAGAATTAACAAAGGCAAAAGGGTCAAATAGGCCCATGTACTACCATTGATTGTTCATCTAGCACCATGAACTAAAATATGGTTCATCTAAGCCATTATACTCTTAATAATTTTTCATCTACCATTTTTAGCCTATTTCTAACAAGTTACCCATCTAATTTGATGACATGGAAAAATAAAATTAGAAAAAATGATGACATGTTATTTATGTGGACGTTTTGGATGATTTTACCCTATTTCATTAATGAAGAAAATGATTTCTTGCAAAGAAATATGGTACAAATCAAAGTTGTTATATAATGTTTTAACTACAGTGTACTGCACTACTGTGTATGTATAGTGGGGTATTCAAAATTGTTCGGCAATGAAATTCCATGAAAATCGATATATGAAAATTAAATATAATAACTTAAGATATTGTATTGGGTAAATTTTATTATTTTTTAAAAAATAATTAAATTTTCATATATCGATTTTAATGGAATCTCATTGTTGAACGACATTGAATAGCCCGCTATATATACACAGTACACTGTAGTTGAAACTTTATATAGCAACTTTGATCTATGCCCTATTTCATTGCAAGAAATCATCCAAAAATACAATATCTTAAGTTATTCAATTATCCAAAAATCCAAAAATATTAATTTATTTTTTTAAAAAAATAAAATTTACCCAATACAATATCTTAAGTTATTATAAAAATAATTTAATTTTCATATATCGATTTCCATGAAATCTCATTGCCGAACAATAGTGAATACCCCGCTATACATAAACTGTAGTTAAAACTTGAACTAATATCATTTTTGGTCCCATGGCTTTTGAGGTCTTATCACTTTTTGTGCACAACTTTAAATTTTTTCAATTTTGGTACCTAACTTTGTTGTTTTTATCAGTTTTGGTCCTTCCGGCCAAATTGATGGTAAAATATTGCAGAATTTTATATTTTAAGGACAAAATCATTATCCCAAAGAAAGATCTTCAATATCTAAACAAAAGAAAAATCATATTAAGAGAAAAATAATGATTTGTCAATCGTCGATGCTATAAATCTCATAGATCTCTATCTAGTTTCTGTCTGTCTTCCCCATTATTTGCGCCAATAAAACACATATAAATATGATTTTACAGTGATTTTGTTTAGATAATGAAGACGTTTCATTGAGATGACGATTTTACCCTTAAAATATAAAATTCGACAACATTTCACCCTCAATTTGGCCGGAAGGACCAAAACTGATAAAAATTATAAAGTTAGGGACCAAAATTAAAAAATTGAAAGTTGTGCACCAAAATTAATAGAACTCAAAAGTCGTGGGACCAAAAGTGATATTAATTCTTAAAACTTTATATAGCAATTTTGATTTCTACCATATTTCATTGCAGGAAATTATTTTTTTCATTAATGAAATAGGGTAGAAATCATCCAAAACATCCACATAAATAACATGTCATCATTTTTCTAATTTTATTTTTCCATGTCATCAAATTAGATGGGTAACTTGTTAGAAATAGGCTAAGAATGCTAGATGAAAAATTATTAAGAATATAATGGCCTAGATGGACCATATTTTAGTTCATGGTGCTAAATGAACAATCAATGGTAGTACATGGGCCTATTTGACCCTTTTGCCATTAACAAATAACAAAGAAAAAAAATCCTTAAACATATCGTAACTCATATTTCAAACACATTAAAAATATCATAAATATCAACCGATGTAATATCGTAACTCATAAAAATACGATACACGATAGGTATATTAATTTTTTTTTCCTTTGTTATATGTCAATTTAAGGATATCACTGTATTTCAATTACGTAACTCATATTTTTAACGAGAAAAAAATAATTAAATTTTTAACGGAAGATTAATGGTGGTAATCAAATGAAAGTCATAGATATAATATGACAAAATTAAAATAATAAGACTAAATGTGACAATGTCACAATAGACGTCGAATACTAAAAGTGAATATTATTCAAAGTCAGAGATGTAATATGACAAAATTAAAAGAATATGACTAAATGTGATAATGCCACAATAATGGAGGAGTAAAAGTTGAATTTGCTCTTACAATTTATATATCTCACCAAATTGTAGTTTTGCATTGCCATCCAAACTTTGAAATTCCAACACATGCATTTATTGATGCAACCATTTGCATTTGGTTTTGGGTTTAAGTCTTTTCTTATTAAATATTGTATTGTCGATTTTGATGAACAAGCTAAGGATGGCAATGGAATTTTGTTTTCTCCTTCTTTTTTTTTCCCCCTTCATTCTAGAATATAAAAATTAATGCAATCTATCATTTCGAAAAAAAATAAAATCATTTCAATATATTAAAATTAGGCAAACAAACGTAAGAATCCGATTCTCATGTTTAAACAAGCTCCTTTGATTTGTTTTGAGGTGGTTGTTTATATACATTTGATTTCAACACTTTACCTATACAATAGCCTTTGACCTTATGGAACTTGTGAATTTTATAGGTTTAGTTTTGATATCACATCATCCTTGACTTTGCACTTGCACATTTTTATTATCATTATCATATTATTAAAAAAAAATCCAACCTTTTGACTTTCTACTTGAGATGTCTTGTCGACACGCCGAATAGTTCAAGTGACTGTCCAATCAATATTTAATCTTACTTTCATACCTTCAGCGGAAAGGTAAGAATTCGAACCATTTAGAAATCATGAAGAATCATTGAGCGACTTGAACCTAATGAGAAGTCGCACAAAAGTGCATATGCAACCATGGATACGGGATCACTTGGGCAACTTGAAATTTACGTCTTTTTAGAGTTGTTATTGTTTTCCGTACTTTATAATAGTTGATTATTTTAAATCAACCGCTTGTATTAGTTTGTAATTTTTAGTTAAAACTTTATTATCACTCCAATCATATATTATATATGAAATACAAACGCTAAACATTCTCTTTTGCCTAAAAAAAAATCAGCATCTAATAATACTCAATATTATATTAATTATATGAAAAATTAGTTATTCATTCCCAACAATCAATAAAATTAAAGAGTCTCGTTTGGATCTCTTTATATATATATATATTTCTGTTTTTGTGTATCCATTTTACCATTTACATGTAAACTACAATATCTTTGATGGGTTATCTTTCACGCAAGATTGAAGAGTCATGCAATTTCTTCCACTGGAAGAAGAAGCTCAAAAAGGCTCATCCAAACAGGCCCTCTGAGCTCACAGAATTTTCCTACTCTCAGCTCCACGCCGCCACCAACGGCTTCTCCAAACACAACCTTCTCGGTCAAGGCAGCCACGGCTTTGTCTACAAAGCTCAGCTTCTTAACGGCCGGAATAGTTTCGTCGCCGCCGTGAAAATTAACAAACAGAGTGAAATCAACGGCGGCGGCGCCGCTGAGAACGAGCTGCGAATACTGTCGCGAGTTTATCAGCCGCGGCTCGTGAATTTGCTCGGCTACGGCTTGGACTCGGCTAAGAACATATTGACGGTTGTGGAGTTTATGCCGAACGGTTCGCTGTACGAGCTGCTCCATTGCTCGACCAGACCGCCCGGGTGGGACCGGCGGGTCCGGTTCGCGTTGGAGATCGCGAGAGCGGTCCGGTTCTGCCACTCGCTGGACCCGCCGGTTATTCACAGGGATATAAAGTCGTCGAACGCGCTGATCGACGAGAAGCTCCACGCGCGGCTCGGGGACTTCGGCTTGGCTCTGATGGGGATGTCGGCGCCGCCGCCGCCACCGGCGGGAACGTTGGGGTATCTCGACCCGGGCTATCTTGCGCCGGGTGACGTCAGCACCAAGTGTGACGTCTTCAGTTTCGGGATTTTGCTGCTGGAGATCATGACCGGCCGGAACGCAATCGACGTGAATTACAGCCCGCCGTCGGTGATGGATTGGGCGGTGCCGCTGATTAATTCCGGCGACTACGCCGAGATTTTCGACCCGAGAATCGGTACGCCGGAAAACTGTTCTTCACTCCGGCGGCTTGCGGAAATAGCCGCCAGATGCGTTACAAAGGCGGCTGCAGAGCGGCCGACAATGGCGGAGGTTGTGCGATCCCTGAAGGCGGTGTATAAGCGGGTGAGAATGCCGCCGATACGGTGGCGCGTGAATTGTGTGCGCGAATCTTCGCGCGTGGACGACAACAAGGAAATGGTCAAGATTTCCATGGTTGGAAGCAGGAGGACCAGGAAAGTATCTAATGTATCAACTGTAGAATTGGATAACGATATGAATGGTTATTAAAAAACCGCTCATCCTCTATAACTGTATGTCGGTATTTACTTATAATATAAAAGAATTAAAGCATAACTTCATTAAATACAAACTATATTAGGCTGGATTTGGTTGACAGATTTTGATATAAGGTATGAATATAAAATGATTGTTTTTGTTTAGTTGACTGATTTTTAGAATACTGTTATAGGTTTGGAATAACTCATTAATTGAAAATCCATGCCCTTATTAAATAAGGGTTTCATTTCCTTTCCTCATTTCTTTCCCAAATATTAATAATCATTTCCATTCCACCATACTACCAAACATACAAAATACTTTCACCAAAACTTATTACTCTTACCAAGTATTTGATATACATACCGATTTCGATTCCCATGTGCGAACCAAACATACCCTTGATTTCATAATATATCATATCCTTAAAGGTAGGGTTGCAATTTTCTTGGAGCAAAGATCTACATCAGTGGATAGTTGAGTGTGATCCAGGGACAATATGATGATCAAATGGATTAATGAATTATAGGTAGGGGTGAGCATCGGTCGGTTTTCGGTTAATAACCGAAATAACT
>CM008345.1:13371590-13373368 GCA_002525835.2 Ipomoea batatas
AGGTATATATTCTTTTCATCAAGTTTTAAAGATTTAGATATAATCGTCACAAGATGTAAATGTTTGATTTTTTTTACTAGGTTTTAAAGGTTTGAATATAATTATATTGTTACACAGTGTAAATGTTTGAAAAATTTTTGCCAATAAAACTAACTAAAAATTATTACAAATATGGGTATTTAAGCAATACAAAATTTATGTTAAAATATGAATTTCAAAACCATAATGGAGATGAAAAAAATTTTAACCCAAATTTCCCCTTTGACTTGGTTATAATAATTGGCGGAATATTGGATACTGTTGAGCATTATAATATAAACATAAATGTGCAATCCAACTATCAGATTAGACTTTTAGTTGAGATGGAGCACATACTTCAATTTGGTATCAGAGCTATGGTCCACATGTCGCACACGTGAGGAGGCGGGTTGAGCATTATAAACATAAATGTGCAATCCAACTATCAACTTAAACTTTTAGTTGAGATTCAATTGATAGCCCAAGTCCGATGAGCATGCTTAAATGGCATTAGGGATGTCAACGGGGCGGGGGGAGGGGGGAGGTATACCCCCATCCCCGCCACCGACTTTGTACCACGCTCCCCGTCCCCGTCCCCATCCTTGCCGGGGAAGGGATGGGAAAAATCTCCCAATTAATTCCCAACCCCACGGGGATTATCCGGGGACGTGGAATCCCCTACCCTATTTTTAATTTATAAAAAAAATAAACAATATATATACATACTCATCACGAATGAACTTCGGATATCGAATTTCCTTTGATGTTTTGCCCTTGGTCTATGGATATATATGTTATGCCTATATAATATACATAGTGGTGTACTTATAATATATATACTATACTTATATAATATACATGATGTACGTGTATATATATATATATATATATATATATATATATATATATATATATAGCAAATTGTCATTTTGGTCTACTGACTATAGTGGTCCTATTAATTTTCATCCATGACTTTTAAAAGTGTTAATTGTATATCATGACTTTTCAATTTGTATCAATTTTTGTCATTCCGGCCAAATTACTGGTCAAATTTCGCTGGAAAATCATAAGCCCTAAAATAATGAGGGTATTTTAGACATTTCACATATAACTTCTTCTTCTCCGATGGAATGCGGCGGAGAAATCACTCGCCCATAAAAAACCGCTGTTGAAAGGTCTGAGGTTGCCGCCGGCGAGGCCGAAACAGCACGAGACGCTAGAGAACACGTGGAGAATGATAACTGAAAGGAACCGCGTCCTGACGCCGACGTTCGGCTGAGCTTACATATATAGAAACCACGTTCCTATATACATATATAGGAAGTACAGTAGGTGCAACATTCGGAATAGGAGAACCTAATCCTACCGAATATAGTAGTGGGCACATACAATGGCTGAGCTTAGAGCTTAGAGTTTAGAGTGGACTGCTCATTAGGTGCAATGGTGGCAATTCGGAGAAATGATAAGACCCATACTCAGATAAGATGCACAGCTCGATCAAGCCTAATTATTATACCCTGTACCATGTTCTACCTTCCAATAACATAATAATGTTCATTTTTAGTCCGTAAGAACAGCTCAGGTGCTCTATCTAAAGTCGAGAGGTTGGAGGTTCAATTCTCAAACCCCTGAGTTTGAGCCGGTCAGTTATGAGTAACCTAGGCTAGTTTACTCCTTGTGGTCCTTTGCCGGCAAGGTTAAAAGAATAATGTTCATTTTTAGTACTTTGAATGTTTAACTTTTGAAAGTTTATTTTAGTG
>CM008345.1:13379298-13393574 GCA_002525835.2 Ipomoea batatas
ACTTCCAACCTCTCGACTGTAAATAGAGTACTCTTACCACTTAAGCTGTTATTACGGACTAAAAATGAACATTATTATGTTATTGGAAGGTAGAACATGGTACAGGGTATAATAATTAGGCTTGATCGAGCTGTGCATCTTATCTGAGTATGGGTCTTATCATTTCTCCGAATGGCCACCATTGCACCTAATGAGCAGTCCACTCTAAACTCTAAGCTCTAAGCTCAGCCATTGTATGTGCCCACTACTATATTCGATCGGTAGGATTAGGTTCTCCTATTCCGAATGTTGCACCTACCCTATATATGTATATATCCCTGTTTTTTAAATCACAATAACATAGTAAAAAACAAAACCAAAAATTCAAAATATGTACAATTATTTTTTTTAAGAGTTCATTTCAAGAGTAATCTATTAACTATTGACATTTACCAATTTTTATCATCGACTTTCAATTTCACCATAAATGATCCCTTGATTATTGAATTTTATCAGCTTTCATCCTCGAATTTCATTTCTATCTGTTGAGCATAAATATAATATAAACAGTCCAACTATCAGCTTAGGCTTTTAGTTGAAATGGAGCACATGCTTCAATTTGGTATCAGAGCCATTACCCCCGAAAAAAAAAAAAAAAAAAAAAAAAAAAAAAAAAAAAAGACTATGGTCCGCGTGTTGCTTGGAACCCATTAAAGTACTCGGCCCGCACACGTGAGGGGGCGTATTGAGCATAAATATAATATAAACATAAATGTACAGTCCAACTATTAGTTTAAACTTTTAGTTGAGATTGAACACATGCTTCAATTCTATCCCATGGTCATTTGATATAGGGCTAGCTAGAAACACATTTCCACTGCCCAATCCCCTAAATCATTCCAAATTCGAAGAAAAAGATATTAAATAATCCAAATAGTAATTTAGCAGTGAAATGTATTCTTGTTGTGTTTCTTAATTCAAGATTATTTACGGGTTTTCTTTGAATTTTGGTTGATTTAATGTGATTGGATAATAGAGTTACATTTTTGACTTTGTTTCAAACAATCATTTGACATAAAATCTATTAAAAGATAAAAAGTGACACGAATTTAATACTTGGAGAATCAAAATTGGTTGGTTTTAAAATTGAAGACAAAAAATGACAAAATCACTATATTTGTATTAGGCTCATACTATTATCTCTATCAAATATTTATGGAATATTAAAGACCTTTTTTTCGCACTAATTTTTTTTTTTTTTTGGTAAATTCACAAAGTGTTCCGGATCATTCTCCGTCTGTTTAACGGTCCAGATCCACTTGGCACGAGTAATATATCATTGTGCATTTGTAGTGTGAAATTTATACACCTATAGTATTACCACCACATTTTCTTAAACTTATATTACTCTATGATTTTGTAGTATAAAACATGTGCACCTGTAATACACAATTTTTTGCACCTGTAGTACAAAACTTGCGCACTTCAAAATATTTCTCTTGGCTCATAGTTTAACCTTGTGCACTTGTAGTATAAAATTTGTACACTTGTAGTATATAATTTGTGCACTTCAAAGTTTTTTTTTTTTTTGTTTTTTTTTATTATCAAAATGCCACCGTGTTTCGTCTTAATTTCCCTTCATTCGAAGACATTGATTATCTAAAGCTATGAACATATCATAAGTTCATAACTGTCGATACGAGAGTAATGATCAGCACTAGAAAAAAAAAATGCATGTGGTGACATGCAAATTGAAGGGTAACCTCCTGAATGCACTTTTACATATCATTGAATGCATTAGATATATGTGATACATTTTAAAATTTAAAATATTTATCAAAATTAGTTTTTCTTTTGCTTTTCTACTTTCTTTAGAGTCTTTCTAAGATCACGACTCAATTGATTGCGCAGTTTTTACTTGAGTATTATATTGGTTCTCACAGAATTCACTCTCTCTCTCTCGCTCTATATATATATATATATATATATATATATATATAAACATTAGTTAGTGCTACAAAGAATTAATGTTGTTGAGAAGGGGAGGACGATTATGGATTGTCTAAGGTTCGTTGTTGTTCGCTCTATCTCTAACGGAGATGCGATCCTCTCTTATATTTGAGAGTAAACTAATAGTGAAAGTCCTCCAAAGAACTTGTGGTATAGTGACACCTGGCGTCCTGATTTACACTCCTATATGAATGATGGGAGTGGGTTCGACACAATTTACATATTGAATGTTCAGCTCGTTTAATTTTCGTTTAAAATTGTTTATGGAGAAACTCATTTAAATACAATTTTTTTTATTTTATTTAGTTTTAATATACTACATTAGTACTTAATTTAGGAGTTAATCCTATATATATAATTTCTATTTTTCCTACGGTCCTACTCCTACCATATTAAACTAATTTGATAATTCTCACCCACAAGTGTTGATTATGCATAGTTTGTGAGCCGTAGGCTCTGTTTTGAAGGAGCTTTGCTAATTATGACGAAAGAAAGAACATATTAAAAGACTATTTCGTGTTCGCGAATGAATTATGGTCATTAATATGTACATGTGTTTGTTTATTTAACGTTCATAGATGTGTTCAAAAACGTTAATGAACACGTTTGCGAAACGTTAACGAACATGTTCGTGAACGTGTTCATTAATGTTTCGTAAACATGTTCTCGAAACTTAACAAACACTAATGAACGATTAACAAATAAACACAAACAGAATTTTCAAAAACTTAACAAACGACCACGAATACGAACACACAAAAACATTAACAAACGAACATGATGAACAATCTCTGTGAGTTCATATTCAGTTCGTTAGCCGCCCTAAGTATATATTACTTAAAAAATGAATATTCAATACACTAAAATAAACTTTCAAAAGTTAAACATTCAAAGTACTAAAAATGAACATTATTATGTTATTGGAAGGTAGAACATGGTACAGGGTATAATAATTAGGCTTGATCGAGCTGTGCATCTTATCTGAGTATGGGTCTTATCATTTCTCCGAATGGCCACCATTGCACCTAATGAGCAGTCCACTCTAAACTCTAAGCTCTAAGCTCAGCCATTGTATGTGCCCACTACTATATTCGGTAGGATTAGGTTCTCCTATTCCGAATGTTGCACCTACCGTACTTCCTATATATGTATATAGCTAAATTGATCCCGAAATATTAAGAATGGGCAAAAAAAGCCCATAGCTAATTGTTGAAAAAATAGTCTAAACAATCCAAACGAAGACTAACTCATAATACTAATACTAACTAAGATATGTGAGACGGTCCCGGTGTCACACAAGTGTGAGTGTGTGACTCATGAATATTTTAGTCGGCAGCGACAAGAAGGCAATAATACTGTATCAATTCAAGTGATTACACCCTCTCGTTATTCTTCTATCTCCCCTCTTACTCAATTCATTGTGACACTAACTCTATTTGGGCGTGGACTAATTGACAACCTACATCTTGGGTTGACTAGACCCATATTGGTTGGTTTGTGCAAAAAAGAGTTTCTAATTATATATTTCATACTTCATAAAAACTGAAACATATATGATATATATAATATCTCAATGTGAAGTAAAGGTTTTTGAGTTTTTCGCAAACCCCTTCAAACAACCAGGGCCGGCCCTGAGGGGGGTTCAGGGTGGGCACCTGCCCAGGGCCCATCTCTATAGGGGCCCATAGGCCATAAGATATAGGAGTATTATATATATATATATATATATAATATTACTTATTATATATTAAAAAAATAGGGTTAATTATTTTTAGAAGCCGAGAACTGAACTCACAAAGACTGAAAGAGACGTTGTCGCACACCCATCGCTCACGCTGCCCAGCTGCCTAGGAGTATAAGGGTGGTCGGTCGCGCCTACGCCACACCAACCACTCAAATACTTAAAGATTTTCAATTTACTGATTCGGATTGATTGATTCATATAAGTGCCTGCTTTTGTTCCTTTATTTTTTATGTTAAGATCGATTTTATAATATTTTTTTTATACAATGTTGCCTAAAAAACATTCATTCAGAAGTGAAAAAAGAAAAAGAAGTAAACAAATTGACCATTTGGAAACAAATTCTTCATATATGGGCCCCTTTTTTAAATTTCGCCCAGGGGCATATAAAACCTTCGGACCGGCCCTGCAAACAACTTTTTCCTAATTGTACACTTTGAAGAACTTCTTATTTACTCATTAACCATTTTAAGTAGACATTATTTAGGAAAAGAGACCAAAGTTCAAAACTTGGTAGTGCCAGTATGAAAATTTGTCCAAAGTTAAATAATAAAAGATGAATGGTTCTCTTTGAACATCATCATGAGATGTGTAATTTATAATGCGTTTTCTATTTGAATTATTTTATCAAATTAATCTTTTTTCATATTTTGTTATGAATATTTTTATAAAGTTATGTTTGCTTTATTTTTAGCCTATATCCAACAATATTTATGACTATTTCTTTTGTTTTAATGTTTCGCCAGTGTTGCAAAAATCCCATCTATGATTGCAATTTTTAATATTTTAGTATTAACTATTAAAGTATTAAATAATTTATAATTATTAGTCTTTAAAAAATTAAAAAAATTTAAATAATTTTTTTTTAAAAATAAATATACATAAGCACTGACTAATTGCCGCCTAAGCGTATGAGAAGCGCCAAGCAATTTTTTCAACTATGTGTTTCACCCCCACTGAAAAGAA
Organism: Ipomoea batatas; assembly: GCA_002525835.2. Taxonomy (NCBI): domain Eukaryota; kingdom Viridiplantae; phylum Streptophyta; class Magnoliopsida; order Solanales; family Convolvulaceae; genus Ipomoea; species Ipomoea batatas. The sequence goes on from CM008345.1 coordinate 13,383,995, forward strand.
TTATTTATGGATCCGCCACGGGCTACGTCTACTATTACACTATATTAATGATACTAACACACTAGGTAATGTTAGACTTTGTAATCAAACCACATAAATTTGTAAATTATTAAAAATGTAAAGAACAAACAAGCAAACAAACAAGCGTATTGACAATTAGTCTATAAATTAATGCATTAGGGTATTAAGTAATTACGTAGTTAGAGGGTATCTAATTCTAAAGTTGTGTTGTCAACTCCCTGAAAGAAACGTAAAGCAGAATATCCTTTTAGTGGGGCGGTGATTGATGAAAATTTGAAATCGCAATAAATAGAAAAATAACCAATTGAAGTGAACAATTAATGATGCAGAAGCCTAAACCAGCAATTAATAAATTTAAGACGAAATGAATTTAACATTAAAGATGATGTTGAGGATGCCAAATAAGATTAATATCGCTTACAAATTCACAAACAACTTATCCATATATGGAGGATTAGAGATTATAAAAGCATGATTGAAGTTTCACCTTTTTGTGAAGTGGCTCATTGTAATCACTTGGTACTGGTCCTCCCACTTAAAGAGTTGTTAAGTCACTGTAATTTAACTTATTCATAATTTTTTATAAAGTCATGGAGCAAGGACCTTCAGGGCAAGAGATTTAGCTTTTTGCACCCAAAAATTATAGATCATTAGGAGTTTTTTTTTTTTTTTGAGGGCATTGAAAATTGTATTCATCATTTTAAGTAGAATAAACATTTAAACGAGTCAAATAGCAAGTAATCAATCGATAAGTAAGCAAGGACAATGTTGCTTGGCCCAGACCACCTTGGTTTGAGTCGCCTTCCTCGGACTCGATTCAACTTTTTAATTCGTATCGTGTATCTTGGTTTGGATCACCTTGGTCCGAATCAGCTTACTTGCCTGATCACCTTGATTTGAGTCTCATTTCTTGGTCCTGGGTCATCTATTCAACCCCGAATTTCTATTCGATCATTTTCAATATATCTATCATCAATTATTATTATTATTGTTGTTGATGTTGTTGTTATGAAGGGACCACATAATCACTATCTGCTGGTGTGCGTTATCAACAAAAATTTTAACAAAAATTAAACGTGTAACTTTTTAATACTAAAATCATAATCTTTGTCACTATGGTATCTTTGTCTTTGAAGGCGACACACTTCGTCCAAGAAAGAAAGAGAAGAGCGTCGGACGGTCGGAGGAAGAGGTGGCGGCAACCATCTTCACAGTTTCTTCAACAACAACAACAGCATAATAATAATAATAATAATAATAATAATAATAATAATAATAATAATAATAATAATTTATTATATATATTATTATTATTATAATTAATTTTAATGGAAGACTTTAGTCTTTGGTGACAATTTCAAATTTAGTATCAAATTATAGTTTTGTAATTTAGCATCCTAAACTATATATCATATTTTGGACGCTTGCAGTTTTTCTAATGACTTTTTTGGGTGAAACTCTATTTCAATAAAATTATAGTTTTTTGCTTCCTCCAATAAAATTTAATCACTTGGAGTTATATTCTATGGAGTTCATGTTCATCTACCATTTTTCTTATAGAATATAGACTGAAAAAAGGAATTGTCAAGGTGGAAGTCAATAATTTTATTCTAGAGGGTTGAAACTAAAGTGACATTGTATTTGAAATATAATAAACTCTTAAATGTTTGATTTGACATTAAATATAAAATAATTTCTTTAAATTTACAGGAAAGGACGAATTAATATAGAATTATAGCTTATCAAAATACATTCTTATCATCTTAAGAATAAATTTAGATAAATTGATCAGACGATTGACTTTATATTTACAAGGTTTATATTTGTTATTTTTTTCAGGGTAAAATAATTAATATTTTATTAAATAGTAAATTCATAAATTTTTTAATACCATATTCAACTAATAAATTATTTCAAATGTTTCAAAATTCTAAGACAAAATTTCTATACTATTTTATCTCTATTTTCAAGAAAAAAAGGACACTTTTATCTTTAAATTATTATAGAGAAATAACTCAATTCTTAATTATATCGTTGTCATATTTCGTCTCTTAATTGTTTACTAAAATGACTCTATTTTTTTCAAATCTCTGAATTTTATTAGGATTGAATTAAAAAAACTACTTAACAAACAATTGAAAATTCGCAAGTTCTTTGTAAATAATTGAGAGACAAAAGATAGCAACAATATAATTGATGGAGGAAAAATGTTATTTCCTTATAATTCATGATAAAAAATGTCATTCTCCTGTGTTTATTAATTCACCAACTTTATTATGAAAATTTATATTTATTTAAAAGGTAGGTAAATAATCAATAAATAAAATAAAAATAAAAATAAAGTACTAACTTATATAAAATATACAATGTAACATTATTCACATGATGCATAATCATTCCCCATGCTTTATCAAAATTCAGTAAAAAAAAAAAAGGACGAATGCTTGAGTGCACGAAAGCATCCCAAATAATGGAAGCAGATGTGTTGTGACATACTGACTTGTGAGCCACTAAATTCTGCACCCAAAAAAAAAAAAAAGCTTAGAAGTAAAGGAACATGGAATTCCCAATGCTTCCTCCATGATCACACCCAGCTCAGCTTGCGTTGAACCTGTTTACTTTCAGTCTCAGTCCACTCATGATCTGAAAAAAAGATGAGATTTTTAAAATCATTTCTTGTCTGGGTAGCAGTATGAAATATTTGCAGGCTTTGATTTCCCTTTAGATTTTCAGGCACCCTTTGTGAATCTCGTTGATAGAATCATCGAATCTTTAATTTCTTTAGTCAGTGGTGAAATGGGTTCCGATTCCGATCTCGGGGACGCCGGAAACGTGCTGGAGAATGTGCTGGAGAACGTGCTGTGCTTTCTGACGGATCGCCGCGACCGGAACGCGGCGGCGCTGGTGTGCAAGGCGTGGTACAAGGTGGAGGCGATGACGAGGTCGGAGGTTTTCATAGGAAACTGCTACGCCGTTTCGCCGCAGCGGGTTTCGCGGCGGTTCGGGCGGGTGAAATCGGTGAGCATAAAGGGGAAGCCGCGGTTTGCGGATTTCAGTTTGCTCCCGCCGGATTGGGGCGCGTATTTCTCGCGCTGGGTTGGTACTATGGCTGAGGCTTATTGTGCGCTGGAGAAGGTTTACCTTAAACGGATGTTTGTTACGGACGAGGATCTTGTCGTGCTGTCTCGGTCTTTCCCGAATTTCAAGGAGTTGGTTTTGGTCTGCTGTGAAGGATTTGGAACCAGTGGACTCTCTGTCGTTGCTAGTCAGTGCAGGTCAGTATGTAAAACACTTGTTTTTTATCTATTGATTTGGGTTTGAAATTAAGAAATAGATAGATCTGGGTTTTCCGATGAAGATCAGATGCTCTGTTTTTAATTCTTCCAAAGTTGTGTCCTTTTTCAGCTTAAGATTTGTTTGTTTGTGTCTTAAACTTTTGGGTAACAATGAAAACTCGCATCCACAACTCGACAGCTGATAAATCCCGTCTTATGACCTAGTCGGATCACAATGGGTAAACCAACCTATGATGTTCCTGACCGGTTCAAACCAAGAAAGTCTAAGCTAGAAAGTCTAAGCTGTTTCGATTGGAAGTCAACTTGTAAATTTGTTGTTACCAAGTCAACAGTTTGACTAAATCCCGCCTTGTGACCTAGACCAACATATGTTGTCTCTGACTAGCTCGAACCAAGAAAGTTTAAGCTGCTCCGATTGGGAGTCAACTTGTAAACTTGTGGTTACCAAGTCAATTGTCTGGCTAAATCCTGCCTTGTGACCTAGTCGGACCATAAGGGGTAAACCAACCTACGTTGTCCGGGACATGCTCAAATCAAGAAAGTCTAAGCTGCTCCGATTGGGAGTCAACTTATAAACTTGGTTGGAGTTGCCTCCTAGTGTTTTAAACTTTGGCTTGACTAGTGAGGGTTTACAAGTTCAGAGTGAAATTTGTCAGGGAAAAATTGTCATTTACTCATATTTTTGCCTTATGTATAATGTGAATGCTTTGATCACAGGCAAATAAAGGTGCTTGATCTGCTGGAGTGTGAGGTTGTGGACAATGAAGTGGATTGGTTTTCATGTTTCACAGAGGACAAAACTTGCCTCGAGTCTTTGATCTTTGACTGTGTTGATTGTGAGGTGAATTTCGAGGCGTTGGAGCAGCTAGTAGCGAGGTCGCCTTCCTTGAAGAAACTCGGACTGAATCGCTTTGTTTCGCCCGAGCAGCTCTATCGACTTATTGTTCGAGCTCCACAGCTTACCCATCTGGGCACTGGGGCGTATGGACCCTTTGAAATTCTTGCAATGGTCGAACATGAACCCGACTATGCTTCTGCTTTTGCTGCCTGCAAATCATTAGTGTCCCTTTCGGGATTCCGGGATTTTTTCCCGGATCATCTTCGTGCAATATACCCGATTTGTGCCAACCTGACCTCTCTTAATTTCAGCTACGCAAGCATATATTACGAGCAAGTCATCGAGATCATTTCTCACTGCCACAAACTCCAGGTTTTCTGGGTACGTAATAGGAATATAATTCTCCTAGAAAATCGCCCGGCTATTGTTTTATTTACCTTAAAATTTTGTCCTGCAGGTACTCGATTCAGTGTGTGACGAGGGACTAAAGGCTGTAGCTGCAACATGTAGAGATCTTCGGGAGCTTCGGGTTTTCCCCGTTAATCCTCAAGAAGCTGCAGATGGCCCCGTTTCTGAGGTAGGTCTGCTTGCAATTGCTGAGGGTTGTCGGAAACTTCAATCCATATTATATTTCTGCCAGAAAATGACTAATGCTGCTGTCGTAGCCATGTCAAAGAACTGCCCCGATCTTATGGTATTCCGCCTCTGTATTATGGGGCGACACAGGCCTGACTACCTGACAGGTAAACCGATGGATGAAGGATTCGGGGCGATTGTTAAGAACTGTAAGAAGCTTACACGCCTCGCTTTGTCTGGCCTATTGACCGACCAAGCTTTCGGTTATATTGGGCAATATGGGAAATCTTTGCGCACTTTGTCGGTTGCGTTTGCTGGAGGCAGTGACGCGGGGCTAAAGCACGTGCTCGATGGCTGCCCCAAGCTGCAGAAGCTCGAAGTCAGGGACAGTCCGTTCGGGGATTTGGCTTTGCGTGCTGGTTTACACCGCTTTTACAACATGAGATTTCTCTGGATGTCGTCTTGCAAGGCGAGTCGCGAATGTTGTGAGAAGATTGCCCGCGAATTGCCACACCTAGTGGTGGAAGTGATAGATAGGGACGACGAAGGGATGGATAGGAACGACGTCGATACTTTATACATGTACCGGTCCCTCGATGGGCCAAGAACCGATGCACCCAAGTTTGTGCATATCTTGTGATGTTAGAAGAAAGACGAGTTTTGCCCCATATATGTTCCCGGAGTTGGCTTTCATCAACCGCGCATTCAAGTAAAGGGACAGGATGGTTTTAAATTTTTACTCGTAATTGTTATTCTTAAACGAGGCCAGCTTACAGATTTTGCTGCAACCCCATCGTGATTCTTCTTCTTTCCCGCTGTTTATTTCAAATAAAGAAGCCATCGACATTCAAAGTGAACACAGCGCTGAACCGAGATGTTATCAGTTATATTAGTTGAATTGAGCTTCTCTGCTCATCTTTTATGCATTTTAGCTGAGAATTTGAACTGTTAGTAGGCAGTATCTACTGCCCAGGACAATACTTGTTTTAATCAGCTGATATCTCCTTCTCTGTTTAGTCTTAATATATACATAACTGTTTTCTTCAAGTGTATTGATTCTTAGCACCTGTCAAATATATTAGTATTGTTATATAGGCATTCCCGAGGCACCGATAAGCACCGGTATTTTTTGTATTGGGTATAATCGTATATGTTTCATGTGCTGTATTGGTATTGTCAACTTTTATCTTCACAGTACTCAGTGCAATCAGACATATCGTGCATGATTATCTAAATATCTGGTACAAAAGGTATGCACAGTTACTCAGTATAATCAGACATATCATGCGTGATTATATAAACATCTGGTACAAAAGTATACCTATGTGGTACAAAAGTATACCTGGTTACCCAGTATAAAAGCGCACCGGAACCATAAAAATTCTCATATTCTTGAGAATTTGAGGTGGGATACAAATACAAAATGCAGTCCCCATATTCATACACATTCATGATGATCCATTGGACTATATGAAATGATCTTTAGGGTAAAGAGGAATTGAGGGTGCTCCATTATGTTCACATTCTTGATTTGTTTTGAGTAGGATCTTGTGTATGGGTGAGGGTGGACCCTAAAAATCCCTAATTGTCATCATGAACTTGTGCTCCATTTGCATTACTTTGTTGCATTTTGAACTTTCTTTGTATTATAAATTCAGCAACCATGATGATACTCATAACATTTTCTTGTAGCTGGAATCAACTAATATTTAAAAAAAATAAAATAAAAAATTGTGTATTACATTGTCTTCACTTGTTTTCCTCCTACTTGTTTGTGCATTAGTGTTGGCGTTTTCAAAAAAAATTAAGAGGTGTTTGGTAAATAACTGTTAGCTGATTGGGTTAGTGAGTTTGACTAGTTGATAACATTAGTTGATTGTAAAAAGATGTTTGGTAAATAATTGTTAGCTAATAATTGATTATATACAAAATGACTTTATCAATAAGCTGCTTTGAGCAGCTTTTTAAATTTTTAGTATTTTGAAACAACAAACTATAACAAAAAGCTAACTAATCAAACACCCCTATTGACTGTTTAACTAAGTCAAGCAACTAATAGTGATAATCAAAATTAACAGATAAAGCTAACTATGTTACCAAATATGACATAAATTTTTTTCTAACAAATGGTTGTCTACTTGTCACATTTATTGTGGGCAAGATTTTGCGGTTACTTGTAATGTTTATTTTGGACGTGTTTAGCAAACGGCTGATAGCTTATAGCTGGTTGGTTTAACTAGTAGTTGATGGCTGATTGCGCTAACTGGTTTGACCAGCTGGTTGTATTAGCTGGTTATAAAAAACTGTTTGGTAAATTAGCTGTTTACTAGTCGCTGATAGAATGTAAAATGACATTTAAGGGTATGAGTGTATTATATTATTTCAACCTTTAAATATAACAAGATTTCAAATGATACACACCGCCCATTTAAAAGTAAATATCATTGATTTCAAAGGATAAAATAGTCAATATACTCATTGTTCCCAACCAGCTGATACAAAAAGCTACATTCATTAGTTTTTCAATTTTCAGCTTATTGGCCCAATAAGTCAAGGCCAATAAGCCATTTACCAAACACTTCAAAATATATTGATTGGTCAAACAGCTAAACTTGGTCAAATAAGCTAAAATTTGGCTTATAAGCCAATAACCAAACACCCCCAATTATGAAAGTAACATTTTAGAACATACTAAAACTAAAAGAGAATGTGGACAACTATTTTTTGGGGTATAATGATGTCCTGCAATAGGGTAACCACATTGACTTGACTAATTTGACATGGAATTATTACATGACTCTATTTGAGAGAGTTTTAACTTCTCTTATATACGGAGTATTATTCAATTTACAACAATTTTATTATTTGAAGGTATATTATGAGTGAAATTCACCTTGTAATTTTTAATTTACAACTCTTATAAATCACTGATATGTGAATAATCATTTTGAAATAAAGAAAAAATTTGTTACGATAAAAACATTTTTTCTATGAATTTGTGTGACCAAATGATGGGTTTTCTTGTTTACTAAAAAAAAGGTACTATAAAAATGCTACTAATAAAAATCAAACTTGATAATTTAAATAATAATTTAACTTGATAATTTAACATTTTAACCATATATATATAGAATTTTTTTTTTTTTTGAGAACGAAGAGATAAAACTTCATTAATTCAAATCATTACAGAGTACATCCAACTATCCAAGAGGGAATTCGGGGGATACAAACTCCATTCTCTACGTTCAGCAATGAATATAACTTCCCTAGCAAGAGTATGGACTGCTCTATTCACAGAACGTCTAGAAAACACAAAGCTAATATTAGAAAAAATTTTAGCTAAACTTCTAATGTCCTCAATAATGAAGTCATACGCCGTCCAGTCGGACTCAGACCTTATGCTATCAGTCACCGTGCTTGCATCTAATTCGACCTGGACATTACAGAATTCTAATCATTATATATATATATATTCTCATCCTGAATAAGTTCCTATAAGCTAAGCATTATCCGTAACTTAAACAGGGATTAGAACGCTTCTTACAACTTTGAGTACTCCCAACCTACTCGATGCGGCAAATTTTACTGTGAACCGTAATTCATGTACCAGCATGGATCATAAAACAAAACGGCATCATATCATTTTAATTACACTTCAATTTTATTTGATAATATTGCTATGTATGTTTTTTAAATTTCATTTTTCATGCACACTAATTTCATCATAACAACACCAAAGTATCGCTTTAATTTTACTAGTTTCATTTGATAATATATGTTATTGCATTTGCTCTATTTTTTTTAGTTTTATTTTTCACACACCAGTTTAATTATAGTAGCATTGAAATACGGAGTATAATTTTAATTACACTTCATACTCATTTGATAATATATGTTATTGTATGTGTTTTATTTTTTTAGTTAATAGAACTAACGTGTAAAATGGGATAAAAGAAGTAATTATTATGATAATCTTATACTCTCTTTTTTTTGCATTTAAAAAATTTATGTAAAAGGTAGTAATTTATGTTAGTTGCTTTTGTTATTTTTTTTCAAACGCCAAGACGCAGAAATTAATTCTCCTAGTCATCGCGCCTCCAGAATTGGTTTGGAGTTAAATCGACTCTATTTATAGCACATGATCAACAATTTTTTTCCTTAACTTGTGCAGCCACCTTGACCGATCCTTCTCCCCCATAGCCGATCAACGCCTTCTGTGCAGTGATTTAGCCTCGTGCAACTTTATGAGAGTATCACATATCTCTTTTGGCGTACTTTTCTCTGCCACACTTGACGGAAATTCATCAGCAAGTCTCCAATTATTGCTACGCAAGTTATCTTTCTTGATAACTGCTTTATTCTCATTTTTCACAATGAGAAATTGTTCCTATTCAACTTTTCAATCACATACTTTGATGTTGTAAGTGGCAGAGCCGGTCCAAACATTTTATAGGCCTAAAGCGACATTTAAAAAAAATGTAATATTTCAAGTAATCATTTTTGAACCCTTGTTTTCCTTTCGTATTAGAACCATTATCGATCTAGGAGCTCTTTAGAGCAGCCAATGCATCCTTTGTTGCAGAGGCAACCACTATAAATTATACAAAGAACTGCACGACAAGCAACACTTACATATACCAATCTAATTCGTCCTTGACTAACTTTTGTTCTTCAAGAAACTTTTGATCCGTCAAGGAGAACAGACAAGAGTCCGATAATAGATGGGGAGAGTGGCATGATGGCCGAGAGAGACAACTAAAGGAGGTCACCAACCAAGAATGAGATAGGAGCGTCGCACAAAGGGAGTATGAAGAAAAGAAGAATGTCTTCGTGCCGAAGCCGGCATGTT
>CM008345.1:13481175-13492978 GCA_002525835.2 Ipomoea batatas
GGAACATTCGAACAGAACCAACGAGCAACGACCACCGCTAGGAAGTAATTGAGTCCAGAGGACCAGAACTCAAGGAATGTCCAGACTCTAGAGTCCAGACTGAGAGTCTCCCACAGTCACACAGTCACACACTCACTCAGAAGTAAGAAATCAGAATTGGAGAATCACAAGAGATCAATATACTAGAGAGTACTGAGTAGAGAGAACTCAAAGAACAGACAAGAAGAAAACCCTATCTGAGAGATCGCGACTGCGCAAATGAGGAGAGACTAGGAGTCTCAATCTAGCAACGCGCATATATATACTTCACCTCAAACGACGCCGTATACTATTAGGTTTAGGTATCCCTATTTTAAATCGGGTAATCGGATGGATCGGACTCGATTTTGGACCCCCCCTACTCGCCACCGATGAACCGACGTCGTTTAGCTCCCACGGTTCGGATTCAACTGTTCGGGTTCGGCCCGGTTCGGTCAGTTTTTTCGGGTTGTTCGGTTTCTGCACTGCCCTAAACTTAACAATTTTTTAGATTTCAGCTTTGAGCTTATCTCTTTTCAGTGTTCAGCTACTTTTCAATTTTCAGTTAGGTTTGCCAAACATAGCCTTAGGATTATGAGTTGGTTTTTGACAGGTTTTTATAACCCAAATTATATTGATCGACCCGTATTACATATTGAGACCTGTTAAACGGTCTCACACAAGTGTGATCACAATTTTTATAGGGTAATACTTGTGTGAGACCGTATCACAATCTTAATCCGTAAGACGAGTCAAATCATTAATTTAACATCATTAATCAAAGATTTAACCTCTCTCAGGAATTGAAACCCATAAAAGTGTAAATTTTTGCCATTTTTATACCACTTCACTTCTTTCCATTTCCCCTAATTATAATTCTCCTTACAATATAATTGAATTCGAATTCATACTTTATCCATATCTTATTTATTACTTTCCCCCTCTAATTCTAACCCTTTTCCCAACCAAAAGCCGTGTAAAAGTTCCGTTCTGGAATAGTGTTTACACAGATGACGATGCGTATTCCGTATTCCGTATTCGTAATCGTAATCAGTGGTAGGTAAGCTATTGCCTATTGGCATTTGGTTGTTGCAGTTGAAGCGGATAGAAAAAGGTGTCTCCCACCCAGCCACTGAGTACTGAGCAGAAGCGTCTTCATCAGTCCACTCCATTTCAATTTTCAGAGTTCAAACGCTTTGCGGCAATGGCGGTGTCCTCAGCATCTCTGGCTTCTCAACTCTCCGGTCCCGCCTCCACTCCTAACTTCTCCGGCCTCCGACGATCTATCCCCACCTCCCTCACTCTCTCTACCACTCAATCCTTCTTTCACACCGTCGACTCTCGCCTCCGCCTATCGTCTTCTGGCAAAGGCTGCCGAGCCGTTGTCGCCATGGCCGGCTCCGGAAAGGTAGGTTTTTTGTTTTCCGTTTTTTTTTTTTAATTAGTATTTTGGCATCTGGATTCGACAGTGGAGTGTATTCGCAGATCTGATATTCAACTGTTTTTTTTTATGTATGTATTTTCTACAGTATTATAGTTGAAACTGGAGAAATGTTTAATGTTTCGATGATTATGATGATGTGATGCGAAATTAACAACTATTTCAAATTACTTCCAGTTTTGATGGAATAATTTGGAAGAGCAGATTACTAGCAATTTTAAGTTATTGAACTAGATAATAAACTGTTGTTTCTTTACGATAAGTTCAGAGGATTAGATTCAAAGTATGATATCATTAGGTGTACTAATTATCAAGTTACCTTGCAGATTATGCTTAGGAAAAAGAGGGAAACCCTGAAAGGAAAACAATGTTCTGTATAGTTTTAGTGCCAAAGTTGTTTGCTTCAATAACATGCTCTATACTCTCTTTAGTTAAACTATCATTCAGTAGCTGAGGGCAGTTTAAGTAAATTATTGTGCAATAGCATTACATTCAATGACATTCTTGTTGCTATATTTCTTCTCATTAATTGCCATTTGACTTGTTACAATTTACCACCGAATATTAATTTTTGTCTGTATTGTTTGCTTGCAGTTTTTTGTTGGTGGAAACTGGAAATGTGTAAGTATTATCTCTTAATCCACTTATAAAAACCCATCATATCCTCATGTTGTATTTATAGCCCTGTGTGTTTTTTGTCAAAGCTTTTCGCATTTTCTCCATTTGACACATGTGTAGCGCTCTTGATTCTTGATGTTCTTAATTTCTTTTTCTTGGACATTTCTTACAGAATGGAACAAAAGAGTCTATAGCCAAGCTAGTCTCTGACTTGAACAGTTCAAAGCTGGAGCCTGATGTTGGTTAGTTCATCATTTCTCTTTATTTGCCACTTAGATGTAACTTAAAATAGATATCTGTAGTGCTGTATCAATGGTGTGTGTTGATGGTATTGTATCTAAGTCTATCCTCAATTAATGAAATCTAAATCAAAATTTTGAAGAATCTAAGTTACCTTTATCCATTAAATTTACTTTTTCCCAGAATATATCACTATTTCTATCCTTCAAAATTTACAGATGTGGTGGTGGCACCTCCTTTTCTGTATATTGATCAAGTAAAGAACAATTTAACTGATCGGGTTGAGATTTCTGCTCAGAATTGTTGGATTGGAAAGGGTGGAGCTTTTACTGGAGAAATCAGGTGAAGCAAATATGTTGCAAGTTGGATGTCAAAATATCATCATTGCCTTCTTCTGTAAAACTTTTCATGAAAAAGATAACAATATAAGTTCAGTGTGTCCGATGAGGTCTAATTTATTGGATGAGTGCTGTTTGTATTTTTTACTTCTCATATGGCATTCCTTTTCATCATAGCAATGCGTGTGGTCTTGATTGATGGATCACTGGGACCTTTGTCTACTCACTATTCACAGCATTCTGACTAGAAAGCCATTTTACTTCACCTAATACAAATAAGTTGAAGGAGTTTACTTGTGGTCAGGATTGATTTCTTAAATAGTCCTCTTCATTTCCATTTACAGCGTGGAGCAGTTAAATGATATTGGATGCAAGTGGGTCATTCTTGGTCATTCTGAGAGGAGACATATAATTGGAGAAAATGATGAAGTAAGAATTTTAAATACATATAATAAGAGAGGGAAAATTAAATGTTTGCTATACCTTGGAAATTTCCTCACAATACTTCATTTTGAATTGCTCTGCAGTTTATAGGAAAGAAGGCTGCTTATGCCTTGAGCCAGGGTGTTGGAGTTATAGCCTGCATCGGGGAACTTTTACAAGAAAGAGAGGCAGGAAAAACTTTTGATGTCTGTTTCCAACAATTAAAGGCTTTTGCAGGCAAGATTTTGTTGATTATATTCGTTCTTTAGATTAAAAGATGTGTGCTTTTTACGATCTTGTGTGTGGGGAGGGGAGGAGTTGGTTGGAGACAGGTTTTTCTTATTCACAGTTCTGTTGCACATCTTTTAGTTTAATGACAGTAGATTAACAATGTGCAGACGCTTTACCAAGTTGGGATAATGTTGTCATTGCATATGAACCTGTATGGGCTATCGGAACTGGCAAAGTGGCAACACCTGAGCAGGCTCAAGAAGTGCATGCAGCTGTTCGTGATTGGCTTAGTAAGAATGTCTCATCAGATGTTGCTTCAAAAACACGTATTATCTATGGAGGTACTGTTTTCAACTTACATTATATATGCAAAGCAAAATCTCTGTTTAGGTGCATGTCTGGGTTGGTTTAGAATATGTCCACTTTTAGACGACTAATCTCTGATATTTTACTCTAATGCTGGGAAACATTTCATAAATTATTTATAAACATAAAGATACTTTAACTTCCAAGTTCCAAAAGTTGAGGGTAAAGTACTGCTCATATAAAAGTCGGAAGCTCACAAACTGCTAATGTCTGTCCTTGAATTTACTACGGGTGTTACGTGCTTATTAGGAGAATATGCTGCAATATCAACAATTTGGTGTGCCATCTTGGCATTCTCAAAATTGTTCAAGAATTTTATGAAGTTGATGGCGTTTTACAGAAGTTGAAATTATTTGACAGGTTCTGTGAATGGAAGCAACTGTGCCGAACTTGCAAAGAAAGAAGACATTGATGGATTTCTAGTTGGAGGTGCTTCCCTAAAGGTATTTTCTTAACCAACCCCGATCTCCTAAAGTATTTCTTGGTTCAAACATCATTCTGTTGGGCTGGAGATCATAACTAACTTGACTTTCTGTTGCTGCATTTGCACAGGGTCCTGAATTTGCCACCATTGTTAACTCTGTCACTTCCAAAAAGGTTACTGTCTGATTATAGTTTAGTCCCTCCGTTTGATGGTCATACCATGCATGCCAAATAAGTGAGTGGGAGAAATTCCTGTAGCATATGCATCATGCTATATAGGTTGATACATACATGGTGGGTGAAATTTTTGATAAAATATTTGCTGTCATCACAATGTAAGTCGAAGGAGACGTTACTTGAAAGAACGTTTTCATCGACCCGTCATATAATGCTTTGATGTTATGCCTTTTTTGTTTAGTGATGTGATACATCGACAAGGAATAATGATACGTGAACGAGTTTTGATCTCTTTACAATGAGAGCTAATAATAAGACACTTCAGAATGTAATATTATGCATTAGCCGTGTTAATATATATATATATATATATATATATATATAGTGATGTGATACATCAACAAGGAATAATGATCTGTGAACGAGTTTTGATATCTTTACAATGAGAGCTAATAATAAGACATTTCAGAATGTAATATTATGCATTGGTCGTGTTATATATATATATATATATATATATCAGGTTCAGGTGCGGTCGTGCGGTTCACACCACTCAATGTTACGAAATACACCACTCAATGTTAAGAAACACACCACAGTTTCTTAATAAGAGCGGTAAGGAGTTTAAGTGGTTTGAATTTACATTAAGGGTCCGTTTGGAAAGCAGGAAAATGACTTCTGGAAATGTTTTCCGGAAAATGACTAAAGTGAGTCATTTTCCGGAAAACAGTTTCATTTCCAGTGTTTGGATGTATTATAAAAAACTGTCTTTGTGTGTTTGGTTCATTTTCCATTTTCTGGAAAATGGATAGAATTGTATAATTAAACATTGCAATTGTTTTATTTAAAATATAAAAAATTATAATAGTTATTAAAATAATGGTATTTAATAAAAAAAATAGAATTTATAAAAAAATAAAAAAAATAATAATAATAAAAAATGTAGCAAAGGTTTTCGGCAATTTCCCCACTTCCTTAGTCCATGGTCATGGGTGATATGGCTTGGTTTTGGTCGAAAACATACGAAACAGCTATTCTGGCGATTTTGTAAAATGACTTACGGAAAAAAATTTTGTAAGTCATTTTCCGGAAAAATGAACTGATTTTCCTTGGTCAACGGAAAACATTTTCTGTTGACCACATTTTCCGGACGTTGCCAAACACAGAAAACTCGGAAAACATTTTCCGGAAGTTATTTTACGGGTTACCAAACACACCCTAAAGTTATGGTATGTGTGAATGACAGTGTAAGGTGTGTGCAAACTGGTAGATGAAAACAAATGGAAAAATAAGAGTGATACGGGGTGCAAGTGGTTCGAATGTGCATTAATGTTATGGTGTGTGTGCATGATAGTGTAGGGCGTGTGCAAACTGGTGGAGGCAAATGAATGGAGAAAGAGGAGTGGTAAGTTGTGTGCATTCGACTGTATACCATGTGCAAACTTATGGGGAAATAAAAGGGGCAATTGGTAGAAGAGCAATTATTACCAGTATTGTTCTGTACTACATTAATAGCCATGTGTGCATCCTAGCCCAGCACAATTGTAAATTGATGGAAAAATAAGAGTGCTTAGTCTGGAAAGGGGGGAAAAGTCAAATCCAGGTCACGGTGTGTGCATACGCGAGTAGAACGAGTGTGCAAACAGAATGGAGAATAAGAGATACAAACATGCAAATAGAGGGTGTTTGTGAAGTGGTTTTTGGAATTGTGTGAGGAAAAAATATAAGGTAAAAACGCCATCGTGAGAGATTTGGGTAATTTTAGATGGGATGCACGATCTGTTTGTTGTTTTGTTTCTTAATTTTTTGGGTTGTTAATGGTTGATGAAGTCATAAGGACTTCAGTTGCTAAGGTTGTGCCGTTTGTAGAAGCTTAACCGAATCAGCAAGCTGATGAGGCAACACAATCATCGACCGAGGAGTCAACCCGAGAGGATGAGGAGACAGTACATCCAATGGTCAATCATTTTCTTACCTAAGTGGTAAATGTAGCCGAAACGTCAACTCATATCTCTACTCCTACTTGAGAAGTTGCAGAACTGAGCAATAATGCTGCATTGTGGATATTCCAAGCCGTTCATCGCCCACTTGAGAGGTTAATGAACCGAGTGGTGAACCAGCTCGAGGAGTAGTTAGCTCACCTTTCGTCACACACTCGAGAGGTAGAAGAACTTAGGGGGTGAGGTTGATCCCACAACTACTCGTGGCAACATAATAAACAAGACTCCTAGTGTTTTTGATGAAGGAGTTCTTGCTTCTATAGATTCAGGTTCAACTAGTGGTGAAAATATGGAAGCGCCACTCAGTACGAGCCCACAGAATATGTTCTCTGTTCCTATTGGTCAGGAAAAGACACCCCCTTCCTTTACCATAGCCCATGAAAGGTTTAACTTCTCTACTTGCATCTCTCAAAATCATGGCCGAGAAGCAAAAGTCAATGTTTAAAAAGGTGAGGAAGGTTGTCAAGAGGACTCAGAAGGTAGCTAATGAGATGAAATCTCAAGTGCAAAATGAAACTAAGGAGACTAGAAGCTTCGTTCTCTCTCACAACGCACCAACCGAATCTACTATAGATCAGAAGTTCAAGAATTTGGTTTAGAGTCCTTAACTGCACTAAGATTATGGCCAATATGCAAAAATTACTGGATAATGTACTTGGTGGCCTCCAGCAAGTCTATGAGGACCAAGGCAAACTCATTGATATCTAGAAAGCCACCAAAACAAAAGTTGACCTCACTGAAGAAAAAGTGGACATGAAGCAGTCAACTCATTTTGGGCAGAAATTAAGAAGTTATGCTTGATGAGATCCATGCATGCTATAATTGATTCCTTGCACCCAATAGCAACAGCAGCAGCTGATGATACCAAAAAGGGGGAAGAAAGACACCCCAGACCAGAAGCCAGTCAAGCTAGTCTGAGAGGTCCACTAATTCTTGGTACTCCAACTTCTTCGAGAGGTAGTGCTAGAAGAACTCAAACCACCACCATCAACACAGATTGGAGAGTAGTTCCTTTTGTACCCTACGAAGAAGGAAGTGACAAGAGGTTTAGAGGTGAAAATCTGCCACCATGGACTAAGAAGTAGGACAACAAGAGAAGGATAGATTATGTACCTTGATATCTACTATTTTGTACAATAATTCACCCCTTATTTTAGTTGTTTTAATGTTTATTTTCTTTATTATCCTAATGAAATTTAGAATTGTTTGTGTGTTATATTATCCCAAGAGTTGAATTATTCACAAGGAGCAGCAAAGGAAGAATTTTGGAGCAATTTGGACAAGTTTTGGAAGAAAATGAAATTACCAAGAAAGAATAGGAAACAAGAATAAGAATTGGAAAATAATTGGAAGTTGTCTCATGGGCCAAGACCCATCTATCTCCTATATATTCTACATATTCTCTACAATTTAAGGAGTCCCCTTACAGAGTTCCCAACCCTAGTTAGTTTTAGTTTATTTTTCCCTTTTCTTTATATTTCCCTAGACTAGTTTAGATTAGTTTTATATTAGATTATTTAAATTCAAGCTTGGAATCAAAGATTGAAGTTAGATTGTTCTTCATTATCAGTAAAGTTTTCTCTTCCCTTTATATTCCTTGCAATGTTTATGGTTATTTATTATCGTTTTGCTTTGTTTACTTTTATGATGCATGAGTAGTTAGCTTTTGGGTTTGGATTAGGGTGTTAATCTTGATATTCAATTTATGATTATTGCATAAAGGGGTTGAATCTTTTGCCTAGGGTTTATGTTGATTTGGGAATTTCTTTGCACTAGTTATTGGTTTGTGGCCAGAATTAATTGCTAGTCTAGGAGAGGGATTCATTACAACGACAGTTGGATAGAGACCTCGAGCCTTATCAATTTCAACATAATTTTCCTGCTATGAAAGTAGAGATAATATTGGGGGCTTACAATGTTTAGGTGCTTAAGGTTATGATTGATGCATCACGACAGTGGGGCAATTTTAGCCTAATTCTCTTATTGATTACGAAAGTAGCTGAGTGAATTCTTTTGTGCATTGCCCATAAATCCCTTGGTTAATTATTCTTTCCCTAATTTTGAGTTTGTTAGAACATCAAGGTTACAATCCCCCTGATCTGACCCATACCTTTATCATAGTTTTCACTTTAATCAATTGCTTACTTTTATTCCACATCATTCAATCTTTGTTACTTGGATTCTATAAATTCATATACTCTAGTGCCTGGTAATTCACACAGTTACGTGCCATAACACCAATCCTCTGCGGAACGACATTACACCCTTTTTACACTCATCATTTGTGCTCATCATAGCTTCTCGAAGTGAAGCCCTTGACAAGCAAATGAAGCGAGATGAAGCCAATGAAAAGGCAAAGAAGCATCAAAGGGCTGAAGTTGAATGAAGAATAAAAGGCGTATTTGATTCCCTTAGGAGGATCACAAGCACAGAATCTGATGAAACTCTTACCAGTGCCATCTTTGAGGCTTTAAGAGATAACAATGTTTCATTCGCTGATGGGATGAATACAACTGAACTGATAAGATGGTGGAGGTGTGGCATTATTGCAGGAAGTGATGTTATTAAAGCCTTCCACAATTACATGAGCTTTAAGATCAAACACTATTTTGGCCACCTCGTTCTAAGAGATAACATTAGAGGCATAAGGCATCAGATCAACTGAATATTGGATCAAGTTGCAACCAAGACAAGGAAGCAACAAGAGGAAGAAAGACAAAGGCTACAAGATAATTAAATTGTAAATTTTATTCAATTTTTTGTTTTTTATTAAAAAAATCTATGTAATTGTAAGTTTTGAGATGTTGAATAAAAGAATTTTGTGTGGGTTGCATTGAGTTAGTTTATTTCAAATAATTTTTAATTCTTAGAATTGTAAATTGTCAAACTCAATTATGGGCTATTTGTAATGAAAGATCCTTTTCATGAATAATTACAGCTTAATAATATGGGTATAGTGTTTTGGCTTCTTCAAAAAGGAAAATTATTAGGAATATTTTGTTTAGATTTTGATCATACCAAATGATAGGAATCCCAATTTATTTTATTTAGACTTAGGATTTTTTGCTCAACATTCAAACAAATGGTAGAGTAACCCAAGTGGTTATCTCTCGAATGGTTCGAGAAGTAGAAGACTTGAAGACCAAGGTGATCCAAACCAAGATATGCGATACGAACCAAAGAGTTGACTCGAGTCCAAGAAAGGCTATCCGAACCAAGGTGGTCCGAGACAAGCAAGGCGATCCGGACATAGTTGATCCAGACCAAGGCAACTCGGACCAATACATACGATCCGGAGCCAACCCGGGACATTGGGTCGTTTCCGATCCCATAGCCCGTCTTGGGATCCAGAATGATGGATTTGGACCGAGTTATGCATCCAGTCCATCATCCATAGGGTAGTTCCACTAGTAGTTCCACCAGTTGTTATGCCATGGACTAGGGTCCACCTTGCAAGGTAGACCCAAGTCCATGTTCATAATTTCATAACTCTATATTCATTATTTCATAACTCCAAGTTCACAATTTCATGACTCCATGTTCACAGTTTTATAACTTCATATTCACAATTTCATAATTGCATGTTCACAATTTCATAGCTCTACGCTCACAATTTCATAACTCTATGTTCACAATTTTATAACTCTATGTTCACAGTATCAAAACTTTATGGTCAATAGTATAACACAATTTTTGAATCTATATAACAAAATTGGGAATATAGAGTTCAAAAAATTGTGAATATAGAGTTCAAAAGTTGTGAATATTGAGTAAAGTAATTTTGTATATTGAGATCTAAAATTGTGAACATAGAGTTCTAAATTTGTGAACATAGACCTGAATCCACCTTGCAAGGTGGATCCGAGTCCACCATTCCCAATAGTTTTTGGGGTAGACAGACAATTATTGACGTACGTGTTATAATTTGGAATCATATGCTTGAGTGCACTTTAATTCAACCAACCCAAAAAAGAGAAAGCAGCGGGAGGAGGGTTGGGAGAATCCATAATCAAAGCATATATTCCAAATTAAAGCCAGCCTAGATAGCTATCCTTAATCGTAAAGCGAGCTGAGCGAGGCATGTGTGTTCCGCCTCAGCTCTCTCCGGTATAAAACAAGTAATGTAGGCCGGAAGTGGAGCATGAAAGAAAGAGATGAGAGGCAAATTAAAAGTTGAGATGGAGATGGAGGAAATATATAAGCACAGAGGTGGAGAATGGAAGCAGTCCTCAGGCGCACCACCCCTTGCACTGCTAGCCATTTTCTCCATTGTTATCTTCTTGCTCTCATTGTCTCATTACAGTAGCTACAAAGATGGAGTGGAGCAGACGATGATGGGGTTTCGGGTTTTCGCCTACTTGCTCCCTCTCGCCTTGCTCTTTCTCATCAGCTCCACCTACTTCAGATTCACCACCTTTAACTTCTGGAACCGTACACAACCCCGGCCCAGAAATTATAACAGCCGGAGAGTAGATGATGAGCAGAAGATATATGCAAGTGCTTCATTCTAGCTACATTTCAATTCCTGCCTTCTTATACAGTTTAATTTGTGTTCCCAAGTTATGTATAAGTTGTTCATTTAGCCTGTATGGCTTCCCAATGCCACATGCTAAGTACCACAAATAATTCAATATTCATCATTACCTCAAACCAACTAAATATCATATATATAGATTTTGGTTCAAATGCGGCCATGTTCTCCCGTGCGGCCGTGCCGTCACACACCACTCATTGTTACGAAATACACCACTCAATGTTAAGAAACACACTACAATGAAATACAATGAAACACACCACAATGTTAAGAAACACACCACAGTGCATATTTGTGTGGTGTATTTCTTAACATTGAGTGGTGTGAACTACACGGCCGCACGGGAAGGCACGGCCACACCTGAACATGACCCTATATATATAATAGGCCACACGTTAAGAAATATATATATACCTTAATCAGGTAAGAACCATGTCCCAGGTGAGAACGTACGTAAGGACAAATCCAAACCATTGATCTAATAGATCTAACGGTTGAAATAAACAAAATTTTGTAATATTTATGAAAACGACCCGCTCATTTTAAAAGTTTATAATATTTATGAAAATGACCCCGCTCATTTTTTACTTAATTTCTCATCCATCAGATCTTGCAGATCAATGGTTTGGATTTGTCATCACGTTCTTACTTAGGGGCATAGTTCTCATATGATTATGATTATATATATATATATATATATATATATATATATATATATATAGATTTTTATTCAAATGTGGTCGCGCCCTTACGTGCGGCCGTGCGGTTTACACCACTCAATGTTAAGAAATGCACCACTCAATATTACGAAATGCACCACTCAATGTTATTCAGTGGTGTATTTCATATTTAAGAAACACACCACTCAATTTATTGAGTGGTGTATTTCGTAACATTGAGTGGTGTAAACCGCACGGCCGCACGTAAGGACGCGGCCACACCTGAACATGACCCTATATATATATATATATATATATATATATATATATATATA
>CM008345.1:13534172-13545830 GCA_002525835.2 Ipomoea batatas
TGGATGGGAGCAGCGTTCACTGGGTAAAGCCACTGCTTACAAGAGGTGAACGCACAAGTGAAGGAGGCGGATGCACTTGAGGAGGAAGTGTCCGTGGTTGTTGTTGAGTTGGCTACAGAGATCACCCTTGCGGCGATCTCCCACGCGGTTACTGTTGAGCTACTCACGAAGATCACCCGAAGGGTGACCCTTTTTCACCTGACTAGGTGTATGCGAGCTGCTGGATCCAGATGCCATTGATAGTGATGAGATGAACTGAGTGGTTTGTGATTTTGTGAATTTAGCCTGAGATCTGATCTCGGCTCTCAACGAAAGCTCAAATGACGGTAATAATGTGTTACCGGTATGTATTTGAGTATTATTTGAATGTTGTCAAGTATTTGAATACAATAATGAGCGTAGTGCCCAGTGTACAAATGAGTTGAGTGTTGTTTTGTCTAAGTTCAAGTGTCGTCAGAAGTGTCTCCCCTTTCAACAAGTGTTGTGAGCCTTTTTATCTCTTTCCGCTTAATAACGGAGCGTTATTGCCAAGGGCTGAGGAGCCGTTGAGCATTAATGCCTTGAGTTGAATGTTGGGTGTTAATGCTGAGGAGCTTGAACGTTGAGGAGCTAAACGTTGGTCATCAATGCTGAGGAGCTGAACGTTGGTCATCAGTGCTGAGGAGTTGGACCGTTGCGCATTGATGCTGAGGAGTGAGGTGTCTTGGGTAGTTTGAACTGTCTTGACAATGTTTTGGGTCCTGTCAATGGTACCGGGTCGGGTACCCAATTACCCTGTCAACGACTGTACTCGTTTTTTCTGGTTTTATCCCTTACGGGTAAAATCAGACATTTATAAAGTGTTTGACTTGTTCCGTGTGATGGTAGAACGTCGGTTCTCGTGTTCTATCAAATGCATACAATCTAATTTAGGGGGTGAATACCGCCGATTGCATAAAACATTTGAAGACCTAGGGATTGTGCATAGGCAGTCATGTGCCTACACACATGAACAAAACGGTCGAGTTGAATGCCGCAATCGGCATGTCGTTGAAACCGGGCTGGCCCTCCTGGATGAAAGTTCGGTCCCACTCAAATATTGGGATTATGCCTTCGAAACTGCTACTTATCTTACAAATTGCCTCCCCTCGTCTGTATTACATTTTGAAAGTCCACATTTTCGTCTATATAACACACCGCCCACATATACCTTTCTTCGAGTCTTCGGGTGCAGATTTTACCCGTATCTTAGGCCTTATAATTGGCACAAGGTAGAGTTTCGGTCTACATCGTGTGTTTTCCTAGGTTACCCTCCGTCTTTTAGGGGTTACCGTTACATTTTACCATGTCTGGTTTGACGAAACGGTGTTTCCTTTTGCAGAATTGTCTAAACAGGGAAAATTATAGCTTCTGGACCCTGTTACCCCATGGGGGACTAGTTCGGTGGTATGTCAACACGCATCTACACCTGCACCGGCTGAACAACCGCAACCCCTAGCTCAAGCCCCGCCACTCTTAGCACTAGAGGGGCTTGCTAATCCACCGAATACTCAGGCTCGAGGCAATCCCACACAGTACCGCCGAATAGTTGGAGCACTTCAGTACTTGATGATCACTCGCCCTGATTTGTCATACGCGGTCAATCGTTTGTGTCAATTCATGCACTCCCCGACCGAGGATCATTGGAGCCTGCTCAAGCGTGTGTTACGGTATGTCAAGGGTACTGTTAACTACGGCCTACTTCTATCTGCATCATCATCCTCCGACATTCACGCCTTCTCAGACTCTGACTGAGTAGGGTGCCCGGTTGACAAGATATTGAGTTTATCTTGGGACGAATCTAATCTCCTGGCTCTCTCGCAAGCAACGCACTGTGGCTTGCTCTTCAACAGAGGCAAAGTATAAAGGGTTCCCTGATGTGCCAGCTGAGGTCACATGGGTTATAAAGCGACTTTGTGGTGTGATAATCTTGGGGCTACATATATGGCTGCTAACCCAGTTTTTCATGCCGGGACGAAGCACGTTGAAATTGACTACCATTTCGTCCGCCACAAGATGGCTTCAGGTGAGTTCAGAGTTAGTTTCGTGTCTACGAAGGAACAACTGGCAGATATTTTCACGAAGCCCTTGCCTGCTCCTCAGTTCAGCACTCTCCGGGACAAGCTCAATGTCGTCGACAGTCAACCTTGCGCTTGAGGGTGTGGGTGAATAATATTAGTGTTACTACTTATATTTTGTATTTAGTTTAATATGTGGTGTAGGTTGGCTTGACTTAGTTTCCTAGTATACAGGAGAGTTTTGTGTCTCCTTAGTCATATAGGATTGTGACATTCAGTTGCATTGAATCAATTGAATTTCTGATTATCTCGTCTAATGGAGACGCAATTTCTCACTACCACCACTCTCTCAACCTTTCTACTTATCCCGGCCGACAATAAGCACAAATCAATTCAATACATCATCCACACTTGAGCAATTGAAACATGATTTGCAATCATCAATCCAATTTGGACAATTTAATATCAACATGCATAATCCCTAGTTAGGAGCATCCAACTCCTCTAAAAACCTAGCCACTAAGCATCATGGAATTGCAAAATTCAATCAAAAGGAAATTGAATCTAAAAGCTAATGAGATTAGAAATTGCAATTGAAACAAGCAATTGAAAATTAAATCAAGATAGAGAACGGAGATTACCTAAACAATTGAATTCACAATGCAAAAGTAAATGTACTTAAATGTTGAACTTCAATTCAAGCTAGGAACCAAATGCCTTCTCCAATTTCTCTCCCTACAATCTAAGAGCTTCTAAAATCTACTAAGTGTCAAAACTAAAACCCCCCCTGAAAATATCTAATCTAGGCCTTTAAATAGCCTTCCCTCCAAAGCACTCTTCAACATGCCACGTTGCTTCATTCCCACGAGCCCGTCCACGAGCATGGATCCGCTCATGGTTACTTAAAAATGTTAAAAAATATTTTGCAATGAGTAAGTATTTTTTTGTAGATTACTACACTCTAACATATTCATAATATCTATTAAACAATTATGCCAACTCTTGATTGGGATGGAACTCGAACTTAAGACCTTCCTTAACAATAAGTAAGTTAAAAAAAAAAAAAGAAGTTAACGGAGTATTTTGTTACTAAATTTTGTACATAAATAAAAAAGTAAAATATTAAAGGCTTTGGAAATGTCTTATTATTGTACAAGGAATAATTCAAAATATACAAGTTATCAGTTCACGTTATTACACCAACATAATTTTTATTTCTGTTATAACCTTATTAACATTGACTCTGATTATATGTAGTAGATATTTCATCACATTCATTAATAAGGTTGGCAACTTATTATTATTATTATTATTATTATTATTATTATTATTATTATTATTATTATTATTATTATTAGATTTTTACACCTACTCAAATAATTAGAATATTAAACCAACTTTTTGTTTTTTCAATTAAAACCAACATTTAAAATAATTTTTTTATCTACTTCATTATAGTATATTACAACAACCATAATATTATGTTCTCTGATCCAGTTAATTTCAAATTAAATATATTGAATGATTTAATTTGATGCAATATAAAATTTATTTTTATTAAATAGTTTTCAAGAAATATATATATTTTGAAATTATAATTAATATATACATATGCCATTTTTTGTCATTCAACATTAATAAGAGCCAAATATATATTTTAAATATGAATTAGGCGTAGACATCAAAAATATTTGGTCACAAATTACATAAATCGCGACCAAAATACTTCCATACAATGAGCTGCCAACAACAATTTTATTCCAAATCTCCTACATAAAAGATGAACATGAAGATATATATATACACACACATGCAGGGTACGCCATTGAGGCTTCTAGGTTGTTGATATCCTCGTTTATTTCTTGTGTGTTTAGTTTAGTCCCAAGATCAGCAAATGTCATAGCACACACTCTTGCGGCTTCGGCCTTTTCACAGATTACTACTTTGTATTGGGACTCGGTAGCTTTATTTATGCTCTTTTTCATTAATCAAGTTGGGTTTTTGTTTTCAAAAAAAAAAAAAAAAAAAAAACACACACACGCGGAGTAATTGTATTTTGCTATTGGAATTATCAACCCATTTCAAAATCTTTCTCTTATATAAAGTTTCAGAGTTATGTTAATAGATTAAAAAAACACTTTAGTCTTAGCTTTGACTTGCAAGTTGCAAGTTTTATTTGTTGTTGTTTGATCGGAGGTTTTTTAAAAGGAGACTATATATCAAGTTTGATGTGAATGCAAT
Organism: Ipomoea batatas; assembly: GCA_002525835.2. Classification (NCBI taxonomy): domain Eukaryota; kingdom Viridiplantae; phylum Streptophyta; class Magnoliopsida; order Solanales; family Convolvulaceae; genus Ipomoea; species Ipomoea batatas. The sequence continues at coordinate 13,538,450 of CM008345.1, forward strand.
AATGCCATAAATGTTGAACAATTGAAGTCCATAATTAGGGCATGCAGTCAATAAATGCTAATTTCAGAACTCTTTCATCTGCATCTGCATATAGTCGGTGCGATCTGAATCTTCCAAACCGTGTTTGTCGGCTCATCATTAATTAGTTAGTTAGTGTTATGCATGACTCAGATCAACGTAACTGCAATTTCATATGATTAACCCACTCCTAATCAATAATAATACATTGAAAATAAACCAGTTTGGGTGGTAGGAGTGATCCTTTTCTCTGAAAAATGTTCCTTAATTAGACTGATTCAGTGCAAACATAGATTAATGGATATTTAACATATTATAATATATAAATGTGCAATTTATCTACCAACTTAGAAGCACATTTTTCAATTCATTACTGAATTTATATTTTGCAACAACACTTTAGCATTCAATGTCCTTTATACTAAGAAAATAAATGGGTATTAAATTTTTTTTAACATTCTAAATTAAGTTAGTCGATTTTAACTCCACCCGTGATTTTTGTACATGTACATGAGGTCTTGATAACCTCATAGATAGTCATCATGAGATTTTTTTTATTTTTTATTTTGGGGTGAAGCTTTTTAATTGTTCGTAATAGTTATTAGACTTCTTGATAATTACATAAAAAGTTAGGGCCGATGATCCGGCCCAACAACCATTTGATGGCAAATTATTGCATGGACCATGATCCACACAGCTGTGTGGACGAAAAATAAAAAGTACATTATCTTTGTACTGAAGGTACATTATTTTTGTACTGTAGGTACATTATTTGATATAGTACAAAAATAATGTACCCTAAAATAATGTACCTACAGTACAAAAATAATGTACTTTTTATTTTTGGTCCACACAGTTGTGTTGACTATGGTCCATGCACTAATGTATACGATTGAGACAATAAGGGCACTATTGCCACTAATTGTGCTCTATTAAGTATGTTTACGAGAGAACAAATAGATGTATGCATGGAACTCTCCCATCTTGGCTTGCATATTTTGATATCTCCTTTTAGTATATTTTGTTGGTGTGGTGTGATCTAGATTTATGTAATTCTTTGGTATGTGTAGTGTACAAGGGGAGTTTGTTGCATCTTAAGGTCTTGTGTTCAAATTTCTTTAATTTTGACTTAACCATTGGTTGGATACTCTCTTGCTAACTACAAGTCTCCAAGTTTAACTCTTGGAGTTGTTTATAGACTTTCTTAGTTTGAGCTGGTCAACCATGAACAATCTAGAATAGTTTATCTTTATGTGGTCTTTTGCCAGTTGTATACAGTGGACCATGGTCCAACACTATTGTCAAATGAAATTGTATAGTAGTAGAGTTAAAATGATACTTGAGTATTACTAAAATTAAATTAGTATGTGGAAAATGAAAAAAAAAAAAAACAGAGCTCATTATACAATATAATAATGTATAATGTCAAATGAAACTATAGTAGAATTAAAATGATACTTAAGTGTTGCTATACATAATGAAACTAGTGTGGATGGAAAATGAAACTAAAAAACAAAATACAAACAATAACATATATTATCAATGAACATGAAGTGTAATTCAAATTATATTTTAACGTTACTATAATTAAACTAATGTGTATGAAAAATGAAACTAAAAAATATAGATTTCATTCAATAACGTATATTGTCAAATGAAACGGTTGTAAAAGTAAAATGATACCTTAGTGTAGCTATATTTAAATAGTGTGCCTGAAAAATGACACTAAAAAATTAATATTGTCAAATAAAACTGAAGTATATATAATTAAAATGATACGAGATCGTTTTACATAAATCGAAGGAAGTGGGCTGAACAAATATGAACTTTCTCCATATATGTTTTAAAAAGTAATGCCACACTGGCACCCCAGAAATTGCAGTAACATTTTACTGATAAGGGTTTTATTTGGATCAATAGCTAAAGTTTGAACATTTGGCCTAGCTAAAAGAATTTAGGTTAGCAGAATCTTTAATTTTATGATACACAACGTGCCTTATATGATCTACCTGTTTGGACATTTGGCCTAGCTAAAAGAATTGTCAATGAGATATAATTTATAGATGGCTACTTCTCCAGCTACAGAAGCTATATATGAAGGTGTTTTTATATATATAGTTATTTTAAAGTTGAGTTTGAGGTGTTTTAATTAATTAATACAGTATGCATTAAGTGTGTGTGAATTCATATCAGACAGATTTTCTGCATTGTTTAAAGCATGCATAAGACAGATAATAAATGCATGCATTTAGGAAATTTCAGCATTCTTTAATTTAATTTCAGCATTCATCTGCACTTCGTTGGTGTCATCTATGATCTACCTGTTTGTTTATATGCCAAAGTCAGCTATAGCTCATCATTGGATTTCATTAAATTACTTACTCTTACTTGTGTTTCAACTGCAACTTCATATCTTATCCCATGCCAAATCAGGAATATAATACACAATAAAAGTATTATATATGCAGCAGATCAGATCTGAGTCAACCCAAAATTTCTTTGGATTAGTCCCTCAAACTTTGTCATATTCGATTCGATTAGGTTCTAGGATGGCTACAACAGTTTTGCTGACTTATTTATGTTCAGAAGTTGTATAACACAATTAGCATTTGTTGTGTGATTCTTAATTTTTGTTGATTTTCAATCCACCCTGGTAGGATTACACAGTAGATCATATCGTAGGAACTGAATGCTAAGAAAGAACTAACATTATATTAGCCAGTGAGCTTGAAAGGTTTCTAGTTCAGATATGAATTCAACAAATTTATGATGTTTGTTTGTGGTACATGAAGGAAACTGGAAGTGACTTTAATTTGTAAATGACACAACTCTGGACTCTTTTATTGGTTGGTAATATTGAACTAATTAAGATATATGAAAAAAAAAATCACCAAAAGCATGAATTAGCATGGAGATTACAAACTCAAAGAATTTGGCATTTTTCTCATCTGTACAAGAAATTTGTGCTTTACTGGTATACAAATTAAATTGCAGGCTAGGCAAAAAGTATTTCTCAGCTTGCTTCTAGCTAGTTCCTATTTAAGCGCAAATTGAAGTGAGATGAATGAAGGCCTCCTCCGGGCAGGGAATTGTGAGGGATGATCAAACCCAAACTCTTTCTCTGCTTGTATCAATATATCTTGAAACAAATTAAAGGGTGGCTCAAATATGAAATGGGGATTATATATATATCGCTTCTTCTGGCTCTCCCCGACATAGACAGCAAGATGGCCTTTTGGGACATCTCCACAAGTTTTCTTGAAGATGTTATTATACGGCACACAGAGATCGCCATGGTTGAGATAATTCACAAAGCTAAGCCCGCTGGAGTAACTAAAGGATTGAATAATGAAATGGTGGAGTAGCTAAGGAAATTATATTATTGTGTTCGCAATTCTTAGGCTTTGAGATTTGGCAGAAACCTCTATCTGATATATAGCTGAATTTATCCAGAAGATTGATGTTTAGGGTCAGTGGGGATAGACAAGAACACATGACATAGCATGTCTTTGTTTTCCAGTTGGCATGGGCCCCAAGTGTATTAGTTGAGGATGTTTGAGGGCCATAGTGATTAAGGTTTGTGTTCTATGAATCACTTGGTCCAGAAGCATTCTAAGAGACATCATGATCACGATTGACCACAGAAAGCAGGCATGATCCAAGCCTTATCTTGTTTTCCTTCCAACAAATTGTCACAATGTATGTGTAGACATCTATCTGCTGTACTGAATAGGTATATATTTCAAGCTGCCTAACACTTCATGTAGTGTTGTCTCTCACTATTGCTCCCTACAAATAATTTGGTTCACAGAAAAACTGGATAATATGGCCTACCAATAATTTGCCTTCATCTACCTATAAATTACTGGTTTCTTAAATTTTGCCAAACACAAATCACACCACTTACTTTCTAAAGAATTTCTTGTTTACTACTACACCAATTTATTTGATTCTTTGCTCTCTATTTGTTAATTAGATCAACCATGGCTTTCCGTGTGCCTCGCCTAATTTGTGCTAACAGGATCTTGAACAAGCGTACTGCAGATATCCCGAAAGGCCACCTTGCTGTCTATGTTGGGGCAACACAGAAGAAGCTAAGAGATATGTGATCATCCCTATAGGCTATATCATATCTGAGCCACCCTTTGTTTCAAGATTTGTTGTGTCAAGCCGAGCAAGAATTCGGGTTTGATCATCCAATTCCATGCCCAGTGGAGGTGTTCATTGATGTCACTTCACGCTTAAGTAGGAATTAACAAGGCACCTCACCTGACGCCAATTTTTGTCTGCAATATAATTTTGTTAGTGTAACAGAATTTACTTGTACAGCACAGAAAAAACACTAAGCAGCCTGAGGAGGATTCATTGTTTAGTCTGTAATCCCCATGTTAATATATGAACACAAGATTTTCCATATTAGTCCTGCCATTGCGAAAAAATAATAATAATAATACTGTTTCCAGGTACACAAATGCAATTTTTTCAAGACCAGAACAAGTTTCATCGCATAAATTTAACTGCTTTCTCTTTTGTCCCGGGTTATCACATCCAGTTTTCTCCCCACTTTTTTACCATAAAATCACAAGTCTGTAGAATATACTGATCTCTGAAGTTCAGCATTACCAAAGAAAGATTTTAAGTTGTCTTAGCAAGATGCAATCTTTATACAGCATTATTGAAGTTGTTTGAACACTAACTGCCTGAGACAAGTTCTAATATTATGCATTAAGTGTGAATCCTTATCAGACAGATTTTCTGCATTCTTTAATGCACAAGACAGATCATATATATAATTAATGCATTTATGAAATTTCAGCATTCTTTCATCTGCAATTAGTGGGTGTCATCTCTAGCTGTTTATTTTAATTTAATGGCTAAGTCAGCTCAGCATCATCATTGGATTCCATTACATACTTGATCTTACTTGTGTTTCAACTGAAATTTGATATCTTATCACACGAACCAATGCCTAATGTGTATTTTTAAATTAATGTTTCAGAATTTATTAAAATAGCATTCGGTATCCTGACATATATATATCAATGCAAGATTATCAAATTTTTTAGGAAAAAATGTCAAATAGGCCACTGAACTTGTCGTTTTTGTGCAATTGGGCCATTGAACTTAAAAAGTGTGCAATTCAACCATCTAACAAGTAAAATTTGTGCAATTTGACCATTTTTACAAAAAATTTTAATTCAATTTGAGTTAAAAACATTTCAATATTGACTCCCAACTAGTATGGTAGAAGAAAATGTCACTTTTAATACATATATGTTAATAATATAATTGGATTTTACCATAAAATTTTTGTAAAAATGGTCGAATTGCACAAATTTTGCTTGTTTGATGGTTGAATTGCACACTTTTAAAGTTCAATGGTCCAATTGCACAAAAGCGACAAGTTCAGTGGCCTATTTGACACTTTTCCAATTTTTTATAAAAGAGTATTTCAATAATGCATATCTATGACTTGTATAATTTTTCATAAAATTAACTGGTGCAATTGCAGTTTTAGTGGGAAACATCCTTGCTAAATAGTGCCCAAGCATAATTTTTGTAACACAAAATCCTATTAAATGGCGTGATTCATGCTTCCTCTGGTTGCCACTTCTACCATAAATGAATTCTTTATTTAATATAGTCCTTTGGTGTGTTTCACTGCAACTTTAGTGTCGTGGCGCAGTGCACCTTCAAAAACATAACCAAATCCTCATTCCCCAAAAAGACAATGATAATAATATAATATGCATAGTTTCTCATCTGCGTTGAATATATATTGTAAATTAGGTGTACCGTTTCATTAATGTCTAATACGTGATTCTAATTAATTGACCAAAGTTCATGTTAAATTTTATATTATATATATTTTTTTTGAAAACAATCATCAAAGCGAATTATTATTGCGAAATCAAATCATGAATACAATGAAGGATATTTGCGTCCCACACCTCTGGACCAATATATGAGCAAGAAGCTTTGGCCAGAGAGTGAGCAATCACATTGGCTATTATATTGTATTTTTTTAATACACTCTAACATATTCATAGTATATGTTTAATAATTATGTCAATTTTGATTAGAATGAGGTTTGAATCTAAGACCTTCATTATGAAAATCAATGAATAAGTTAAGAATAATAAATAGTTAACGGAATATTCTGTTGCTAAAGTTTACATCGACGAAACGCAGTGATATTTAGGAAAAGTAAATGATATAATAGAGGGTAATGTAGGAAAAATAATTTTAAAAAAATACTAAAATTAAAATAATATGAACCATTCACTTCAACAAACAATTACACCAACATTTTTCCCGTTAGAGGCGTAATTTTATTGGCTCTTATTATAAAATATATAAAATAAAATTTTCCCAGGTTTGCATATTTAGTTGCTAAAGATTGCATATTTAAGTGTTCTCGTCCTTAGACATTTGGACGGTCATAGCATAAATACAACGAGTTGAAGAGTACAGGTCTTATAACGTTACAATGATTCGTCCATGTGCTTGTCCTATACTTAAGACATCATTTTGAGTAAAAATGAGGGGTCTAAACTCCTATCATTGGTATCATCAAAATCTCAATACGAGAGGTTCCTAACACATCTCGTCATGAATATTCCTAGTTGGGAAAGACATGTACCTCCAATTTGTGTGCATTGCGATAATCAAGCAACAACTGGTAGAGTATGGAGTAATTGTATACGTCGTAGACATAATACCATTAAGCAGCTTCATTCTTACAACGGATGTTATCTTTGTTGACTACGTAAAGCCAAAGGATAATATAGTAGATCCACTAACCAAAGGGTTGAGCAATGAATAGAGAAGTTGACATGATGAATGAGTCTAAAGTCCTCGGAATAAAGTTTTATAGTGGTCACCCAACCTAGTTGGCACCTAGGTTCAGGGCCGTTCCAATAAAAAATGGGGTCATGTGCAATATTTTAAATTGTGCCCCTTTTTTCAAATAATTTGTATATATAAATAATAGTTGCTCAAAAAAAAATTCAAAAATTCAAAATATAAATACGGTATAAAATATACATCTAAAATTTCATTGAACTTTTTTCCAATTTCACAATCATCTTGATTTTCTATATGATGATTAGCATCTAACAATTTTTCCTTAGCATCATCTTTTTGCACATTTATTTGGATTTCTTTTGTAATGAATTTTTCAAGAGCTCCCTTTTGAGATTGAGTTAGTTGTTCAATTCTTCTTTTCTTTTTACACTTTTCAAACCCAGATGAATATTTTCTAGAAGACATAATTATAAACCCTAAAGAAAAAATAAAAAATTAATTAGAAACTCTATGAAGAAATAATTAATCAAGAAACAAATTCTTGAATATATTATTC
>CM008345.1:13555032-13567178 GCA_002525835.2 Ipomoea batatas
GACTACTAGTCGAGGACGAGGACCATCCTCAGCTCGGCCTCCTCCCCCATACCCCTCACCTAGGCTATAGCCTTATGACCCACACCTAGATCACAATTAGGTCCAAAATATTTACCGATAAATTAATGATGACAATCTTTTCGTTCCTATTCATTAAGTATAGATTTGACTTTAGAGTGCAAACATTTTAGTAAAATGTTGTGAGTTTGGCTATTAAACCAGTAGCAGCTAGCTGTTGATGTGTGCGTGTGAGACAAACTGCATGCTAGCTCAGGATGTTGTCTTGTTGAATTACACAGGACCTTGTAAAAAGGTAGGTAGTACAATTAGCACATGCTAGAAGCCTAGAAGCTTACATGGGGTAGCATACATACTTTGTGGAGGGAACGGATAGCTGAAATCTATCTAACGAACTCCGAGCTACCGATGTAGTCTCTTCGTCTCATTTTATGTGTTTGGTTCGGTTAACGAGACTTGACTGAAGTTATTTTTAATTTAATTTTTCATAATATTAAGTTTAGTATTAATATACAAAATTTATATATTTAGAAACTACACTAAAAGTACTACTAAACAAAAAAAAATCAAATTTAAAAATAAGTAAAAAATAATAAAGAAAATAAATAAAGAAGAAAAAGTCGGTTTGACCAATGAATAGTAATTAAGTAGGACAGATAAAATGAGACAGAGAGAGTATTCAATTATGGGTAAGTGTCTTATAAGACCGTCTTACGGATTGATTCATGATGAAAATATAATACTTATGTTGAAAAATGTAATATTAATTATTAATAAATTGTATGTTAATTATAAGGAAAAGTATAATACCTTTAAATCAAAATGTAATATTTAAGTTTGAATAGTTACTCGTGAAAAAAAATGTACTACTATATGGATAAATTGTTTAATTGTTACTTATGCAATGAGATAAAGTGTAATACCTATGACAAAAAAATGCGATACTTTAGATGAAAAATATAATACTTTTAAATCAAAATGTAACATTAAGAGTTAAAGAGTTACGATGAAAATTATAATATTTTTTTGAAAAAATATAATACTTTTCAAAAATTCGATCCATCCCACATATGAACATTTGTGAGACAGTCTTATAGGATAATTTGCTTTCAATTATTCATCAAATGCATGTTGATGACAATGGTGATGATGATGATGATGATATGATCTCTCAGTCAATTAAACTGGACTACATGCCAGAAGCAAATGTATTGAAGGAATAAAAGATGAAAATGAAAGAGAAGAGAGCAAGAGGGTATTTGTACATGAAGGCCATGTTACGGTTGTCGGCTACCCTTTCCCTCTGATCCTCCAATCATTATTGCATGGACCATGGTCCACACAGCTGTGTGGACCAGAAATAAAAAGTACATTATTTTTGTACTGAAAGTACACTATTTTTATATTGTAGGTACATTATTTTAGGGTACATTATTTTTGTACTGAAGGTACATTATTTGATATATACTGTCAAATAATGTACCTACAGTACAAAAATAATGTACCTTCAGTATAAAAATAATGTACTTTTTATTTTTGGTCCACACAGCACACAGCTGTGTGGACCATGGTCCATGCAATAATTTGCCCTGATCCTCAAAGTGTTCCCGGTAAAGACAATGCCACAACCTTCTCTCACATACATCATATCTTATTGTCTACTCTAGCTCTCAGCCTTTTAGATTTATGGGGAATTCATTGAAATGGTAAGCTTTAAAATTTTGTGGATAAAAATAGACTAGTTTAAAAAATTGAGCTAATAACCCATTTTGGTCCTCCGACTATTATCTAGTACTTGATTTAGTCCCAAACTATTAAAAGTACCAAATTTAGTCCCCTGACTTTTAAAACAGTACCCAATGTGATCCTCCATTACAATTGCCATGTTTCCACCGTTATTTAGAAGGGCAAGGAAGTCATTTTATTATATCAAGCAAATTCCTTCCTTCTTAAAATGAACATGCGTCCAGAACAATACCCCTTACCTCCTATGCCCTAGATTCACGCCATTTGCAAATTCACTCATGCCATTTGTAGAAGAGGATGTTGCTGCTAAGGAGGATGCAAAACAGGGAGACTTCTCCAACAGTTTTGTTTTGTTTTTTTTTTCTTTTCTTTTACGATTGAAACCAGACTTGGTTAACAATTTTTTATAACAAATTGTTTGTATTTATTTATTAATTTATTTAGAATGGTTGACAAATGTCTTGTAGTTATTTAATTAGAATTGTTGACAAGTCTGTTTTTAGTAAATGCATACAGGTCATGCACTCATGTTGATTTTTTGATTGGTTTGATCCTCCAATGTGTTCACGGTTAAAGAAGATCATTCTCGGATTGTTGAAGAGGGTGAACCGAAATCAGGAACAAATTGAGAGGCTCAAAGCATTATTACGAAGTGGCAATAGTCCAAAAAATCATTGTAATGGGAAATGGCTCAAATGGTGCAAATGGCTCAAAGCATTGTTCTTGGTAGCAATAGGAGTAGTAATGATTAATGTCATGACAAATAAATGTGGAAAACCTAGTGATCTTTATAGGTTGCCATGAAATTATATAATTGCTCACTATTTTGTATTTACAATGCTCACTATATAATGTAACTTACATTCCATATTTATAGTTCTTATTTCATTGCTCATTCTTTATTTCATATTTAAATTGCTCATTGAAAAAGAGATTGCATAAATTGGGCAAAAAAGATATTCCATAAATTGGGCAAAGTATACCCCTTCACATTTTGATTTGTTTCTTTCTAACACTACCAACAAAAAGGAACCATTGCACCAAAGAAAAAACTCATGCTTATGCCAACCATGGCAAGACTGCCAACAAAAAAAACCATGGCTAAGACTGCCAACAAAAAGAAACCATGACAACAATTTGGTTTTTTTTTTCTTTTCTAACAAAACACAAATCATGTTAACACTACTAACAAAAACATTACCAACACTATCCACAGTTCATTCAAGTTCAACAATAGGTTCACTGAAATTCCATTTAAATTTGGTCTTGAACCCCATGGTAGACCTTGTTCGGTATTTTCTTGTAGCCACTTGCTTTGTCTTCACTTGCTTTCTCAACCCAAGAGTCTTATGTTTTTTTGGAAGTAGGGGGGGGGTGGTTGTTCAACTGGCCTTTCTTCTCTAACTTGCTTTGTCTTGACCACATCATGTGCTGGATTTTCTAAAAAAATGATATTTTTACTAATTGCACCACCTCATATCCTACTTCAACCTGTAACAAGCACATTAAACCACTACAACCTCAAAGTTCAATTTAAAATAAACTGTCAAAAGAATTGAGCCTTAAAAGTACCTCATGCGATGGAATTTCTAGATTCTCTGGCAGAATTAGGTTATGCACCACCTCATTTCCTACTCGAAACTGAAACAAGCACATTAAACCACTACAACCTCAAAGTTTAAACTAAATTGTCACAAGAATTAAGCCTTAAAAATACCTCATGTGATGGATTTTCTGGATTTCCAGGAAGATTTTAGGTTATGCACCACCTCGTTTCCTACTTAAACCTGAAACAAGCATATTAAACCACTACAACCTCAAAGTTTAAAAAAAAAAAGGATCGCAAGAATGCATGTCTTAGTGATGAGCACAAATGATGAGTGTAAAAATGGTGTAATGTCGTTCCGCTGAGGATTGGGGTTATGGCACGTAATTGTGTGAATTACCAGGCACTAGAGTATATGAATTAATAGAATCCAAGCAACAAAGACTGAATGATGTGGAATAAAGGAAAGCAATTAATTAAGGTTAAAACTATATGATAAAGGTATGGACCAGATTAGGGGGATTGTAACCTTGATGTTCTAACAAACTCAGAATTAGGGAAAGAATAATTAACCAACAGATTTATGGGCAATGCACAAAAGAATTCAACTCAGCTACTTTCGTAATCAATAAGTGAATTAGGCTGCAATTGCCCCACTGTCGTGATGCATCAATTATAACCTTAAGCTCCTAAGCATTGTAAGCCTCCAAAATTACCTCTACTTTCATAGCAGGAAAATTAGGTTAAAATTGATAAGGCTCGAGGTCTCCATCCAACTGTCGTTGTAATGAATCCCTCTCCTAGACTAGCAATTAATTCTGGCCACAAACCAATAACTAGTGCAAAGAAATCCCCAAATCAACATAAACTCTAGGTAAAAGATTCAATCCCTTTATGCAATTAATCATAAATCGAACATCAAGATTAACAATGGATCCCTAATCCAAACCCATAAGCGAATTACTCCCGCATGATGGGAGTAAACAAAACAAAGCAATAATTAATAACCCTAAACATTGCAATAAAGTAATAAAGGAATAAGAGAACTTAACTGATAAAGAACAAATCCAATCTTCAATCTTTGATTCCAATCTTGAAATTAACTAATCTAATGTGAACTGATCTAAACTATGCTAGGGAAATATAAAGAGAAGGGGAAATATAAACTAAAACTAACTAGGGTTCAGAACTCTGTAAGGGAACCTCCTTCAATTGTAGAGAATAGGTTAAATATATAGGAGGTAGATGGGCCTTGGCCCATTAGGCAACTTCCAATTCTTTTCCAACTTGTATTCTTCATTGTAATTCCCTTTTCATCCAGAACTTGTCCAAAATGTTCTAATATTCTTCCTTTGTTGTTCCTTGTAGATAATTCAGCACTTGGACAATATAACACACAAACAATTCCCAATTTCACTAGGATACAGAAAATAATCTTCAAAACAACTAGAATAAGGGGTGAATAATTGTACAAAATAGTAGATATCACTTAGTACCTCATGTGCTAGATTTTCTGGTGTAGATTCTAAAATAGGCTAAGACTCTGGATTCTCTGGTGCAGATTCTGGAATAGGATGAGATTGTGCTTCATTTGCATGTTTTGATGATGGAGTTGGCTAAAATGAAAAATTGATGCAATTAGATAGGTATAACTATTAAAGTATTCATAGTCAATAACAATAATGATTACCTGATTATTACCATTCAAAGACACACTTTCTACTGTTATGGCCTTTTTGTCTACACTTGGTGCAATGTAAAGTCACATGTGTCCTTGAAAGATGAACCTCATATACTATAAATCGATTTGCACTTCTTGGTTTTTGTTGAATCTCATTTGCTCCCTTATTCCTTAGTTTTTTTTTTGCCTTCTAGTTCTTGCAATGTAGCCAGGTGGTAGTGGTGCCACTCTTTGTGTTTCAGGCCATCCATTAAGACCAACCATAGGATTTATGCATCTTCTATAAACTGCCAAGTATGTTTCCTTTGTGTAACAGACATTAACATATTCAATAGGGCTTTGTATTTTCATCCATATGGCAGCAACAACATGTTTGTAGGGAATTCTAGTAAGATCTTACTTCCTGCAAGAACACATTATTCTTCCCCAATATACTTTCTCATGTTCATCTGTATACATCCCCTTCACTTCAAATAACATCAAGTCACACTGAATAGGCATATATCCTCCAACAACTTTCTCAATGACAACTAATTCTTTAAATATATTTGGGCAGATTGAGCCTTTCCACTTGTTTGCTTCTTCCCTTTCCTCAAATAATCTTTTCATTAAAATCCCCCTCAAACTCCCAAGACAAATTTTTAGAGGATTTTCTCTTACATCTAGTATCATTGCATTAAAGCATTTAGATACATTATTCACCAGCATATCACACAAAACATGGTCATTGAAGTGTGATCTTAACCATTTACTAGGGTGTATGTCTAACGGCCATTCAAATGCACCTAAATCCATTTTTCATGTTTCTCATTAATGTGGTAAACTGATTTACTGTAGTAGCCCTAACGACACTCCACAATTTATCTTTAACAGCTTTTCCTTGAAAACTAGTTGTCTTCATATTTACACACAAGTGTCTAACACAAACTCTATGGCTAGAATTTGAGAAAACCGATTGAAATGCAACAATTAAGCCTTTTTGTTTGTCAGAAACAAAAGTGAGGTAATGCTCAACAACTTCAGTAATCTCCAAGTCATGTTTTAGTAATTGTAGAAACCAAACCCAATAGTCTTTATTTTCTCCCTCAATAATTGCATAAGCAAGGGAAAAAATACCATAATTAAGATCTAATGTTGTGGCAGTGAGCAACTATTCACCATACTTGGCCTTCATATGGCAGCCATCAACTCCTATAATCTCCATGCCTCCCAACATACATACCACATCATAAACCTCTTCATCCCTTTTTTTTCAACCGCATTACTCAATTTGACTATAAGAGTTGTGTTTGGGTTAGTTCTTTGTATCTCAAGGTAGTAGCTCCAAAACTTGTTAAAATAATCTTCAAGGTCTCCTTTAATTGCAGCCCTAGCAAGCTTCATGCACTTAAATGCTTGCCTCTTAGTTACAGTAAAATGCTCATCAATACAGACTTTAGCCCTAAACTCCTTGGTTGTCCATGTAGAATGGTTTTTTACTTCATTCTTCCACCATTTTGCCAACACACTTGCCTTTACCATTATGTTTTCTTTCACCTAATGACACTCAACAAGGGCATCATTAAAGGTTGTAACCTTCCAAGTATTAGAATTTGTGTTTAACCTAAAAGTGATTGAACATAGGCATCCATTTTGTTTGCAATTCACCATACACCTCACCTTATCATTTTTGTAGAAGTTTAAATCCTTCACATTCTTAAAAGTATAATGTAGTATGGTCTCTTTAAAATAATATTTTGTAGCATATTTCAATCCAATACCAAATACAAGGCAATCCATGTCAGTACTAGCCCTAAAATGTGGCCATCTTTAGTTCCCCTTCTTCATCACAACCATGTGGTGACCTTCATAAGAATATTCAACCTCTTTGTCAATATTTTGCCCTGCAACTTGTTCTTCACCCCCACCTTTAAAACTTGCCAATATACCATCATACTCCACAGTTGGATCAATTGATTTGGAAAATTCAATGTCATCAAGCCTACCTCTATTGCAATCATCATCACCTTGTTTATTGTAATCAATATACAATCATAAAAATATAAAATACATCCTCACTACCCTCCTCTTCTTCATTGTAATCAATATTACAATTATGCAACACATCCTCACTAACCTCCTCTTCACTTACTACATTCAATTCACCCAAACTAACCCATAACTCAACTTCTCTTGCCATACCTTCAAAATCTATTAAATCCTAGGCCTCTAAATCTAAAATCACCTTAGTTAATTTATCCCCAACCAATGCGTATAAATTGTGATTCTCAATGTTGTGCCCTAAGTTATTAAGTAGATCCTTAACAGTCATAAAATCCCATTCATCTACTTCAACATGGTCAAAGTAATCTGTGTAGCCTCCCACATAGGTAGTAGGTTCAGAATGACTTAACGTTCCCTCCATGTTTAATCTTAACTGTAAATAGTTCATTTTCTTCTCTTGATTTCAGTAGTTAAACAAAATAATAAAAATAAAAATAAAAATAAACAAACAAATATTAGAAAGCACCAATAACTCAAGTCAATATGTGGTCCCCAACAACAATTAAATATACATGGTCTATAATAAAGGCAACAAAGGACATGGCAGTGCTTACATAGCAGCATTTCGAGGTATTAAACAAAGAATCTACACAACCTATACTAAAGAATCAATAAAGCAATAAAGATGGAAAGTAAATGGTTCCTACCATTACCACCAGAATACAACCCAAAACAATTACAATAAACTACACACCATAGACCCTACACTACCATTCGAATAGTATATATACCAAAAACATCTAATTTACACCGACTTTGGCACTAAAAAGTCGAACAATCAAAAAGCAAGGTCAAGAATCACATACCGTAATTTGGGATTTCACTGCTTCCAAGCCTTCTACTATAGCACATTCTTGAAGTAAAATCGGCCAACCCTAGCTAATCTTAGTGCCACTTCGAGTTGAGTTCCAGTTTATGCTTTGATTTCTACTATTTTCATACAATTAGCGAGCTTTTTTTCCTCAACTAGGGTAGATAATTTGTTTTTAAGCGAGTGAGAGATGGTCAAATGG
Organism: Ipomoea batatas; assembly: GCA_002525835.2. Classification (NCBI taxonomy): domain Eukaryota; kingdom Viridiplantae; phylum Streptophyta; class Magnoliopsida; order Solanales; family Convolvulaceae; genus Ipomoea; species Ipomoea batatas. The sequence continues at coordinate 13,563,080 of CM008345.1, forward strand.
AGTTGTGTCAGAGACCAGAGGAAAAATTGGGTTTTGCCCAAATAAAATTATTACTTTGCCTTCAAAATAAGGGTGGATAGATGCCAATTGTAACGGTGGACCACATTGTGTGTGATTTTAAAAGTCAAAGGAATAAATTGGGTACTTTTAATAGTTTGGGACTAAATCAAGTATTAGCTAATAGTCGGAGGACCAAAATGGGTATTAACTCTTTAAAAATTAGTTTGGCAATTACATTTCACAAACTAACCATGTTAAAAAACGTATTTGTTGTATGTGTTTCACATCATCTTAAAATTATTTTTAAAATTGTAAAAAAAAACAAAAAAACAAAAAACTCAAATGCAATTCATACATTCTTTTGATGGTATTTTTAATTTTCAAATTTTTTGTATTTCTCTATGGCTAGAATACATCAAATGCATTTGGCTTAAGCATTTGATGTACTGCATATGCCAAATGCAAACACATTTACCATATGCCTTTGATCCATAATTTTTTTAATAATAGGATTAAACACAAAGAGAAAATGCGTTTGACCCCTTTATATCATCTTCCCCAATCAAACACTGACTAGATGAGAACTGAATTCAAGGATACCAGCCGACCAACGCAAGGTCTTCACCTAGAGATACGAGGGTCGGGAGTTGTCTGAGCAGCCGAAGAGCACATGCTCGAGTCGTGGAGCCTGGAGTTTGCTCGATCAACAACCACACTTGCATGGATGTAGACCAACCGATGGCAAGGTACATCACCTCCTCGGAGAGGGAGGAAATAAGCCTAGATAGAATTGCTCACCTGCTCTTGTTGCACCCATGCCACACGAGAAAGAGAGGAAGTCGCTGGTCCTAGAGCGTCGGACGCCACTAGTGTAGTATCAACAGTCGTTGTTGGTGTGGTAGCAGCAGTCAAACAAGGAAGAGAACCATCAACGCAACCCAATAGATTTTGATCATTGCAAGAGCGATATCAATTACGCTCGCCAAAAGAGATAATTACGGGTGGTGAATTTTATGGGAACAAAGTGGTGTGGGATGGACAAAGAGTTGTTAGGCCACTGCAAGGGACCGGGATGGCGGCATCGAAGACAGTCAGAGGAAACTTCGTCAAAGTTGTACGACCATGAGAAATTTTGGAACAACTGATACCAAATCAGAACTGAATTCTAAAATATCATTCACAGTAGAATTGTACAGACTATAAATACAAGAATTCTTGTAAAAGTCCTATTACAAATTGTAAACGCGAAAAACTTGAATTGTATATATTCAAAATTCAAAGTATCTATTACAATGAAGTAGCATGTATCAAACGAAAAGGGGGTACAATCTCTGTATAAAAGTCCTTTGATTCTCTACTAGAAGTATGCTGATTGGAAGTATGCCGAATTGGAAGTGTACCGAGTTTGGAAGTGTACCGAGTTCAGAGTATACTGAACTGGAAGTATGCCAAGTTAGGAATATGCCGAACTGGAAATGTTCCTTGTTGAAGGGCGTCCGAAGTTAAGTAGCTTGTTCTTCGTTGAAGGGCTAATATGCAGCTTGATATTCAAAGAAGGGCTTCTGGTGATTAAACAACGTGTTCCTTAGCGCAGATATATTGCAGGCATATTCCAAACGATATTCTGGCGAGATTTCGGCAGAGTTTCGGTATGCAGATCTTCAGAGCTCCCTTTCCTTGAAAATGAAACCACTATTTATAGTGGTGGTGTGTAGAGAAAATCTAACAACCCTATCCCTTTTGTTAATTCCTATATTTAATTTAATTATTTGAATTAAATATGAGAATGTATCTGGAAACTATCATGTCTAGGTTCATGATTTTATATTTTTGAACCAATTTATAATATCCACAATTTCCCAAAATTATGCAATCCACATATATTCTTGATGGGCCAAAACCAAGTCAAAATCCGTCAATTTAAGCGGCCCAATTGACGCAAATGGCCTGGTCCAACTCAATTAAATATATTTTTTGAATTTGGGCCAGCAGTTCAGCAGCAATTACTTTTAATTAATTAATTAGACCAACCAATTATTTATTGGGCTATTTAATTAACCCAATTAAATAAATATAGGCCTAATTAATTAAAGTAATTAATTTAACAACCAATTATCCGTCACGGCCCATTTAAATTTTCAGTGCTTACACAAATATAACAATAAATTCCTAATAATAATTTATAATTCATAAAATTAGTTCCTACAAATATTAATGTTCAAACACAAATGTCAAATTGAAATTAAAACCACACATATTGAGGAGAAATGGCCAAAAGGGTTTTAATTGGGAGGGGTAAATGATATCTTTTATTTAAAATAATAAGGATAAAGTTGGAAAAAGTTAAAAAAACTACTAGCTTATTTTTGAAAAGTTACCTAAAGTAGTTTTTCAAAATAAGCTCTTATTTTAAGCTACTAACTTAGTTTAAAAACATTACCAAACAGAGTTTATACCTTATTAGTAGCTTAAAATAAGCTATAAGCTCCTAAATAAGATCTGCCAAACAGAGTCATAGAAGAACAAGTCATATAAGTTCTTCTTTTGAGATTAAGCTATTTGAGTTTTGGAGGCTCTTCACTGAAGTGTTAAGGGTATCTAATTATGTACAAAACCTGTCTAGAACCCCACCCGATCCACCATGTGTGTATACACATACATAGTAAAATATGTAATAGTATGTAATTATAAAAGTTTTTATAACTTTGGGTAACTTTTTACTATTTATATATCTAAACTACAAAGTTTATTGTTAAAAATAAACAATTTAGTTATTATAAGAGCATTCCTATCAGAGAAATAACTAGTTCATGGCTTTAAAACTGATGTGGGAAAGGATTGTTTCATTCTTGGTTGTTCTTGCAAATGACAAGTTATTGTCATAAATAAATAAATAAATAAATAAATAAATAAATAAGTAAATAAATAAATAAATATATATATATATATATATATATATATATATATATATATATATATAACAAAGAGCTGGCGGCCACTCTCAATCTTTCTTTGTTTTTATTTATTTATTTTTTTAAATTCTTGCGGTTGCGACACAGGCACATTGCAATCTTTTTTTGAAAAACATTTAATTTTTTTTATTGTTTTATTATTTATATTATAAATTTATCACAAATTTTAATTATATAATATATATTTTGAATTAAATTTTGAATGATTTAATTACAATTAAAATTAAAATGATTAAAATAAGTAGTGCAACAATGTAAATTAATTTAAATGTTAATAATTATCATTTTAATTAAATTTAAGTATGTTTATTTTAATTAATTTTTATAATTATAAATTTATAATTCAAATAATTAAAATATAGAATAGAAAATCGTGGGCCCATAAAAAACTGTGAAAAACTTCAAATTGATGTGGAGAACAGTTTTTATGATTGAGTGAGATAGTGGATGATGAGATGGAATGCGGGGCCCACAAAAAACTGGAGAAAAAACTCTAACGGATGAGGATGCTCTAATTGAATATTTCTATTATTTTATGTTTTAGTATAACTAATTAATTTTTTTTTAATGTTTTCAAAAAAAAATTAAATTTTTTAATTTATTATGTATAAGTAATTGAAATATTATTTTTTGAATAAAAATTAAGAACATGATAAGTGGTGAATACGGTACTGGACACTCGAACCCGGTGGGGGTGGATTTAAAAAAATTCACCCGAAGCGTGTTGGGAGTGGATGTGGGTAGAGAAAATATAAGGTGTATCGGGTAATAGATGTACCCTTCCCAACCCATTAATAACCTCAAAACGCACGAACTGAGTTGCCATATATTTAATACTGCAAAAATTAAGTTCAGTATAAACTAACATTTTCAACTAATGCATTGGACCACGTATATGTAAACCAAAGAGTTAATTCCAGAAATAGTCCTTCGACAATTAACTTTTACCAATTTTTATCCTCAACTTTTAATTTGATCAAAGTTGGTTCCTTAACTATTGATTTTGTACAAATTTTGGTCATTCTGTTAAATCTATGTTAAATACGTGCTAAAATTGAGGGCAAAAATATAAAATCAAATATTTTAACCTTTGTTGTTCACTTTTTTAAGTATTGATTTTGTACCAT
>CM008345.1:13592895-13605701 GCA_002525835.2 Ipomoea batatas
CATGGATAACCCAACTTCTAACCAAGTATAATTACATACACGCCTAACTCCATGATCACTAACAATTACAAATTACGTCTTTTGCGTACGCCCAACTACACACACGCACACATTACTCAGATTTATGCACACACTCATCATCTGTATCGAACACACCTACGTAAATCATAACAATTTAAAATAAATTCTCTAATCAAAATGTTTCAAACCCTTTTCTGCACACACCTATGACTATCAACAAAAACGAAAAAAAAAAGTTGCAATACACATAGCATACGAAGCCCATTTATTTTGCTTTCATTGACAAAAATGACGCACTACCCAATCAAAACGCACACCAGTTCAAATAAACAAGCACGGGTATATATACACGCCTAACGCCAATGACGCACACCTTCGAACCACAAGACCACACACATACGTACCCAATTATATTAAAAATTAATTGACAAACAAAACATCCCTAACCCTTAATTGCCTTATCACTAATTTTTCATGCACTTCCAAAGTAAAATTAACACAGCTTCCAAAAAACAAGGGGGGGGGGGGGGCGTTTGCACACGCTAACCCCATAGACATCTCAACTTCTAACCAAGTATAATTACAAACACACCTAACTCCATGATCACTAACAATTATAAATTACATCTTTTGCACACGCCCAACTACAGACACGCACACATTACTCAGATTTATGCACACGCACGTCATCACTATCGCACACACCTACATAAATCATAAAAATTTAAAATAAATTCTCTAATCAAAATGTTCCAAACTCTTTTCTTCACACATTTATGAATATCAACAAAAAGGAAAAAAAAATTGCAATACACAAAACATGCAAAACCCATTTATTTTGCTTTCATAGACAACAATGACACTATACCCAATCAAAACGCATACTAGTTCAAATAAACAAGCACGAGTATACGCACATGCCTAACGGCAATGGCGCACACACCTTCGAACCAGTGTTCCCTTTTGTTGGTCAAGAATCGAGAGAAGCAAGCCCCGAACCGGATTACACCCCCGGACAAGCATGGGGTGTAACCCCGATGCAATTTGAAGATGACAACATTGCAACCAAAGGATATCTTCTATCACAGATGAATGACAAGCTCTTTGACATCTATGTCAAGCAAGACTCGACAAAGATCATTTGGGAAACACTATCACAAAAATATGGTGCAAATGATGCTGAAAGTCAAAGTGTCAGAAATAACAAGAACAAAAGGAGTGGAAAAATCAAGAAACAGAAAAGAGTCTGCTTCGTGTGCAGTAAGCAAGGACACCGAGCGTTTTAATGCTATTACCGCAAGGGCAAAACTAATGGAGGACAAAACTGAACCAGATTGAACCATAGATCAACTGGACAAGAACAAGATGAGTATAGCATTCCCTTAAATAGTAGTTGTTTTTGAATAACTCGTATTTGCTCTAGTTTCTGATAGCTCGCATAAAATGAGATATTACTATATTAGTAGTACTAAATGTTAGTTGAATTGTCTAAATCTTTTGATACATGTTAGTACTTATTAGTGTGTTGATAGCATGGAAAAGTCACCATTCTTGGATACTCTGTCTAGGAAGGTGGTTTTAAGTAAACCTTTGTTTCACCACTCGACCTGTGAGTATTTAAGAAGTAGGGGGTTGATCATGCAGGCTAGTGAAACGCTACTTGATCCTCACCTGAAATGAGGTTGACTTTAATATGTTATTAAACATTCAAAGCCTTGCAATAGATATTGCTTAAGTAGTGCAATAATAGTGTTGTGTAAATTGCCATTTTATAAGTGGGAATTCATTTTGGGAATAAATATGAAACTTGTATAAATTTGCATTACATAAGGCTATATATGAGTTATGTAGTAAAGAGAAAATTGTGAAGTTGAAATTTAAGTAAATAAATCTCTCTCCAATGCATGTCAGTTTGGATCTTTGAGTATGAGATCTAATTTTCTCAAGAAAGTATGTGAAACTTATGATTGTGATGTACAATCTGAAGCAATATGCAATAAACATTATCTCTATATATAATATGCTGACAATGAACGTTTATACATATTATTTCAATTCTTAATTGAATCTTTTTGAAGATCTACGGAGGTTCTTATATAAAGGAAAATCCTAGTGGTTTGAGGCAACTTATTTGGTTGAAATATATTTCACTATTAATTGTGTATTAACCAAGTACATAGTTGCTATAAAGTCTGCATAGCACACTATGCTCTGGGTGAGAAAACAAATATTTTTGAGAAAATTATTTGTAAGTGTTGTATTGTGGGGGGAAGTAAATTCTGTACATTTCCTTTTAGAAGCTTGAATGTTGTACCTAGAACAATGTTTCATGTTAAGCATGAAAATCTCAAGGGAATTACTTGTGAGTAAATAAATAAAGTACATATCAAAGTGTATGTAAGTTTGATCGAGAATATCAATTTACTTTATAAGAAAAGACTAATTATGATGTTAGTCGCTGAATTATTGGGATGAACTAAAACCCAAGAGGTGATGAATTCGTGGTGGATCTCACTTTTGTGGTCAAACGAAGCCATGGAAAGAATCACAACGTAGTACACTAGTTGGTCATTCCAATGATCTATGTACTGGTGAGGTTGAGCTACAGCTCTTAATGAATTTATAACCCTATGAGATGGGTGGTCCTATTGAGACGGACTTAATGAATTCACCGCTTAATAATTGAGAGATGAGCATAAAATGCTCTTAATGATTTCACACTCCAATTTGGGTAGTCTATATTGAGATAGGCTTAAAGAAATCACCTACCTAAGTGAAAAAGGTTAACCACCTTTCTGAAAGATAATGAGCTATCTTTCCAGAGCACTCTTTGGCATCCGTATGTCCAATTGAGTAAAAATATATGAGAAGCATGATGTTCTTAGTGAACCACAAGATTTAGGTCTTTAACTACTCTGTAGTCTTTATGGGTGGTCTATATTGAGATAGACTTGACAGAGTTAAATGTCTATATTGAAAGGCTGAGCACAAAGTGTTCTTAATAATTTCATTTGGGTGGTCTATATTGAGATAAACCTAACGAAATCACCTACTTGAGTGAAAAATGATTAACTGCCTTTTATGAAAGATGGTGAGCTATCTTTCTAGAGCACTCATGAACTTTTGAGGTTCAGTGATCAGTGGATATGTGTCCACTATGGGTGGTATAGCCACTTCGTGAACATCCACTAAACCATTCTTGCATAGCTAAATAAGCTATGTAAGCAAAATTCATAGCACTTGGTCTAGCAAGCCAAGAAGCTGAGTGGTTAAGAAATATGTTGGTAGATGTGCAGTTGTGGGGGAGTCCAACAACTTCAGTACCTATGCATTGTGATTCACAAACTGTCATTTGTGTTGCAAAATTGGTGTCTAAAATGAGAAGAATAGACACAGAAAAGTTAGACATGAGTCTATACGACAGTTAATTGTTAAGGTGGTGATCACAACGGAACATGTGAAGTCCGAGAGAAATATAGTAGATCCTCTCACAAAAGGTTTAAACCGGAAAGCCATCCTTGAAACATCAAGGAAGATGGGTTAAAACCTAACCTATGCGGTAAGGGATTCATGATGGATATACCACTAAGGTGGTCAAAACAAAATCGTGGAAAGACTTACGCCTGACTTGTAAAATAGTCATAATTCACTCTGTAGCCTAGAATGCGTAGTCTATGTTGAGATAGACTTGACAGAGTTAAAGTTTATGTTGAGATAGACTTGACGAATTTAAAAAGTCTACATTGAGGTAGACATGACGGGAATTTGTGAATGTTGATGTGTGCATTAGAGTTCAAAATTTCTCTGACCAATGAGTTCAAGATTCATATCACTCTTGTGAAGAAAATTACTCAGTGTCACTATGTGTTAGTTCAAGAGCTGATTCACTAACATTAAAATCAACTTTGGTGTATCGCTCAGACAATTTTTTTCCAGCCTTTCTTTTGAATGGGTGGGGGATTGTTGGAAATCCATTCATAAAAAGGCTCTTCAACATAATTTGTTTTAATTATTATTGGTTGCCTCCTAAATATTTGGACATGTCCACAGAAGTGTTCTTCCGCAAGTTGTGATATGTGGACCATTCAACAATAATCTTCCACTATTATAGCTCATATTTTGTGGTGTGTATGAAAGAGTTGGTTAAATCTTGTGCTATAAATAGCCATGCTACCAAGGTCCAGAAAACACACAACGAATTGAGAACTTCTCCTCTCCCTTTCTTATCCTCTATTGTCTGAGCACATAAATATAATCTGTGTTGCTAATCGAGAGCGTCCCGGACCGTCACAGGAAATTAAACGCTTTTAAGGTAGTGTTTAATAACACGACACAGATTTTCTTAAGCCCGTATTTGTCCTTATTTCCTAAAGATTGTCAGTTTCGGTTGACGTTGTGTACATTTTACCCAACATACATGTACGAATGGACACTAATTAGGTAAACATCAAATTTCTATAGGATTTTAACATACAATTATTCATCATCAAATCTCAATAGGAAATTTTCTACCACAAGAAATAATTTACACTATAACAATAATTCATGCTTCAAGAAATCACATAGGAAAATTCATAGCTTGAATCAACCACACAATTATGTTTTAATCATGGATTAAAACACCATATGGGCAAAACATGAAAATGAAATCCTCTTACTAAAAGGCTACTTTTCTTCAAAAATTCATTAGGCTTCAAAGGAAATTTCTCCTTCTTCTAACATCATCATCAATCCACCAAATACAACAACCACATACATATAAGCATATTAGAACTAATTAAAATCTTATCTCTAAACTACCCATAAAATAAAATAATAAAACTAAGGGACTTTCTATACTTGAAAGATTATGACCCCAACTCCTTGAAGAAGAATAATAATTTTTTTTATATGCTCTCACGAAAAGACGAAGAAGAAGAAGAAAAGGGAGGAAGAAAAATGGAGAATTATTTTCCAACTCTCTCAATTTTTGGACAAGCACAAAGGGGAAGGAAGAACGGATTTCCTCCAACTTAAATTCATCATGAAGGGATTAAAGGTGGGGATTATGGTCATAACTGGCCATTAGTGACCATAAGTTGAGGTAAGTGAAAGGGTGGTATATAATTAGGTATAATAAAAATATTTAATATAATATTATTATATAGTATATTTTGTAACATACTACACATTTAATATAATACATATACATATATACATGACTAATAATTCAACTATAATATATTTAGATATGTATATGTATATAAAATAATATATTTTAGTTATTAATACATAATATGATATAATCATAAAATATTTTGATAACATTGGTACCTACTTGACACAATTTATTTAGAAGCGGTGTCAATATTTCAATATTTTATGTACATAAAATAAGGTACACAAATAATATAATAGAGTTAATACCCAAAATTATTCTCGACTATAATGGTTTTTCACAATTTTGTCCTAAACGACTTTGGTGTCATAAAGTAGTCCCAGACTTTTGTGTTATCACTCAAAATTGTCCTCCATTAGTTAAGGTGTCAAACGGGTGTTAAGTACAGGGGCAATATAGTCATTTCATGTTGAACACTTCTCAATCGGTCTCTTCGTATGTGTACACCAGTCTTCGCCGGTAAAGATGATCACGTCGACAATGGCGGACCAAGATTTTTCACACAACTGGTTCTTCGCCGGAATTTTTCTCTGGGCTCGGTTGATTTGCCGGAATTTGTCGACTGAATTCACGTTATGACATCAACCCTCAAGTGATGGTAACTCCCCAAATTCCTGTCACAAAGCAGCGACAAATAGTCGCTCAACCTTCCTAGAGATAGTTAGACTCGCAACCCCAAGATCTTGACCCAGAAGAAATTCAATCAGCAAATCGGTAGCGAAGATCCGATTGAGAGGACTATCGATATCACTGTCAACCCGACGCTACTTAGCGTAGGAGCGCTTTTGATCGTATTCAACAAAGTGCTAGGTCTCGATTTGGACCCCAAGATAACCATGATCACTCGAGACATTGGAAGCACGCTATGATCTAGAGAGGAAGGCAAGACAGGACGATTGACGACCAACCAAGCAGGAGAGAGAGGCATTCAAGCTGAGAGGATAGTACCCATCATCAGCTGGACAAGATGCAGGAGAGAATTGATTATTTACAACAGGAGCTTCAAGAAAAGAACATTGCGGGTAAAGAACCGCCTAGTCCACTAATCGCCACTCCTTTCACCGGCAACGTCATGAACACGCACTACCCACAAGATCTCAGGATCCCGTTGGTACGAACTTACATCGGAAGGTCTAATCCACAGGAACACATTGACATGTATTATGGCAACATGTTGATGTTAGGAGTAAATGATGCAGTCATATGGTGATCTGTAGCATGGTCGCATCTCCTCCGGCCGCAGACGAAGAAGATGACTCAACAATCGACTCCATCTCACCGAAGACGACCTTCTACAAGCCGGTCGACGTAATCGCAAGCCTGGATCGCCGACGACGTCTTCTACCAGATTGCCCAGGCGACTTCTCCGTGTTGCCTTCTCTAGAAGGAGCCAATCGCAACCCAGCAAGCGCCTAGCCGCCAGCAGGCACGACCGAAAAAAATGCAGAACCGCTGAAGAAGATAAACGACAATCGCAAAGTTTTACGTAAAGAAAAACACCTTTTTCTTCTTCCTTTTTTTTATATATGTATTATTATTATTATTATTCAATATTCAATAAATCTCATATAGGTAAACGGACAATTTTACCCTTTCATTTGACATCAACTTAACCAAAATTTGACGAAAGGACCAACATTGGAAAAAATTTGAAAGTCAATGGACCTAAATTGTCCAAATTAAAAGTCGGGGACTAATTTTGGAAAATCAACATAGTCGGAGGACCATTGCTGGAATTAACTCATTCCATAATAGGGGTTTGGCAAGAGAACCATGCAGGGAAAGCTTTGGAGGCTTTGAAAGAGATCCAATCCAACATGCAACTGTGATTCGCAAGGGGAATAAGCTTCCAGCTTACCTACTAAGGATGTTGTTCTAGGGAACATTGTTGAGTTGAAAGTAAGGGATAAAGTGCTGGCTGACATGAGAGTATTTAGTTTAATTAGCTTAACCCTCTGGCTTGAGCAGGGGTCCTTGACTAGAGAGAGTTCTTTGAGTCATTTGCAGAATAGAGATGGTGAGGTTGTTACAGACTCAAATAATTAGGGGGACACAATTGAAGAAAACAAAGAGAAAGAAACATTTGAAATTGTTGCACTGTTGAAGGCCGCAAAATGGAGTAACCTTGAGAAGATACAACAGGTGCACTTAAAGCTATAGGGAAGTTATTTGTTCAAGAATTCTATGTGAACTCTACTCAAATATAAGTAGTACAGTTTGAATCAGATGTGTTAAAGAAGTTTGTTGAGATTGAACCTATCATCATGTTACTAACCATTTTCCTTGATTGATCCTTGGGGACAAGGATCCAGTAGAGGGGAAGGTGTATAACACCCTAAGGAAATGGAAGTAAAAAGCAAGAGGCCGAAGAAGATTGGAACCGGTAGAAGAAGTAATAATTAGAACGGCGTCGGTTTCACTCCCTGAACTGTTAAGTTTGTTGCTGAGTTGTTATTAGATATTTTCCTTTTCTTAGTATAAATATGAAATAAAAATTGTAATGAAAATTAATCAAACTATTATCTTTCTTCTTCTCCCTCCTGCAAATTCTGCTCTTCTTCTTTGTCCTTCAATTCTCCATTTTTTATGCTTTTGTTTACTAGGGCATTACAGGACCACGGCAAGTTGAAATTCAAAGTCCGAGGATCATCGATGGTCAATTTAAAACTTTAAGACTAAACATGGCCAAATTACATACTGGTCATAAAAATAGAGATCAATAAAACTATTTTTTTTAAAAATCTTTGATTTTTTTTCCTTTTTTTGCCGGTTTTTTCTTCTTTTTATCAATTTTTTTTTTTAAATTCCTTAACAACCGAACAGACTCTAGCTAATATGATGCTTTGACCGATGGATCAGGCAATGGGTGTGCTGGTCGGACTTTGCAATGAATAACCTGGCAGATGATGGTGGAGATGTCGTCTTCGGAATAGCAATGTAGATAGGGAATGGCATGTTGATGAATGGTTGATGGCTCCCTAATGGCGCTGTATAGAAATATTGATGCAGCCAACGGATGGCCTGCTATAGTGATAGTAATACCAGACTTGCGTAATGGGTTTTTGGATTGATTTTTTTTTTTCTTTTTGGGGGGATTTTGTGTATATAAAAAACAAAAAAAAATAGTTTGATGCAATAAAGTACCAATTGTTACGACCCTAAATAAGACCTTAAATCCTTAATGGATAGGAAATCTTTCAAACAGACTTTTGGTACTTTTGGCTCCTAATTATATTCAAGTCCGGGTAAATTTCAATTTTACACTTAAAGAATGTGAGAGCTTCAAGAAGAATAATTAAGAGTATAATAATTATACATTTCTCTTTAGTTCTCCAATAGTTATATGCAATGGACCTATTTTCACTAAATTACTCACACCTATAATAATTAAACTGCTAAAATATAATGATTTATTCTAATATACATAATTTTCTTTTACTAAATTGTAATCAATTATTGCCTAATTGCTCACCATAATTTGATTATTTCCTTTCATACAGTCCACTAATAACTAAGTACTTCTTTCATTTTATTTATATCACTGATTACTAGTATACTAAAAATGAAGGCAAATTATGCTGTAGACCTGGGTCCAAAACTACGTCGTTTTTGTATTTTTTTTTTAAACATATTGTTGAATATAGAGTTGTCCAAAAATGTGTGAATGTAGAGGTTTCAAAGTGTGAATGTGGAGTATATATCGTGAATGTATATTTATGATTGTGTGAATGTAGAGTTGCCCAGAAATGTGTGAATGTGGAGGTTTCAAATTGTGAATATGGAATATAGAAATCGTGAATGTAGAGTTATGCATGTGTGAATCTGTAATAGAGTTAAGAAGTTCTAGCAACTTGTAGCTTTGTAATGTGTGAATGTGGAGTTCTCAAGTTGTGAATATGGAGTATAGGACCTGTGAATATAGAGTTTTGAAAGTGTGAATGCATAACAGTGGTAATATAGTTACTAAACATATAATCCTGTAATGTGTGAATGCGGAGTTTACAAAGTGTGAATGTAGAGTATAGTGTATGTGAATGTAAAGTATAGTGTATGAGAATGCAAGGTGGACCTGGGTCCACGGCATAACAACCCAAAATGAACCATCCAAATAAACATTCAGTATATTAAGAATAAACATAAATGTCAATCAATTCCACCTTGCAATATAGACCATAGTATAATAATTGCCCCTCCAACGCACTCATATATACGCCCTGTTTGGTAAAATAGTTAATCTATCAACCAATTTTGACTTATTTGACCATTATTCGCTATTTGACTTGATTAAAAAATCAATATAAGTGTTTGATTAATCAACTTTTTATAACTCCAAAATGCTAAAATTCAAAAATTTGCAACTTTTTCAATTAGCTTTTTGAGAAAAGAAATTATACCAAACAGCTATCAACTAACAGCTAATTTACCAAACACTTTTCTACAATCAACTAATGTTATCAACTAGTTATATCGTCTAGCATAATCAACTAACAACCATTTATCAAACATGGGCATAAGGTGTGTATATTTATTTATACAATATAACCAAAGGTGAAATTAGCATTAATACTATGTTCCCACTGACTTAACGAAAAATAATCTTACATTCTTGTTCCATTTTTATAAAGATAAACTTTTTGATTATTTGTTTGAGAGCACGGATTTACCTCATTGTTGGCTTAAAATGGTGTTATATAAATTATTGGTAAAAATATAAATTTCAATCCTAGTCAGAATAGAAGAATCAAAAGAGCAAGAAAAAGTCATCATAAAGTCCCAGTCAATGGGATCTTGCCAAAGACTTTGTGGTCAAAAGCATGAAGTAACTCTCTCAAATTAGAGGTCATGGGTTCAAGCCTTGTTACTTTAAAATGTGCTTAGTTCAAATTTTTTCTCAATACCAGAAGTACCACAAAGATTAGGAATTTTCCGATCTGCATTGAGAATCTTTTTGTCACAATTAGTGTCCTAAACCAATCCTCACAAATTCACTTCTTTAGTCCAACCCATTCTTCAATTCTCTCTTTACACAGCATCTAAATAATCCAAAACTGGAAAGATACATAGAGATGTTCGAGGGTTGTTATGCCATGAACTCGGTCCACCTTGCAAAATGGACCCGGATTCATATCCACAATTTTAGAACTCTATATTCACAATTTTAGATCTCAATATACAAAATTACAGAACTCAATATTCACAATGCTTAAACTCTATATTCATAATTTTTTAACTCTATATTCACAATTACAAAACTAAATAATTATATATTCACAATAAAACTTTATATTCAACAGTATAACACAATTTTTGAATCTATATTCACAATTTTTGAAACAATTTCACAATTTTTAATATATTCACAAAATATTCCAAAAGTGTGTTTTGGACCTCGGTCCACCTTGCAAGGTAGACACGGGTCCATAGCATAATTTGCCGAGGTAGGGAAGGTCGGGCAATTGAGAAGCCTTTTTCCATGCTTTTTTCTTTTTTCATTTTTCTGTATACTCATACATTCATTTGCAAAATTTCTATTTTGAGATTTGTTCCACTTGGATTGAATTTGAAGGATGAAGATGGTGGCTTATTTGTGGATTTGGTGTTTGAGTTTGAAATGTAGCAATGATCAGAAAATGAAAAGCATTCAAGCAAGGATTTACATGTATTTTGAATTAGTAGAGCACATAGTATGTGGACAAGAGTGTACAACTACAATCAATCAATCTCAAGGCTGTATACCATGCAATAATACCACCACCTGCAGAACTCTTAATCTTTAGCTAAGGGAGGAAATTCTAATTCAGCAAGCACCTGTTGGACTCAACAAGAATCAGATCAAAAGACCCTGTTAAGATTGATTGGTTTCTTGAGCTTGTGGAAATTTTCTACCTATTGCTGTTAATAAGTTTTAATTCAGAATTACCCATTCATCAATTATTTGCGGGAATAAGGTGGCAGCAAAATGATTTCTAATCCAAATGTCTTGGTACATTTTCAAATCCAAATGTAACAGCATGTACTATATCACTTATCATCCTTCAATCTCTTTTCCCCTTCTAATCCCGCTTTCCTTCCCTAGAAAACAAACTGGAAAAGATATGTCCATCACTTGTCATTGTTTTGTTCCTTTCTTTTATTTATAGTTTATGAATTCTTCCAGATTTAAATACTCCATACCAGTGTATACTACGAAAACACTATATGCAAAATTGAGTACTGGAACAGGTGTAATAAACTCAGGTGGAGGAGGGAGATAAAAAGAATGAACGTAAGAAAATCCAAGTGCAGTGAGAGTGTACCTAAATCACTTTTCTGTCTCTCTTTTCAAGGGTCCAATAGGGATTACACAGCCTGGCTCGTGGTTGTTATCACTAAGCCCGTCGATTCCTGGTTCCTGAGACGTAATTAACCATAGATCAATTGCCAAAGCTAACATTATTTCACAGTAAAGGTGAAACAACTTTTCATTTGATAAACTACCTGGTTAGCAGAAGCTTGACCGTGCATTCTATGAGGTCTAGTATTGAGATCAATCAGTTTATTCTCCATTTTACTACCAACATCAGCATTTTTGTCTAGCATAGCGACAGCACTGTCCCTGTTAGTTGGTTTGTTCTCTTTCATCATGAGCTTAAATGGGTGATTTGGCTCCCGCCTTGGTTCAGCTTTTTCTGTAGGTTGTAGTCCTGGCTCATCTAATGGGCCAGATTTATCCCCAGGAAACTACAGACAAAGAAAAAGGATGATTATATGGCATATGCAAGATTGGAGTGGGAATTATTTTAGAACCAAACCACAAACCTCAATTCTCTGCCTTATAAGGAGATATCTTCCATGTGTTCTTTTACCTCCAACATGAACCATCATATCACATTGCAAACATAGTGAACTTCCATCTATCTCACAGTAAAAGAAAGCTACACACAAAAGATCCAATAGTGAAATATATATTTTCCATTTTATACTGCCAAAGAAGGATACAGAAAAATGAAGAGGGATAAACCTGCATACCGGGTGCATTTTCGCATATATCACAACGTTGGACTTTGCTCGGGTCAGCAAGCCCAACTCGTACGTGTCGACTGGCAAGCTTGTTACACATATGGACCTGCAAGACTCGGCTAATATAAGGCCAAGAGGTTTCAGTCAAAAAGACTTTGACTCAAGGATGAATTATGTGCATCTCAATGTCCATAATAAGCCATGGAACTGATGTAATAGGGTAGCCAGACGCACCATATAAAGAATAGCAATTCAGTAAAAAAAACAAATAGGATGTATTAAAAAAAACTCATATTCATAGTAACCAGTGCAGCCGTCTAGGTTGGATACAAAGCCGAATGGAATTCAATAAGAGTTAATTCCAGCAATGGTCCTCCAACTGAGATTATATTCATATATATATATATATATATATAGTGTATATGACAGGAGAAATACGAGTAATAATACACTTATCAGGTGAACGGACAATTTTACCCGTTCATTTGACCTCAACTTAACCAAAATTTGACGAAAGGACCGGAAAGAATTTGAAAGTCAATGGACCTAAATTGTCCAAATTAAAAGTCGAGGACTAATTTTGGAAAATTAAATCAATAATCCCAAAATGAATGTAGGAAGCCAAGTC
>CM008345.1:13629780-13644369 GCA_002525835.2 Ipomoea batatas
ATCTAGGAGATTATGATATTGTAAAGTAAAACCAAAGGAAAGAAAAACAGAAATCTAGGACTTTATGATATTATAAAGTAAAACCAAAGAAAAGAATAAATTCTTGCCCTCAGCTACTTAGAGTTAATTGTTCCAATTCTACTGGATGCCCTCCCTTCTAAGAGTTGGTATGTATTTATAATCTATTACCATATGTAAAATAAGGTGGGAGCATCAATTACTGCATAAGTAGTCAATTCCTAATTATATGCTCCATAAAATGAGCAAGGATTTACATAATTAGTCAATCCCTTATTCTATGCTTCTTTGAATTCTGCCACAAGAATGATTATTTGATTACTTTTCTTTCCTGCCTGATTTGTATCAACTACACAAGTCAGGCGGAAGAAGATAAGGAATCATGTAATACTAATACTATTAGAGAATAGTAAATACATTGGGGAGGATATCCCTTTTCTGAACAAAATCTATAATATGATTGAACTTGAGTTCTGTGTGCTTTGATGACATGAAGGTGGTAGAATCCACAACAATATTGTATGTTTTACACCTCTTTAACCTCTGGTGCTGTATTTTATTGGTGTGGTATTCTAATTGCAGAGACATGGAATAAATGATAAGTTTTCCAATCAAGAGGAAGATGATCAAATTGACACAAATGGCTCTTCCACTACTGATAACAATGAAGCTCCTGCTGATGCTAATATCAAACTGGAGAGCTCTCTTCTAGTTACAGGTGAAGAAGGTCTAGATGATGCTGCTGTGATTGAAGATGATAGACCACAAAAGAAGGCTAAATCTTCTATTAACGAAACACCTACTTTCATTGATGTTAACAATGGTATGTAAATTGAGTATTTTGTTTCTAGAATTCATATTGTTGCTTAGTGAGGATCTCCAAAGCTTAGTTGTATATTTCAACAGCTTCAAATATCCAAGAGAAAGATCTTCAAAAGAGCCATGATGGAGATGCATCTGTAGGAACGGCTGTAATGCTTTCAGCAGCTACAAATATCCAGGAGACAAATCTTCAAAGGAGCCAAGACAGAGTTACATCTGCAGCAACCGTAGATCATCCTGCTGCAGAGACGGATAAAAGCCTTAAAGTTCATCCACGTGAGAAAAAGCTTATTGACTTCAAAGAGAAACTTTACCTTGCTCCTCTGACGACAGTAGGGAATCTACCTTTCCGAAGGGTTTGCAAGGTGCTGGGAGCTGATGTAACCTGTGGTGAGATGGCAATGTGCACAAATCTTTTACAGGTGGGTTCTTGTTTTTCAGTATTTTTTTAAATTGCACAAAATTGTCAAGAGAAATATTTAAGTTAAAGTGCAAGTGTATTACTGTCTTTTTCCATGCCCATAGGGTCAAGCATCAGAATGGGCACTGCTAAGGCGACACTCATCTGAAGAATTTTTTGGTGTTCAAATCTGTGGATCATATCCAGATACAGTTGCAAGAACTGTTGAGCTTATTGAGCAGGAATGCTCAGTGGACTTTATTGATATTAACATGGGATGCCCAATTGACATTGTCGTTAGCAAAGGTGGTGGATCATCTCTTCTTACAAAACCGATGCGAATGAAGAGTGTCATAGCAGGGGCTACTGCAACTGTTGATACGCCAATAACCATAAAGGTAAGTTGTACTTTTGGCATTCAGGAAAACTAATGCAAGTATAAGAGTGTAGGTTATGGAGTTTTCAATTGGATACAAATATTTGTTTTTTCTACAGCAAGTTTCTACTCTTTAGATCTTTTAGATTCTTTTTCTGAGATGCTTTATAATTGCGCCTTTTGCTGCTTAAGGTACGAACAGGTTATTTTGAGGGGAAAAATCGCATTCATTCCTTAATAGCAGATATTAGAAACTGTGGAGCTACTGCAGTTACTATACATGGTCGATCACGTCAGCAACGCTACAGCAAGCTTGCTGACTGGGGATACATCTACCAATGTGCAAAAACTGCCCCCAAGTCATTGCAAGTCCTTGGCAATGGTGATGTATTCTCTTATGTAGACTGGAACAAACACAAAACTGACTGCCCTGAGCTTTCTACATGTATGATTGCTCGAGGTGCATTGATAAAGGTGTTGTAAATACATTCTTTATTGATGATCTTCTTTGCACTTGGTCATGTGGCCATATTGAAATAACCCTCTTCCAAAATTTGTAGCCTTGGATATTTACTGAAATCAAGGAACAGAGACACTGGGATATTAGCTCTGGGGAACGGCTGGATATCTTGAAGGATTATGTGCGTTTTGGCCTTCAACACTGGGGTTCTGACTCAAAAGGTAAGTAAGAGATGGCTTTTGGATTGTTCTTGGCAAACACATTTGCCAAGGAAAACATGAATGTACAATGTTGACGTTTGTACTAAATGGCTGCAGGCGTGGAGACTACCAGGCACTTCTTGTTAGAGTGGCTTAGTTACACATGCCGATATATTCCAGTTGGTCTGCTAGATGTAATCCCTCAAAGAATAAATTGGCGATCACCTGCATATTATGGTCGAGATGACCTTGAGACACTGATGGCTTCTGATTCTGCTGCCGATTGGGTATCAAATCTGTAACTCTCACTCCATTGTTATTTAAATCTCTAAAGCGTACAATATTAATAATCTGTCATGATCTGTCTGTCATGTTCCTTAAACAGATCAGGATCTCCGAACTGTTACTTGGCAAGGTTCCTGAGGGGTTTTCATTTGCCCCAAAGCACAAATCCAACGCCTACGACACAGCAGAAAATGGCTAATATCAATCTCTTCTTATCTGCTCCTTCTGATAGGAGTTTCAGGGGTGCCAACAAGGGCCTGCTTTGCTCAAGCTTTGGGCCGCATTCATACCTTGGTTTAGGAGATGCTCTTGTATTTTGGTAATAATATTTTTAAAATTTATCTGAGAGCTGTGGGTTTCTGGAAGCTCTTAAATTTTGAAATACGAGAATTTCTATTTTTGATCTTTGTATTGTGACTTGTGAGGAAATGAAGTGCCTATTTTCTTGGATGTTTTCGGTATTTTACTTGATTTCAAAAGTTTTTTGTTTATTGGCATTGATATGGATTTTGATTTTTGATGTTTCGGCAGAAGATTTATCCAAAGTATTGGTGTAGATAAGAGCCAATTTTCAGTAGTTTCATTCACGAAAAAAATTTAATGGCTTTCCTGTTGGATTAATTATAAATAATTTGTCAAGTAACTAGCTTAATGACCTATTATTGTGTGGAACGTGGTTCACACAGACATGGTCCAATATATATTTTTACAATTTATAATGTACATTATTTTAACATATAATGTACATTATCTTATTGCAGAAGTTTTATTATTCTTTTTTTTTTCTAATACATAATGTACATTATTCTAACACAATGTATATTATTTTACTTAGAAGTTTCATTATTCTAATTCATAGTATATATTATTCTAAACACATAAGGTACATTATTCTACAACATAATGTACATTGTTCTAACACAATGTATATTATCTTACTTAGAAGTTTCATTGTTTTAATACATAATGTACATTATTCTAACACACAATGTATATTATTCTAACTCATAAAATTCAACAATATCGTTTTGGACTGTGGTCCACACAATAATTTGTCTTAATGACCCATTGGTACCTTTGTGGTTCTCTCAAATGGGATGTTACAAGTTTAAAAATTCATCTTGATAAACGCTTTGGTAACTTGGGCCATCCCCAATAGCACTCTTGGGCACAAAGTTTAAGAAAATAAACTGACAAGTGTGTGTTTTAAGCAAATGGGAAGGTAAAATCAAAGGTGGATTTTTCTCCTGTTATTTCCCAAACTTTGTCAGTCCCAGTGGGCCCACCTTTTGGCATACGTGAGGCGCAGCACCTTTTGGATTTTGTCACCCAATAGCACTCTTTAGCATTAATTTTTTTATTTTAGTTTTTTTTTTTAATTTGTTTTGTCAGCTTTTGTTTGTTATTTTTTTCCTTTTTTTTTTTTCTTCCACCCTCATTTTCTCCTTCCTAATTACACTTACAAAATCTCTTAAAAAACAACACCAAAATTTTATCTATTGGAGAAGGCCTTAGAAATAGTCTCGTCCATTAAAGAGAAAAACAACCCATCATTTCCTTAATATCATTAAAATTAAATCAAAATAAGAATGCCAAGTTTTTCAATGAAGACATTGTATAAGGCGTTCCCCATTAATGGTAATTATAATTTTTATAATGATAATAAAAAAATAAATAAACAAAATATAGTGGAGTAAAATGGTAGGTCTACAAAAAATTGAGAAAAAACTTAAACTAACGGGGAGAAGGATTTTTGAGATTGAGTGAAATAGTATATGATGATGGTCCTACAAAAAAAATTGAGAAAAAACTCAAACTATTGAGGAGGGCCTAATGAAGTGCATCAAATTCAACTATGAAATAATCCACTCCTTTGTCTTTTCAATCAACTCAAGGCCTCTCGGACATTGATGGCTTCTCCTTCTTTGGAGTCATAAACATCCTTCCAAGGTATTCTTTTAAAGTCATAAGTCATAATGTTCCCAAATTTATTCTCAACACACAACAGAGACCCATCTTCCCAAAATAACTATTGATCACTGTGTTTTCAATCGTCCCGCTTATGATTTTTTTTCATTTTTCTGTTACAGTTTGGTTCTAAAAAATATCAGCTCTTCATTGTTAGTAGCATTCTTCCAATCTCTCAAATAAGCCCATGCACTCTTCACAATAATTATGTATTGGGATGCTGTGGTTGTGCCAAATTTTCACATTTATTGCATTCTAAATGTTATAGCCAGTCATTATAAGTAGACAATATTTATTTTTCTTAAGCTTGCGAAATTCTGCACTACCCAATCAACAATTGTAGATTTGTAGTGTTCCAAAATTATTTCACTCCCAATAATTCTTCAACATTCCGTCGTTGCTTCACAACTAACTAACAAATGAAAAAGTGTTTCATTTTTTGATAAACAAAGTTGAACATCACGGGAACAATTGACATATTTAACTAGTAAATTCACAGTAGGTGGGTGATAGGGCTATACTCAGCACATACGTTATCCCCAATGCACCCAGCAACCCGACCTCAAGCAGGACCTAACCAACCTTATTCCTGTTACCCGACCTCTTCAGGTCGGGTCGGCTTGCCCATACCTCCCGGTACTGGGCCGCTCAAGACACGTGTACAGCTACGGTCCGGGGGCAAGGGGGACAGTGCATGAACGCCACGTGCGCGGCATGCCGGCAACCCTGAACTCTACGCTGCACCATCCCCTATAAATACCTGCATTTATTGAGGAGAGAGAACTTTTGGCCACATTGAGAATCACTAAGATCTGCTTCCCGATCTAAGCCTAAACCCGGACTCTTACCTTTGATTCTTCACCTCCTCGATTAATATAACCCGGTATCCAATTATTATTATCTCCCATATTTACACCATCATTTTTGGCGCCGTCTGTGGGGACCGACGTTAGATAAGCCGAATTCGCAAGACAGCCGTTCCCCAATTATGTATCCTTACCTAGATTTCTTCAATGAACCGGAAGCACAGGAGATGGAGTACATGGACGATCCTGAGGCCGGAGATCAGGATCTCAGGTCCCACCTCAACGCCCGCGCGGAGTCAGAACGGGCTCACCCCGCCGAGCCTTCGCCGTAGGAGCCGATAAATATCATCCACGAGGTCCTGACCTACCCTCAAGGGGTGGGGCAAATGCCCTTTCAGTACCCCTTGAACCCCATGGGGATCCCAGATCTGAATTATCAATGGTGGCAACACACGCCCCAGTTCCAACCCGGAGTTTTTTCTCAGCCGACGTACTTCCCGGCCCCAGGAGTGTCGCCTGCCCCTATCAACCCGGTGCTTAGCCGGGTATAGTTAGAACAAAGGCCATCCGTGCCGTACCCTGCCCCGTCAGTGCCACCACGCGGACCATCGGAGGCCGCGATGGAGTCTATCGACAGGACAGAGTATTCCCCCCGGAAGGAGTGCTTTTGAACGGTTACGACCCTCGGCTAGAGAACGCCTAGGGGTACGAGAGGAAGGTCGTAGATCCGTAGACAGACCCGTCCCGAGCTACCGAGCTACTCAGAGAGCAGCAGCTCCCATTCGGGCAGACCACGAAGCCGGGCATGAAATAGTAGCGGTAGTGCCTTACCCCGGGGCATCTTGGAACAGGTCCGAAAAAAATTTAATCGTTGGAAAAACGAGCAGACACCAAGGCCGGGAAATGACGCCGCAGCGTTATTGACTGCCCCATTCACTGACGAGGTCATGAATCACCCGTATCCGATCGACCTTCGAGTTCCGGGAAGCAAGGGATACAACGGCAGGACTGACCCCAAGGAACACGTTAACTCCTACTACGAAAACATGCTGATGATGGGGGTGTCCGACGCGGTAATCTGCCGCACGTTTTATTCTACCCTAGAAGGTCGAGCAATCGAATGGTTCAAAACCTTAGAACCCAAATCTATTGATAGTTTTGCGGAATTAGCAAGGAGATTCATTTAGCGGTTCGCGACCTCAAAGGCTGTCCGTGGCATTTTACGTACTTGGAAATCGCAAAGCAAGACAAAGGGGAAACTCTTGCTGAATTCCTCGTCAAATGGAAGAGCGTAGTGGGAGAGGTTGAGCCCATGGACGATCGGATAGCTATCAATGTTCTCCGTTCATCCCTCCGAGCCGGCCCTCTATATCAGGACTTCATCCTCCGACCTCCGTTGACATACGAAGAGGCGTTGCGGTGGGTAGCTGATCACGTGAATGCGGGAAAGGCGAACGCGGCTAAGCGCCAGCAGGAGGCGGGGCCAGGTCGACCCGACCGACGAAATACTGACCGGCCACCCAAGCCGAGAGATGGTCCTAATCGTGACCGAGTCCCGACCATTTCCCAATTAATGCGGCCGGTGGCGGAGGTACTAGATTACGCTCAATCATGCAATCTCGTCAGGTTACCAGAGCCCGCCCGGGACGGGGACGATAAGTCTAAGTATTGCGCGTACCACTGGAATCGGGGACACAACACAGAGGATTGCTCCAGTCTGAAGAGGGTTATCGAAGATTTACTAAGGTCGGGCGAGTTATCCCAGTTTGTGCAGAAGAATAAAAGCAAGAAGTCCTGGAAAAAGATGTTTCGCAGGTCAGGGAAGGATCGCAAGAACAAGAATAACCCGGATAACCGAGATGAACGGGAGGAACCGCCACCGACGTCAGGCGCAAAGCAGATTATACACGTCATATTTGGGGGGCCTGAAGGCAGCGACGCGCCCGAAGAGCGCCGACTATGGTCCCGAGAGTTACATGTCGGTCTAGTCGAATCCGAACCACGAGCAAAGCGACCACGGACGGACCCGATAACGTTTACGGACGACGATCTATCGTCACAACCCGACCACAACGCGGAGGCACTTGTGGTCACCATAGACGTCATGGGAGTCGACATCCAACAAGTAATGGTCGATACCGGTAGCAGTGTCAACGTGCTCGCCATGACACCCATCCGCACTCCGCTCTCAGGATTCACGGGGGACACCATCCAACCCGAAGGAAGCATACGGTTGCCGGTAGAGGTCGGGACCTTCCCGCGCGTGCTTAAGGTCAAGATGGACTTTGTGGTGGTGAATCTGTCATGCGTCCACAACATAATCTTTGGACGACCGAGAATTGACATGCTCGGGGTGGTAATCTCCATGCACCACCTGTGCATGAAGTTTCAAACGCTGGAGGGGGTCGGAGTCCTCCGAGGAGACGTATGATCCGCCAGAAGGTGTTACGTCAAGGCAGTGCAAAAGCAAGAGGCGGGATCCTCTCGGGTCCACACCATTTCTCGAAGGAAAGACGAAGATAAGAAAGAACAACCCGAACCATCAGGAGAAACAGAAGAGGTGGCACTCGACCCCGACCAACCTGACTGGACTGTCCGGATCGGAACACTATTGACCCCTGGTCTGAGGAAAGACGTTCCGGCCATCCTTAGAGAGTACGCCGATATCTTCGCGTGGTGCCCCAGGACATGCCCGGGATCGATAGCTAAGTGATCTGCCATCGGTTGGCGGTCAATCCAAATGCGAAGCTAGTAAAACAAAAGCCGAGGCACCTATCGACGGACCAAAGGGAATTTGTGCGCCAAGAGGTCCGAACACTCGAAGCTATAGGCCACGTGAGGCCGGTGGTCTACCCCGAGTGGGTGGCAAACGTAGTGCTGGTGCCAAAGCCCCCGACTTGGCGCATGTGTGTAGACTACACTAACCTCAACAAGGCCTGTCCCCTCGACCCTTACCCGTTACCCAGCATCTACCAGATGGTGGAGGAAACGGCCGGCGCCGACTTGCTGAGCTTCATGGACGCATTTAAGGGTTACCATCAGATTAAGATGGCGCAAGAAGATGAGGAAAACCTCAGATCGGGTAAACCACTATCGCGACCTCCAGGCCTATTTCGAAATCATGCGCCGCTTCGGGATGAGACTTAATCCGAAGAAATGCACCTTCACCGTTCAGACCGACAAGTTTTTGGTATTCATGATGACGAAGAAAGGGATAGAACCAAACCCGGTCAAAGTAAATGCTGTCCTCGACATGCAGCCCCCGACCACAGTTCGGGAGGTCCAAAGATTAATTGGCCAGTTGGTCGCCCTCAGTCGTTTCCTGTCAAAACTAGCCGAGCGGGCATTGCCGTTTTTAAGATCCTCAGAAAGGCGAATACCTAGCATATCCAATCGTCCTGTCAAAACCGGAGGTCAGGGAGACGTTAGACGTTTATCTGGCGGTAGCTAACAGAGCCATAAGCGTCGTACTTTGCAGAACCGACCAAGCGGGAACACAGCGATCGGTCTATTACATAAGCCACGCCCTTCAAGGGCCCGAGCTGCGTTATTCAGTAATAGAAAAGGTCGTCTACGCACTTTACACGGCGGCAAAGAAGCAAACACCTTATTTCCAAGGTCGGATTATCCGAGTATTGACCGACCAACCAATCGGAGCGGTCCTCCGAACTTCTAGCTCTTTCGGGCGCATGGTGAAGTGGGCGATGATGCTTACACAATTCGCAATCGAGTACCGCCCAAGGCCGGCCATTAAGGTCCAAGCAGCACAAAAGGAGCAGGGGGCGGCATAGTAATAACCAGTCCGGAGGGCTTCAAGCTGTACTACGCCCTCCTTTTTCAATTCGTCCCCACGAACAATGAAGCCGAATACGAAGCTTTCATCGGCAGTGTGGAGCGGGTGAAAGCCTTAGGAGCAACCGTGGTCAAGATCTCCACCGATTCCGCCCTCGTGGTTGGCCAGGTCTTGGGAACGTTCGAAGCTAAAGGAGACTGGCTGGTTAGATACCGTGACCGAGCGGTTAGGGAACTTAACAACTTCAAATCATACGCGGTTCAGCACGTTCCCCGATCCAAAAATGCCGACGTCGATATCTTGTCCAAACTGGTTCATCAAGCGCCAGAGCATATCTCCAAGATTGCCCGGGTCGTAAAAGTGCCCGCCGCAATTATCGACCTATTGTAGGTCGCGCCGATCACTGAAGAAGATCACTGGATCACCGACCTCATAAACTATTTGCAGACCGGTGAACTCCCAACCGAGGATGCCCAAGCTCGAAAAGTCAAACAGCGGGCCCCCAGGTTTGAGGTGTTGGAAGGTAAACTTTACCCGCGGTCGTACGGGGGACCATTAATGCAGTGCCTGAACGCCTTTGAGGCAATCTTGGTGATGACCGAGCTACACTCAGGTATTTGCTCGGCTCATCAAGGGGGACGGTCGCTAGCAAGGCGAATCATGTTGATAGGCTACTATTGGCCATCCATCCAACTCGACTACGAAGAGCTCGCGAGGAAGTGTGAGTCCTGCCAGCGTTTCGCCAAAACGCCCGGCCGACCAGCCACATTCTACAAGCCCGTTAGCTCGGCCATTCCGTTCGCAAGGTGGGGAATGGACATCTTGGGACCGTTCCCGGAAATTGCAGGTCGGAAGAAATTCATAATAGTCGCCGTGGACTACTTCTCGAAATGGGTAGAGGCAGAGCCGTTGGCCACTATCACATCCCAACAGTGCGAAAGGTTCCTATGGCGGAACGCTATATCTCGTTTCAGAATGCCCGTGCAGTTGGTCACAGACAATGGGAGACAGTTTGAGAGCAAATCTTTCGAAAACTTCCTAGCGACCGTGGGAACCCGATCGACAAGGACTTCGGTTGCCTACCCGCAGGAAAACGGTCAGGTCGAAAATGCCAACCGCACCATCCTGAACGGCCTAAAAAAGAAGCTCGATTCCGCAGGTCGGAGCTGGGCCGAAGAGTTTCCGTATATATTATGGGTATACAGGACAACGCCTAGAGAGGCGACAAGAGAAACCTCGTTCGCGCTGGTCTACGACGCTGAGGCCAGGCTCCAGATCGAAGCATGGATTCCCACCAGGAGAGAAAGGGAGTTCGACCCAGTCGAGAACGTGACCTTAATGACGACCGACCTGGACGACCTGGAGGAACGAAGGCAGTTGGCGGCCCGAAGGATCGCAAGCTATCAGTAGAAGGTGAAAATATACCACGATTCCCGTGCTCGGCCCCGATATTTCCAAGTCAGGGACTATGTTCTTCGACGTAGAGAAGTCAGTAGACCACAGGAGGGTGGCAAACTCGCGCAAACCTAGGAGGGACCCTATGTGGTGTCAACTGTCATCCGCCCAGGGACGTACCAACTGGAGACAACTACCGGCAAGGCCGTGGATCGAATTTGGAGCTCGGAAAATTTAGTTCTGTATTACCACTAAAGGTGCACCCTAGCCTGGTGTTACCATTGGATGCACTTTGAATGGATAATAAGTGTTAGTCAAATATCTGAAACTGTCCTTTGAGTCGAAAAGACTACAGTCCTTAAAGGGCTTCTATCGGATCGAAAAGATCGCAAACTGAGGTCGAAAAGACTACGGCCTGCTATAGGCCCAATCCAAGATCGAAAAGATCGCAAACCGAGGTCAAAAAGACTACGACCTGCCATAGGCCCAAACCAGGATTGAAAAGATCCCAAATCAGTCGAACAGACTAGCCTGCCATAGGCTCAAACCGTATCAAAAAGATCCCTGGCCAAGGTCAAAAAGACCGGCCTGCCATTGGTCTACTATGGGTCCCGATGAGACCAACGGCCGAAACTTAAGTGTCGGTTGGAACAAGAGGGTCCCGACCCCAGACCCAAGAACGGCCTTGATAGATCAAGGAACGTACAACCTTCCATAAACTCGAGGCCGGTAAGACTTCAGTCGGCTGGTAGGCCCGGAACCACGCTCGGAGGCATGCATATAAGCTTTATTAGGGCGAACGGAATGAGAGCATAAACGTTAAAAATTAACGATCTTATAAATAAACAAACGCTGCGACTAGTCAGAAGGAATTCATTTAAACCAAGAGCAAAAGGCCCGACGCAAAACAGGCCGTGTTCCGGCAAGTTCACAAAAAAACCATTAAACAAAGAAAATAAGAATTAAAAGCTAGCAGCCTTTGGTAGGTGCAGAGGCCTCGGCATCAGGTACCGGGTCGGAATAAGGCATAGGCCCTGGTTCGGGTACCACCTCTGGCATGATCTCCATTATGGTCGCCAAATCTCCCTCTTTCAGAGATTCTGTAAGCGCCTCTTGGACCTCCTGCTGCATCGCGTGCCGACCCTTGGCGTAGGCCCACTCGTCATAGCGCCATACAAGCCCTTCTCCGATATTGTTGTGAAGGAATGCCCGGAAAAAGGCCTCCGCCTCCTTTTGATCACGACACAAGAAGTCAGACAGGTTGGCGTAGCTGGACATCTTCTCATTCATCTCGGCGGTTTCACGCTTGGCCGCCTCAACCTCCCGTTCCGCCCGAGCAACCCAGCCTTCCAGGGCTTGCACCTTCTCTTTCAGCTCCCTATCCTCTGCAGCAAGGCTCTCTTTTAAAGGGGTAACCTCCTTGCGCACCACGTTCTCCGCCGCCTTAGCCTTGTGGGATAGCTGCGTGAGCGGAGGAAAGTTAGCAGCACGCATAGGATATCAAAAAAATATCAAAAACACGCTCCGAAGTCGAAACTTACCCAAAGGAAATTTTGAGCGATCATCTCCCCAACCTGATCGATCTCTAGGTCCCTAATCACCTCTCGGGTCGGGATCATGGTGTAGATCTTCTCCAGTAAATTCGCCGTTTGTTCCCCGCCCTCTCGTAGGGCGTCCAGGACGGGAGTAGAGCCGCGGGGGTTGGGGCGTTTTTGCCTCTTCAGAGGCGGAATTTCCTCGAATGACCTGAAGGTCAGCCACTTCAGTCGCTGTTCCGGCCGAACCAGAGGGAAGGGTTGGTGGAACCCCCGCCCCGGAGGGTATGTCTGAAGGTTGCGACGCCTTACTTCCTCCTAAGGTGACCTTCGAACGCGGCTTCTTGGGGCCTGTGGGTGCGGGGGCGAAGCTGCGCTCAAAACCATCTCTGCAAAGAAAAGAAAGAACGTTAGGCAATTAATTAGCCAAGCACCCTTCAACTCTTTGTGCAATAGAACAGGAAGAGGTAGACCAGAGGAAGCGGATTTTGGGAGACTGGGAGGTACATGAACTTTACCACGCGACTGACGGGTAGACACAGATTTTTGAGACTTTTGAGACTTAAGGGGAGGTTCATCATCAGAAGTAATATCCATTATCAGTTTTCGTTTGATAGAGGGAGCCACAGGAATGACACGATTTGCAAGCTTAGCCTTACCTTTTCGGCTACGACTGGCAACAGGATTCTTAATACACTGGTCGGGAGCAGATAAAGGAACAAACATAGGTTGCACAGATTTGATATCCGGAACAGAGACTTTAATTGAATCAATAGATAAATCAGAAGTAGGTAATTTTGCAACCAGAGACACATCATGAGTTTTAATAACATCAGAGACTAATTTTTCAAAGGAAACAAAATCAGAAGCAGACGCAATAGACATAGGCTGAGAAAACGAACCAAATTTAATATCATGTGATTTAGTCGATTGAAAAGGTAATAATACTCTGGACTCAGATTTTGAACTCAAAGAACAAGATGATGGAACTTGATAATTTAACGAACCGGAATAGAAAGCAAAAAAGTCAGAATGAACCTGTTTATCAGATGAAAGAGCCGAAGGAACATCAATAATCGAAGTCGAAATATGTGACGTAACAAACCATTTGGAAGCAGGTTTTGAATTTGACAAAACAATTTTGGAGTCATCTGGCGTTGGAAATTGAACCACTGAACATCCTTTTTTGGAATCACAATTTAAAAAAACAAGGTTTGAGAAATTGGAGCCCCCAGGCAGTGTTAGTAGACCGTGATCAGACTGTTCGACGAAGGAGATTGCATTCTGGACAGCTGGTTGCGGCATACTGGACACGGTAGGCTGCGCAGCTACTTCGCACTCGTGCGACAGTGCGGCGGATTCTTGTGGCGGCGGAGCAGCTGGGGTGGCTTGCGGCAGCAGCGGAACGACAATCTGCCAGGCGATGTCCGGAGCATTGTTCGCCGAGGTTTCAGCGGTCGAAACTGCGGATTGGGCAGTGGTGTTCGGGACAACAGCGGCTAGCGGAGTGGAGAGGATGGCAGCCGTGGATTGAGGTGCGACAGTCTGCTGGGCGGTTTCGGTTAATCTCCAAGGTACTTCAGAGCATTGTTTGGCCAACTCTAAGATCAATCTTGATTCTTTCACTGTTAAATCATCTATCAAAGAGGGATTGAGAGCAAAGGTGAGAGCAATTTTAGCACAATCGGTCTGATTAAAATCAGAGATTCCTTGAACTATTTTTCGAGCTAAGATCAATCGATCCTTAGAAGTGGAAAAAGTTTTGAAAGGATTTTGTGAAGCCATGAGGAAATGAGAGAAAAATCGGCTAAGCAATTCTGAGACGAAAAAAGGCAGGTAGAATTTTTGAGATCAAATAGTCTGAAACAGAATAGTATTTTGAAAATAAGAGGGAGAGAGAAATCTCATAAAAACTAGGAATCTCAGTTTGAGTAGAATTTTGAAAACAACATAATATAAGAGATTTAGGAAGAATAAAACTAATCTGATAAGATGTCTGATACACTGAAACACTGAGAAAAATTAATTAGTGAATCACAATTAATAAAATATCAGATACATTAAAAACATAAACAACAGATTTAAAAAAAATTAATTCATATGAAATTAAAAAAAAATTACTTGTAGTCCAATACGCAGCGGGAAAAAATAGAGATATTAAAAAAAAAACATGCTAGACTTGGAAAACATATTAAATCTCCAATATAAAAAAAACATTATTTTGAAATAAACATATAATCAAATTAATTAACAATTAATTAGAATGCATACCTGTTAGACCCAATTGCACTAGAATAATTAATTAAATTTGCAGATCCCTAGGGCAGCCCGAAGAGTTTCAAACCGAACATTGTCCAAAGGTTTAGTAAACAGATCTGCTAAAATATTTTCCGTAGGCACATGTTCTAGGGCAACTTCTTTCTTGTCCACTAATTTCCTAATGAAGTGGTGTCTAATATCAATGTGTTTTGTTCGCGAATGCTGAACCGGGTTCTTTGAGATGTTAATCGCACTGGTGTTGTCACAGTAGA
>CM008345.1:13680060-13690639 GCA_002525835.2 Ipomoea batatas
AACCTTAAACTTGAGGCCGACTTTGTGATCAAGGCTCATGTGCTCCTTATTGTACTAAAGTGTTATAGTGCAATCATTCTAGGAGTTTTAGGAGAAGAGCAAAGTAGGTTGGTTTGACTGAACCACTATAAAAATCAGATGTGTATAAGAGACAGCTAACGCACTCGCCTTATGCTAATAATTCATTTATGTGAATAAACCTTAATTTATATGTCGTTCTATTATAACATATAAATTAAGAGTGGATCAAATCTCCAGCCATAATTGATCCTTTATATATATATATACATATGAGCCCAAAATTTAAAGCTAGTCCAAACGCTTTAAACAAACCGTAAGGGCCCAAACTTATATATAATCCCTTATATTTTAAGCCCAAATTAAATGAGCCTAGAATTTAAAGTAAGTCCATAATACCTTAAATAACCAAAGAGACTCAAATTAATTGGCCCAACAAAATAATCCCTATTTTGTCTTTTCCTCTTCATACCTCCCACGGAGCCGGCCGGAAATCGGAGAAGCTCCACCGTACGCCCTTCGCCGTGGGAACCCAGCTATGCCACCATAGCCGTCCATGACTCCAAGTTTGATTGCATTGCAATAGTTGATTCCAACATTCATACAAATAATCCAGCAATAGGAATACACATGTATAATATTTGATTCCAAAACATGTTTATGTAAACAAGTCTCAATTTATATGTCGTTCTCTTATAACATATAATACATGATTAAACAAACCTTAATTTATATGCCATTCTCTTATAACATATAATACATGATTAATAGTGACAAACCATATACTATATAAATCATATACATGGTACATAATCACTAGCATTCAAGGCAACGATATATGTTCTTTGTCAATCATGTAATACAACAAAAGGAATGGACCAAACATATATTAACATCTTTAACGCCAACCAACAATTACGTACTATTCATATATGTTTCTTGATTTCATGCAAATCAAAATTAAACATGCAAATTTGATTCCAATGTACAGAGTGCATATTTGATTCCAGTGAAACAAGGGAATCAATTAACATATACATATAATTATATATGTTTGATTTCAATTCAATTATTCAAACAGTACGTACATGATGCAACAAATAACCATATATATATTTGTCAATTCGAACATCAACGAACAACACATATATGCGTATACATACCGTTGATTCCATAATTATGTATATACACAATCACGAAAAAATTCAATTGTGATAATCAAGAAACTCACAATTAAATTGAACCTTATAATTAAAAATCCTCAAATATCATGAACCCTAATTTTAGTAATTAATCAATTTACAAGCAGGCTCTAATACCAAATGTTAAATAAACCCTTATGCGCTTATAACTTGAATGCGGAAGCACAAATAATAATGAACCGCATGTAAATCAAATTAATCAACTAAACAATGTTCATGATTATTATGGATCTTTAATTAAAACAAGAATAAAGATAAAGACTTACTTGATTCCATTGAGATGTAATCTCTAACCTGAACAATCAAGAATGCTTCACCTCTCTGATCTGTATACCTTAATCACCTCCTGATGATACGGAGACTAGAAAACTCAGAGACTAAAAACCTTATGATCAGAAAACCCATCTTGATCCCTAGAGTTTTCCTGGGTATTTATAGATGTGATGAGAACCCCTCTTTTAAGAGGAATGAGAAACTTCCGTTAAGGAATATAAATCCCTCTAGGAATGTGAAACCTCCTTTTAGGAGAACCCATATCCTTTTTCCATTATACATCTTTAAACCCTTATATACTTAAATTTTAACAGAATGAGAGGGAGGGAATTTCACCCAGTAATTCCGCCTTTATACATCACTAATTATCAACGTGAGTCCTTATGGAATTACAACCTTTATTATAAAAATCAATGTTAGGAAATAATTATTTCTAACACCTCCTTCCTTAGGTTGTCCACAACCTCATTTATCCTTCTCCTTAATTAGGCTGTACATCGCTTTGAACAACATATGGTTCATAAGATCTTGTACATCCCAAACAATATAATCAATGCGTCAATACTGTTAATATTTCAATTCTATCAACACTTCACTACAACCGTTATCAACACATGTAACTATCGTTTAGTACTTCAACATTAATGAATTCAAGATTGTATGCACACTACACCAAACTCTATCAATACACATAACTATCAACACTACTAAATTAATCAATAAACACATATAATATCAACACATCAATAAAACTAACTAAATAAGAATGCATTCATTTAACACTCCATCATAATTATCCATCAACACAATATATTAATACGACACCGCTAACTATGTAAATCAATATGTTTACGTACATAAATATTATAAGCACGGCCTCACTAATAGAATTGACAAAAAAATGCAACAATACACTTCTTTAGTTACAGTTAAAGATGTGTGAATTTAACAAACTTTATGCATCTATACTTAACTAGTAAAGACGCCTGCTTTTTTTATTCGTGGATTATACACTTCTTTACAGAAGTGTAATATTGTGTATTAAAAATAATTTTTTTTTTTAAATTACTACACCTCTTGAGCAAGACTTGTATAGTGAAGTTAAGGGTGTGTTTGGAAGCCCGGAAAATGATTTTCGGAAATCATTTTCCGGGCTTTGGGTGTTTGGCAAGCATGGGAAAACCCAGTCAACGGAAAATGATTTCCGTTGACTGGGGAAACAAAGCCATTTTGGCGGAAAATGACTTCCGCCAAATTTGGGCGGAAATCATTTTCCGCCACAAAGGTCGTGCACAGTTTTGGGCGGAAGTCATTTTCCGCCACAAAGCCGTCCCTCTCTCAGTCCGTCGGACTGGTTTCCGCCGGAAACCAGTCCGTCGGCGATCTGCTCTGGTTTCTAGTGGTTTCCGGCGGAAACCAGAGCAGCGATGCTGCATTATTTTTTTATTATTTTTTTACATTTATTTAGTTATTTATATATTTTATTTATAATAAATATTATTAGTTTATATATTATATATTTTAAATAAAATAATAAAAATATATAAATATACATTTCTACTCATTTTCCTGAAAATGAGCTAAACACACAAAGACAGTTTTCCAGAATGCAACCAAACACTGAAAATTAAACTGTTTTCCGGAAAATGAAACATTTTCCAGAATTCATTTTCCTGCTTTCCAAACCCACCCTAAATTAAAATCTTGCAGGGAAATTTTCAAAGTCATTTGCTTCTCCATTGTTAGCTTGCTTCTTCATTCCTTGGTTTAGCTTCTTCGACCATCTTCATCTTTTTCAGCGGCTCAGCGCTTCATCTTCGTTCCTTACCTTCTTCTTCTCGACGACGTAAGTACGTAGCAGCAGCTCCGGCATAGCTTAAGGTCGCGACTCCGACGACGTAGATCTACATTATCCGGCGGCGATGAGCGAGCTTCAAGCTTTGGGTAACGACGCAGCAGTTCCGGCTGTGGAGGTTGTCTTCGAAGCAAGATTAACCTATCATTGTTAGTGATCCAGTCACAAAATGAATAACAAATTTCTTCAGTCTTCAACTTATGATTTGGAGATACACTATTACATACTATATTGATGATCAACTTTCTAAATAAATACAAGCCTATAGGTGCGTGCTGTGTGTTTCTAATTATGGTTGCAGACTCACAATGTTACATCTTTGTTTTCATCTGTGTGAGGTTTAGGCATTTAAAATTGTGGTAATAAGATCGATCTTCATTTAGCTTTTCTTAATGAGCTGAAAGGTGAAAATCTTGGTATTTAAATATCCTAATCTATTACAGTACATCATCACATACCAGTCCATAAAATGTTCATATTTAAATACTAGCTCATTTTGAATATATTATTTGTCTGTGTGCCGATCCTTTCCTGATGCCTACTGCAGTGAGTTTGCGGACCCTGTTGTAGCTGAATTAACCCTTGATTTTTTGAATGAGAACAAGAGAAAGCTGTTAAGTTCTTTCCTTGCCTTAATTACTCCCACAGGTGCATGTTTTGCTATCAATACTGATGACTGATGGTTGATGTTAGTTTACATTAGTATTCTTAAGTTTCTAACTTATATGAGTATACCCCAACTTGTGCAATTATATTTAATTAGGAGGGCTAATGTTACCAATTTATGAGTTTTTTTTTTTTTTTTGAAAACCAATCTGTAGCATAGATTAAAATAACTCAGAAATAGAGTCAGGTGGGATAAAATCCCAGTACAAAGAATGAGTCTGCGAGAAAGCCGACGCTGCAAGAGTGTGGGCTGCCCGATTATCAGTTCTTGGAATCAAATTAACTGAACAAGAAATAAACGAAGACATAATAGCCCTAGCGGCTTCAATAGAAAAGCTAACATAAGATAAAAGGGTAGGTTGTGGCGTAGTTAGCAAGTCCTTGAGCGTTGAGCAGTCGGTGTAGATATGCGCAGAAGACAAGTTGCGGTCTTTTAGCCAAGATAGAACCTCCTTGCATGCCAACGATTCTGCCATAAGGGGTGAGAAGCAAGCTGGTAAGACTCCATTGAGTTAATTAATTGGATATTTTAAAGTAGACTAGTATATTTTTGTTTAAATTTAGTTATGTTCGTTTAAAGTAGACTAGTATGTTTTTGTTTAAACTTAGTTATGAATTGCGGTTTTTCCGATTGCTGCTGAAGCTGCTAGCTTGTAATATAATGGAGAGAAGTAAGCCATTTATATAATAATATGAAGGATTTGTAGTTTTTGATTATATAAAGAGATAAGACTTTAGTACTGAACTCATGGATATATATATCCTTTCATGTTAGAACAACTATTTCTTAGAGTATTCCCTGGTTTGATTTCTTCAGGCTCATCTCGATCTCCCACTGTTTCCATCCCTTGTTGACTTGCGTAGTGTGTTGTACTTTCTACATTTTGTTTATTTTATTTTTTCATATTAATTTCTTTTCAATGAAATTGCTTGGCATTGGATTATACAACCACTGAAATTTGAGTATTCACAAATTTCGTAGATCTACCAAACAGAGGCTTTACCAATTTAACTTTTCACCAATTCGGAATTCCATTTGTCTTCTCCCTTGGTCGGCATAGGACTTCTGTCGATCTTAAGTGGTATTTATTCTCCCTTAAATCAACTTGATCTTTTCAACTGTGTCTCGGTGTCTCCTATTGAGGTCCCAAAGTGACACTCTCTATTGCGTCCTCCCAACATAGGGGATTTCTGCACTTTTGTCCATAGAGGACTTCGTAAGGGGCCATTTGCTCCCATTGAACAAGCATATACACAACATTCCCAGAATCCTATGAATGCATGAAAACGTCAAAAGAAATCTGTAAGTTAATCTTTATTAAAACATTTTACACATATCTATTATAACCATTGTCCGTCCATAGCATTTTTTTTATTAATTTCGTTATTTTTAATATTTTTTTATGTTTTATTAAAATATAAGAGATTTTAACATTTTCTCTTTCTCATTATTATATAACTACTTTAACCAATTAATGAACACTAATTTAAAAATACGCATTGGGCATTAGTTTAATTGTGCATCAGGCGTGTGAAAACTAGTATATAATATATTATATACTAGTTTTCACACGCCTGATGCACAATTAAACTAATGCCCAATGCGTATTTTTAAATTAGTGTTCATTAATTGGTTAAATATATGCCCAATGCATATATATATATATATGGTTGTATATATATGCTCGGAATAGGAGGACGACGCCAGAGCTCGAACCGCGCACTCCTCTGACTCCACGCGCCGTCGCGTGAGGCATATTCCGGCGACTTCTCTTGCTGGAAATTACACCAGTAAACTCGCCTTAGTGTGTAGGTTCTGCTCATATATGTTTTGTGGAGTTTTGGGTTGTATTATGCACTTAGGCGAGGCTAGCACATTAGGCATTCGGTCTCGACCAACCGGATGCCTAGGCGACGCCTTGATAACAACGAATGAAATTGAATAACAATTTCACATATTTGAGTATATAATGTCGAATAAAACTATAGTTTTGTTAAATGAAACTGTAGTGTATGGGGTATATCAAATGAAATTAAATATGTTATATAAACAGAGCTACTTTACACGGAACGGCGTGAACGAGTGCCGTTTCTTTTCATTAAATCATGAAAAGAAACGACACCATTTTGGACCATTCTCCACAGTATAATTTCCGCACACCACCCATGCCCCATACACCGTACACCCCCAACCCCACGCTAGACCTGTTAGTGTGCCTGGGAGGCACGCTAGCCATCAGTTGTAGCCTAGCTAGGACGCCGGACAATGATTTTTAAAATGGATTCCAAAATGTTGTGAAAAAAAACCAGGTAAAACAAGCAAACACGGCTAATGATGTGGTGTTGTAGTAAAAAGCTAACACTCCTCCCCATGAGGAGTGTTAGCTTTTAATATTTTTTTACTCACGCAATCATTAGCTTCAAATGATTAGTAAAAAAGGTAATGATTAGTGTAATGATCATGTAGCTTAATATAATTAGTAAAAAAGATAATAATTAGTGTAATGATCATGTATCTTTAAATGATTAGTAAAAAGTTAGCTTGTATTATTTTTTACGTATGGTAACTACAACTCCTGTATTACGAAAATTTTATGAAAATTCGAACAAATTCCATACGCGATTTTATTTAGGCCACTACAAATTCTTTCTACTTCTTCCTGTTGGTGGAGAAGGCGGTGCTGGACTCAAATTTGCTGTAGGTTGATGAGGCTCGATTGGCTTGACTTGATGGCCCGGAATCAGACGTAGTGAAGTAGATGAATTCTCCTGGTTCTCTTGGAGGAGAGTCATCTCCCGTACTGAGTGAGTCAAGATGCTCATTCACGGGTTTCTCAACAGGCTTTGCCGGTTCCATCTCTTCATCTTCAGAAATGAGGACGAGAGGATCACTAGGAGTGTCTCCAACTTCGTGACCTCCATTTGCAGCACGTCTGGCCCTTAGCATTTCTTGCCTTGTTATTTCTGCCAATCTCCTGGACTTGCGTTTTGGTGTGATCTTCCCATCTGGCTTCTTTGAATCCATGGTGCCCTGAAAAATAAACAATGGAGATACTAGTGGGGAGAGTAAAATAAACAATGGAGATAGTAGTGGGGAGAGTAAAATAAACAATGGAGATACTACTGGAGAGAGTTCCCAATTATATAGATGGGAACCCATGGTAACTTTTTTAATTAAAAAAATTTGAAAATGTTACAACGGACCTTGGTCACCCGTTGTAGCATTTTCAATGAAAAAAAATTACAAATAAGGTTTCCCTTGTTTCACTGTTGTATACTGTAGTCTGATTATACTCTTACTGATCAATCAAGTATGTGCTAAAATTTTGTTGTCTTCAATGTGGTTCAATTTTATTATCTCATTTCCCTTTGATGGTCCCTAGTTGTTGTAAGTGTGATTTTCCATTTACCAAGCATAATATTACTGAGTATGATATTGCCTTAGAGTAATGCATGATAACTGTGGAGTTGATGTGGGATAGTTATGTTATGTTTCTCTATTTCCTTATTATTCTGATCTTTCACAACCGATATGGGCATGTCATATATCAAATTACTGCTTCTTTACGTGGCTGCAATTTAATTTTGACCGAAATAATGTTTAAATATTTAAAAAAAAAACAAAAGCTACCACGGGCCTTGGTCACCTGTGGTAACTTTTTTTAATTAAAAATAAATTGAAAATGCTACAACGGGCGTTGGACACCCGTTGTAGCATTTAAAAATTAAAAAAAAATTCAAATACTACCACGGGCCTTAATCGCCCGTGGTAGGTATTTTTAAATAAAATAATCAAGAAAATGCTACAACGGGTGATGGTCACCCGTTGTAGCATTTTCCATTTAAAAAAAAATTCAAAAAATTTCAAATACTACGATAGGTTTTAAAATAAAAATAAATTAAAATAATCAAAAAAGCTAACACGGCGGCACTAATAAAATTTTGTAAAATTTTGAGTAAAATTTTGTAGTCAATTTTTCACCTATAATTGTGGATTAATCATTATTGTGAGTTACATGTTTTCCTGTAATCGCACTACACGACAGGGCTGACCCACAGTATTGGCAGAGCCAATGTACTCAATTTTTAGGTTTTACTCCACCTTTAGCTTCAATTAGAGGAAATAAAATTTTGTCTAGTGCTATACCTGAAGTCGGAGAATTAACCGTTGTGAGCACATATTTAGAGGTTGAATTCGCAACGCGGTGGTTAATTTTTCATTTATTAGGAGGATTTTTTTTTCTCCGAGACAACAAAAAGACATGTAAAGTGTTCTTTTTTACATATCATAAATAATTTTGAAGAGTGCGGTCAGTATAGTTGGGGTTCGGCAGTATTAGCGTATTTGTACAGAGTGCTATGTCGAGGTTCTAACTACAACACTGCAACAGTATGCGGCTGCATGGTTCTATTGCAGTTATGGGCATGGGAGCGGTTGCCCATGGTTAGGCCACAAGGTGTTTTACCTGTGGAGTCGTTGGGTGATTTGCCGCTCGGCGCGAGGTTAGTTGTATTAAATACGTTAATCGATTAATATTTGATAATCTAGTGTTTCCTTAACTTAAGTGTGTATTTGCAACTGTAGGTGGGTCTATTCACATGGCTGTTCCAATGTGACCGCACACATTGTTCGAGCATATCGAGACCAATTAGATCGTACGTACGAACACAACGTAAGTTTCTATAGCTTTTAATTTATACTATGACATTATTTTACGATTTTAGATTACATAACAAATATCATTATAAAATTGTGACATATATATATTACGTTTTTTTGCAGTTTGTGTTCACCCCGTATGACGAAGTTATGGCAATTTTGCCCGACTATTACAAGGCGGGTGAAGGAATATGGACTGCAGAAGTACCACTCATATTTTATTATATCGTTGAATATCATTTCCCTGACCGCTTCTGTAGACAATTTCATGGATTTCAAGACGTACCTCATCCAGTGCAATTCCGTAAGGACTTGCACGATTTGGACGGACGGTCAGGGAGATATATTTCAAATTGGCTGGAAAAACATATGGATTATGTGCAAGCCTACATTGATGCACCGAACCGTGTCGTCCAAATGCAAGTGCTCCAGGGTCAACATAGTGTAAGCTATGCCTACCTGAGGTGGTACCACCAGTGTGGGCGCCGCATCATTGGTAATCCTGCCCATGCTGTACGTGAGGGTTATCAGTCACTGTCCGTCGCTTATACTGAAGTGGTTAGCATGTGTTGTTTTTAAATATTCATGCGTTTAAGATTATTATGTTACGATTTTGATGTGTTATATATATTTTGTGGCATAGATATATGGGGTGAGGGGCCTGAGTCTTACCGGGAGGCGCTCAATTGATGAATGTAAAAATAATGAAACCGTTGTGAACATGACCGGATAGGCTTTCAACTTGTTACAATCGACCCCGTACGCATATTTAGAGTATGTCACTGATGAGATGCTTGACAATGCACCTGACCCAGATGAACCGATTCAGGGTCTGCGTCGCAATAGAGAGCAGCGGCAGGGGCGTGCAGGACAAGGCGGTAGGCGTGGGCTTGTTATGCATCAAGGCGTCCAGGCTAAGGGAAATGCATGGGCCGGTCAAGCTAATGAAGAGGAAAATGATGAGGATGAGGGTATGGATGACTGTGATAGGAGGGACAATCTTGTTGCCCGTTACGATGAATTCCTCTTTTGACGAGGATGAGTCGGGCCCTCTACTAGTTCGTATGGTACCCATACTACTAGTAGTTCGTATGGTACCCCTACTACTACCCAGTTTAGGGAGTACTCATCATATGGGGTTGTTTCATTCGCTCCATCTTCATTTCAATATCCAAATTATACGACCCCAGCGAGTGCAGTGTACGACCCCACCCAACCTGAGTCATCCTATCAACAACCCCAACCTCACATGCATAATTATGAACCTCGTCCTACATACAACAATATGCCTTCGAGCCACCCAATACAGGACTTTCACAGGGGAGAGTTATCCGATCAAGGTGGTAGGCAATTGCAATTACCGACAATGGATGAGTTTCTCCCTCAGCCGGTCCAACAACAACAACGACGGCAATCAACGAGGCGCGGCCGCCCGACATTATGTGGAACTGGTTCGCGACATTACCACCCTAGGTACAAAAATATATGCAATTTCCCTAATTTATATTGCCATTCAATTTATTGTTTTTAACAAGACTTCATTAACTTAACTTGCAGGGAACACCACTAAATTTTTGGACGACACCGTTGCTTTATTTTATTTTACAAATGTATATTAAATATGTTGAATTGTATTAATTTAAAACCGAAATTTATCGTACAAGTTTTAGCGTTACTATCTTATCTTTAACTCACAATAATAATTATTGCACAAGTATGACAAAATAATAATTTTATTATCATCAATCCAAATAATTAAAAAATCATACAACTAATCAATTAACCATCTAATCATTAATTAATCATTAATAACTAATCATTCTAATAACTAACTAATCATTTAAAGCTACATGATCATTACACTAATCATTAACTTTTTTAATAATCATTTAAAGCTAATGATTG
>CM008345.1:13716590-13730330 GCA_002525835.2 Ipomoea batatas
TTTTAATTTTTTTTATTTTCTTCTAAACCTTTTCCAGCCCAACAACCGGTACCGGAACCGTAAAATAAAAAAAAAATCTTATATATAGGCATTTAGCTACTGGCAGTAGCTAAATATAATTATATATATATATATATATATATATATATATATATATATAGCTACAGCCAGTAGGCGGTAGCCAAAATAATAATAAAAAAAATTATAATATGATTTTTATAATAACAAAACATATTATATATAATTATATATACTAAAAAAAATTCCGGTTGAATTGGAACCGGAACCTTTATATAAGGTTTCGGTTCTGGTTTGTGTAACCTTGGAACCGCGAAGAACGAAGCGCGGTCACCCCTAAGGTCATCTCCAATGGTGCAGGGTGAACAGTGCAGCGCCATATTTGGTGCTGCACTGTTCATCCGCACCAAATGTTCTTTTATTTTTTTTCCCATTATGCCCCTGGTTCGTTATTTTAGTTTTAGTATATTTTTACATTTTGTTAAATTGTTAGATATAAACTTCATATTATTAAAAATAAATTATATCATTTGAAAGATCTCATTAAGACGATTAAAACAAGACAAATATTGAATATAAAATAATTAGAAATGAAACTACATAAATTATGAATTTAACGAAATTAAATCTAAAAAATTACTTTATATTATTTGCATAATATTGCATTATGATTATATTTTATATTAAAATATTTAAAGATAATATAAAGTCTTAATTTATCATAAAATAAATTATTTTAGTGAAGAAATAAAATTTGGTATAATGGGTTGGAGATGGAAAAAATTTGGTGTAAGAATATGTTGAGAATATTCCTTTTGGTGTAGAATTTGGTGCAAAATTTGGTGTAAATGGTTGGAGATGGTCTAAGTAGGTCGTCAGGTGGGCTCGGCGCACGCTGCTGCAAGGGAGGGGAGGAGCAGTGGATTGTGGAGGGGCTGTGGTGATTTGGTCTAGTAAGCACTGGTCCGGCTGAAGGCACGGAGGAGGGGCAGCGTGAGGCGTTGATTTTTGGGGTTTACTTAAAATTTTTGGGTTGACTTAAAAAGAAGATCCACATAAGATAATTACCTGTTCCATGTCATCATAGTAACCTGCTAACCTGTGAAAAATGCTAGATGAAAAAAAAATAATGGTTTGTGTATCGAAATGGACGTTATGAAAGTTCAATGTGCGGCATGAATAATCCAATATAGTTCATGGTGCGGAATGATACTTTAGCCAAAAAAATAAATAAAAAATTTCTTTCAACATTTTATTCAAGGAATTGGAAGATTGTCCTCTCAAGTAAGTTAGTTATTATTATTATATATATACTAGTATTTTTGTCCGAGTGTTGCACGGAATGAATTTGTTATAATATTTTAAAAAATTTAGATCGATATACAATTATATAAATTATAACATCGAATATTATATAGCGCCATTGATGAAATTTGTTGGATCGATTATGTGTTCTGATATTTTCCTTGCTTGAATTAGAGCAAATAATTATCCAATTGCCCGTGTGATGCACGTATAAAATTTTTTTTATTATATATTTAGATAATAAAAATAAAGATGAAATTATAAAAAATTCTAACATTGAA
Organism: Ipomoea batatas; assembly: GCA_002525835.2. Taxonomy (NCBI): domain Eukaryota; kingdom Viridiplantae; phylum Streptophyta; class Magnoliopsida; order Solanales; family Convolvulaceae; genus Ipomoea; species Ipomoea batatas. Next base: position 13,718,195 of record CM008345.1, read on the forward strand.
CGTGTACATTTATTTGATTATAATATTAGTGAAAAATTATTACTCAATTAATTGAATAATTATTATTCTAACAATTATTATGATTTAATTATCCTAAGAATTTGGTAAATAAAATTTTGTTATCAATTAAACTTTATTAATTTTTTTACCAATTAATTAATAATATTAGTTTTTGCGGAGAAAGAGGCTTTTACATTTATTAATAGTATTGATACATGAATAAAGAAACAATATTACCGATTAATAGGTATTAGTTAATTTCAATTTTACATTTTCTTACCAAATAAGCTTTATTAATTATTTGACCAATATAATATTTAATTACTTGATCACGAAAATTTGGGCGGGAAAATTGAAATACGATGATTTTACTTTTATATATAAATATTGTTGGTCCCGGTGGTAGCGATGTGAGTCTAGAAGGGGGGTTGAATAGACTCACCGGGGATTTTTAAAACTTTTTGGTAAAGAGATAAACGCAGCGGAAAGAGTATAACAAAATTTTATATTTTACTTTGCACTTAAGTTTTTCTTGTAAAGGATATTAGGCTTGAGTTGTGTATGCAATGCTATGCGTAAGGTAAATAAAGAGAGAAAGAGAAAGAGAGGATTTTTATAGTGGTTCGGCTGTTAACAAAGCCTACTCCACTCTTCCTCACAACACGTGAAGGTTTGCACTATATTCCCCGTTATAGTACAATCTCCGTTACAACAAGCTCCTTTGAACACTAAGCCCGGCAGCCTTGTTGTTGTAGGTTTTTCAACTTCTTCCAAGTTTACTCCGCCTCTTTCTACTTCACTTGTAGAGATGGTTGAATAGATGTGATGATTCTCCAACTTGAAATTCTTGTGCTTTGCTTCCTTGATCAACTTCTTAATCTCACAAGAACTTTCAAACAAATCTGAATATCACTAAATAAGCTTATGAATATCACACTGAAAGTTTTTTCACTTGAATGACAATATTTCGCGTAATTCAACCTTGTCAAAGTGAGATGGGACAAGGGTATTTATAGGTGGAATTTCAGATCCGTTGGAGGGAGATTCCTGATTTCCTGCCTTGCGCTTTTTAGAGGTCTTTTCTGGCTCATCCTCTGAAGAGGGTTCGGTGCGTTTCGAGGTTTCGGCATGTTTGGAGGCTTTTGGTTTTGAGGGCTCGGGTTGTGTCTTTGGGTGGTGTGTAGAGCCTTCCGAACCATGGCCTTTAGCCATCTCAGATTCCCCCTGTCCAACTGAACTTTTGGACGATTTGGAGTTAGATTTCTTCTTTTCCTTTTTCAAGGCAGCTTCCAGTTCATCTGCCTTTCTCTTGAGGTAATTTGGTGGCTTCGAGGTCATGTGGTAATGGTTTCGGTGTGATATAGTCCCCGCGCGCAACTTCACTTTCTTGTCTTTCAAAATAGCACTGATCATGAATCCAAAACCAAAAACCTTAGTAATCCATCTTGTCGTAGGATTAATACCTGTTTGAACATTGTCTATCAGAAAGTCAAAAATCACCCTTGACCAATCAACAGGGAAATTTTCCAGAAGGGCACACAACATACGCAACTTTTTGTCAGAAATGTCATCAGTTCCAGATTGTCTGCCTTCAACAATCTTGTTCAGGATGTCTACAACAAACTCATAATCCATTTTCAACATCTTCTTCTTCAAAATAGATGGAAAGGATGAGGATTGTGAGTGACCTTTCATCTTCTTCCACATCTTCTTCCTGCTATATGTCTTCTCAGAGCAATCCGGATGAAAACCATCCCCATAAATAGGAAAGTCAAACACTCTCCTAATGTCTTCTTGAGATATCACAACCTCAGTGCCATTTACTACTGAGTGTATTTCATCAATGCCATTGACATTTTGTATTTCAGCATTTATATAGAACTGTGTCATGTCAATGGGGTACCATGCTTTATGTTTGAAAGTAACAAAGTTGTAAAGATTACCGTCCTCAAGGCACTTCACAACGTGATTTCCAAACTCCTTGTCAAGTACCTTGTCAAGAAAACCTTCCACATCAAGCATCGAACCGGCCTTAACCATGCAACAGCTTGACTTTTGACCTTTTACAGGAGTGGAGAAAAACTTGAAGATTTCCACATCTTCGCATGGTCTGGTTATAATCTGTGGAGGTCTCAACAGTTTTGGTGTCTTTTCCGGTAAGGGTGAGGGTTTTGGCTGTGGACCATGCCTAGTAGCAACATCGTCGGAGGATGAACTTGAGCTTTCTGACGAGGAACTTGATCCAGAAGATGACATGATTTCCAACTTTTGGTGGGTTGAAAAGATTTTTAGGGTTTAGAGGGCAACGGTGCTTTTTGGGAGGGTAAAAGGTAAAAAGTGAGGGTGTGAGAGATTTATATATGGTGAGAGATAATGGATCGGGTGTATCAGGTCATTTCAGAAAAAGTGGGTCGTATTTATGTGTAAGAGACAAATAATGAGGTGAAATAACCGATAAGGGTAGTTTCCCATGAGGTGAAATAGCTAATTAATGAGGAGAGAAACGTACTCATTTTGCTATCACGTCTTGATGACCCGTCCTTTCATGTCAGGCAGTTCAGAGAAGGTGGAGCGTATTCCTTGGCATGTACTTCAAATAGGGTCCTGACACGTGTACTCCCATGATCCCACGTTTTCAAGTTGAACGGTCATTAGAGGTTGTGTTCAAGAATCTTATTCAACAAGATACATTTGCAACCCTTCGATCATGTGTAGTGCATCCGAACAGTTGAAGGTTAAGAATTCGGTATCTTTAACCCTTCGGTCAGTGAGAGTTCGGTTGTCATATATTGCTTTGTGCTTTAACAGTCTTCGGTATTTTGTCATCCTTCGGTAAGATTTTAACACTTCGGAAAGGAAAGACAGACTACGCAAGCAAACTGGAAATTCCATTCATTTGATAAAGATAACAGGAGAAAACCAAGATAACATTTTAAACAGACCACCCCATCCCTGATCTACAAGGCATAACATCTATCTCCTTGCCTTGCCTTTGCCCCTATTCTTTGCATGTCTACTATTTGCAGTAGACATAAGGCTTTGCCCTTGGCTGCTCTCCGTAGTAGGAGGGCTGGGAGTTGGTAGAGCATTTGGGGCAGCATTCGGAACCCAAGATGGAGCCATCGGTCCGTAGCCAGGTTCGTTTTCGAGCACCGAGGACTTGTCAGACACATCATCTGGTTCAAGCATCGCAAGGTAGCGAAGGTAGTCCTCGTCATGATCAGGATTGACTGGCTGGTTTGGACCTTGGTTCTGTTGATACCAACCTTGAATATCATTCTACGCATCATCTCCAGTATTGTTCAAGGAATGAGGTGGAGTTTGCCTTGGCACAAGGTTTGGATCCGGCCAGTAGGGTTCCTCGTTTGGTGGGGCAATACCGGCAGAATAGAAGCCTGGGATAGACATGGTAGGTGGCTCGGGCACATAGTCCTCAGATTCCGAATCGGAGAGTTCTAGGGGATGTGCAGAGGTGTCGCCTTGGAGAGGTTCTCCCTTCTCCTCTCTCAGTTTTTTAAGCTTGCTGGTGCCTTCCTTTAACAACAGTCGAAACGAAAACCTCTTTTTGACGGGTTTCTCTTCAGAGCAAGCCTTTTTGCCTTTGCCTTTATCCATATCTGCAAAATAGAAAACAACACAAGGAATTAGGTGTTAGGATACCTCTTCCTTCCTCGGTTGTGATCTATTTATAGAGAGAATGAAACGTTGTGATTGGCTGAGATCCATCTGACGTGACCAATCAAAGTTGCAACCGTCCAAAATTTTGAGCTTATCCATTAAATGAATCCGTGAACTCCTGATTCTGATGTGCATTAACTGCAAGATGTTATAACCGATAAGTCCTTTCAGTTTTGGAGCGATTCATTTGTCTCTCATTAATTCATCTCGATCATTCTGAGTTCATGCCTTAGGGTAGAGAATCTTGCTTCGGCAAGTGGTTTCGTGAGTATATCTGCTAGCTGGTCTTCGGTATTTAAGTATTCTAGCTTGATATCCTTTTTCTCCACATGATCTCTAATAAAGTGATATTTTATATCAATATGCTTGGTTCTGGAATGTAACACCGGATTTTGAGTTATTGCGATAGCACTTGTGTTATCACACATAATGCTGACTTCTTTGGCAGAGACACCATAGTCTTTGAGTTGTTGCACCATCCACATAATTTGTGCACAACAGCTACCAACCGCTATGTATTCGGCCTCAACAGTGCTCGTAGCAATAGAGTTCTGCTTTTTGCTAAACCAAGAGACTAGTCTTCCCCCTAAGAATTGGCATGTTCCTGATGTGCTTTTTCGGTCAATTTTACAACTAACAAAGTCTGCGTCCGAATACCCAACTAAGTCGAAGACATCACTCTTTTTGAGTCCCTTTTAGATATCTCAGTATCTTTTTGGCAGCGCTCAAGTGACTCTCCTTCGGATTTGCTTGAAACCGAGCACATACTCCTACAGCAAATGATATGTCTGGACGACTTGCTGTGAAATATAATAGAGAACCAATGATTCCTCTATATTTCGTTTGATCTACATCCTTCCCTTCGTTGTCGATATCCATTCGTAACGAAGTGTTCATGGATATTTTAACTGAGGATTTTCCATCAACTCCAAACTTTTTGATAAGATCCTTGGTATATTTTGCTTGATTGATAAAGATACCATTTTGTTCCTGTTTGACTTGAAGACCCAGGAAGTAATTTAGTTCTCCCATCATGCTCATCTCAAATTTTCCTTGCATGAGTTTTGAGAATTTTTCACATAGATCTGAATCAGTACTTCCAAAGATAATATCATCAACATATATCTGTACCAACAGAATATGATCTCCATTTTTGATTCTAAAAAGGGTTTTGTCAACTATCCCTTTTGTGAATCCACAACTTATCAGAAAGCATGATAAGGTGTCATACCAAGCTCTTGGAGCTTGTTTTAAACCATACAACGCCTTTTTGAGTTTATAGACTTTATCCATCCCGACGTCAGAGATAAAACCTGGCGGCTGCTCGACATATACTTCTTCTTCCAAAAGCCCATTTAAGAAGGCACTTTTTACATCCATTTGATAGACTTTAAAGTCTTTCCATGCAGCATATGCCAGAAAGATCCTTATAGCTTCGAGTCTGGCAACAGGAGCGAAGGTTTCATCAAAATCTATCCCTTCTTCCTGACAGTATCCTTTGGCTACTAACCGAGCCTTGTTCCTAACAATGACTCCTTGCTCATTCATCTTATTTCTGAACACCCATTTAGTTCCAATGACATTTTGATGTGTTGGTCGTGGAACCAGTTCCCATACATCATTTATCTCAAATTGATGTAGTTCATCTTGCTTGGCAATGACCCAGTCCGAGTCATTTAAGGCTTCTTCAACGGTCCTTGGTTTGATTTGAGATATAAAACATGCCATCATGCATTCCCGAATGGATGCACGAGTTCTCACATTATCATGTATATCACCGATGATTTGATCTTGAGGATGATTTCTCAACCATTTTAGATCTGGTTGAAAAGTGGTAGGAGGTGTTCCTTCATCTATAGAGGGTTTGACTTGACTACTTTCTCCTTGTTGGATTATTGGCTCGTTTTCATCATTCGGTAATACTTCGATTTGAGATGAAGTATTCGGTAGAAGATTCGGAAAGAGTGGATAGTCGTCTTCTTCTGATTCTGATCCTTCGGATTTTTCATCAAAGACTTTATCTTTCGTTCCTTCATCTGTTTGTTTCTCTGAGACCACCACGTCTTCTTTTGATGGTTCGTCGAAGACTCCGTGTATTGATTCTTCGATTACCATTGTTCGCTTGTTCAATACTCGGAAAGCTTTACTCTTTTCGGAATACCCCATGAATATTCCTTCATCAGCACGTTCATCAAAAGCCTTTAGATGTGATTTCCCATTGTTATGTATGAAGCATTTACTTCTAAATATATGAAAGTATTTTACAACGGGTTTTCTCCCTTTCCAGAGTTCATAAGGTGTAACACCATGATCTTTATTAATAAGAGATCGGTTTTGAGTATAGCATGCTGTGTTTATTGCTTCGGCCCAAAAACATTTCGGTAGGCTTGAGAAAGCAATCATGGATCTTGCTGCTTCCTTGAGAGTTCTGTTGCGTCTTTCAGCTACACCATTTTGTTGAGGAGTTCTTGCCGCTGAAAGCTGATGCAGTATACCATGTTGTCCACAGAAGTCCTGGATGACTTTGTTTACGAACTCAGTTCCTTGATCAGATCCTATTTTGACAATACTTAGCTCCTTTTCGGTTTGAAGTCTTCGGAGCAAGTCTGGAAGAACTTTCTCAGTTTCATTCTTCTTCCTTAGAAAAGATGTCCATGTGTATCTTGTGTAGTCATCTACTACCACAAGAGTGTACTTTCTCCCACTTAGACTGACTGGATCAACTGGTCCAAATAAGTCCATATGAAGTAGACTTAATGACCTTGAATTTGTGTTGAGAGATTTCGTTTTGAACGAAGACTTGATCTGCTTTCCTTTTTGACATGCTTCACATACTTTATCTTTGTCATACATTACATTCGGTAAACCTTCGACCAGTTCCTTCCTTGCAAGTTTGTTGATAGCTTTGAAGTTGAGATGGTTGAGTTTATGATGTCATTCCCAACTTAGATCTTGCTTGCTTTTGGCGATCAAACAAGTATTCGGTCTTATTGTTTCCCATGTGACAACATACATGTTTTTCCTTCATTTTGCTGTTAAGACAACTTCATGAGATAGTTCTGAGATAACTTTACATACATCCCGTGAGAAAGTAACTTTGTATCCTTTGTCACAAAACTGACTTGTGCTCAACAGATTGAACTTTAATCCTTCAACATAAGAGACTTCTTGGATGATTAACCCATTCTTCATAACATCTCCAGTGCCCATGGTTCGTCCACTTGAGTTCCCACCGAAGACTACTTTAGGACCATTCTTCGCTTTGTAATTGCTCAGTTCTGATCTATCTCCAGTCATATGTCTCGAGCAACCGCTATCTACATACCAGATGGTCCTGTTTCCCTGCAGTCAAAGATTAAGTATTTTTAGGTACCCATACCTTCTTGGGTCCTTGTCGGTTAGCAGTGAGCTTGGGCATCCATGCATACCTAGAACTCGTAAGGTTCATCCTTGGTCCGCGATTCCCATTAAACACGCGATAATCATAAGGAATAGCATAGTAAGATTGGGATGACTTCGGTGAATAAACCTTCTGAAGAGGAGGTGTAGGTTTATTCGTGTTGACTCTAGTGTATGAGGTTTGTTTATGTCTATGATGGAGCAGATACTTTGCTCTTGTCATCGGTTCATAGTTCATAGTCCAATCCTCATCACTAGGATATAAAGTACCTTCCCTACCTCTATGCTTGCTCGGGAACTTTTTGAAATTCTTGACACTACTCGGGTAAGAGTTCGGTCTTCCCTGAGGCATACCCTTGCGTTGCCTCTGTGAGTAATGTTGCCTCTTGTTGCCTTGGACTTTTCCTTTAGATCGGTTATTTCCAAGTGGTTGACCATTTGCAATACGACCATGAAGGTTTGGTACGCGAGGTCTATACCGAGGAGTCTGATGACTTCTCGGGTTACCGTTTTGGAGATTTCCTCTCGTAGGTTCCACAATACGTGTTTCAGTCGAATCATTAGATCGACTCGTTGATTGTGGTTCTGTTCCATTTGTGGCATTAATCACTGGCTCAAGATTTTCAGTTTGTCCTTGGACAAACACCGAACTTAAACCTCCACTAGTATAAGGGTTAGTTGGTCGTGTTAAGAGAACATGTTGATAAGAGCTGGAGTTGTAACCAAGTCCGGTTCTACTCCCTGATGGTCTTTGATCATCTACCATTCGATCCATTAGTCTGGATGAATTTGTAAATGTCACAAGTACCGCACGCAAGTTTTGCTCTCTATCATCCTTTGCTTTACACTCTTCCTCAAGAAGATGAACTTGCTTCTCAAGCTGGCTTATAGACTCAAGCATCTCAGCATTTTTGGACTTTAAGTCCTCGAGATCTTGTCTTTCTGCCAATAGCTTGGCATTCTCTTCTTTAAGTTTGAGGTGTGAATCCTCAATACCATAAAAACTCTTCATCATTTTCTCAAATGTTTCCCTAGGGTTTTCATGACATGTGGATTGAGAACTGTAATTAGAAGAGTGGTTTTGTGAGGTTACATCTTCTTCATCAGCCATGAAACACATCTCTTCGTCTGAGTCCTCTTGACTGAAAATACATCTCATCTTCCGAGCTGTCACTTTCTGAGCTTGAGTTGGAAGTGCATGATTCTTCGTTCTTTTCTCCTGACTTCTCTTCTACTGCCAGAGCTTTTCTTCATCTATCATTCTTTTGGTTTTTGCTTGACTCTTCATCAGCATCATTTGATGTACTCTTCGGATGGTGATATTTTCCCGAATTCTTCTTGTAGTTGTGCTCGTCCTGATGCTTCTTGACGATGGGAATGGACATTCGGCCTTGAAGTGTCCAGGCTTTCGGCAGTTGTAACATAATATTTGCAACTCATCCTTCTCATGAGTTCTGGATCCGCTAGCCTTGTCATTTCCTTGATACTTCGTTCGTCTCGTCTTGTCCGAGTTGTCATATGATTGATTATTTCGCATGAATCTTTTGAACCTTCTTACAAACAAAGCCATCTGATCGTCAGTGAAAAAATTAGAAGAGGGATTAGTGTTAGACCTTGGTGTTGATGATGACGGTTGATGGTTCGCAACAAGAGCTATATTTCTTGTTTCAGTTTCTTCATCATTTTGTGCCTCTTTCTCGAACTCGTAGGCCTTTAAATCACTGAAGATCTGTGTTGTACTCGTTGTCTTGAGGTCTCTATGATCCCGCATGGCTACTACTTTCATTTCCCAGCTTTTGGGCAGTCCTCGGAGAATCTTCAAGCTTATCTCCTTTTGTGTTAGCTTTTTCTCATCAAGATCATTTATCTCCATCAATAGCTTTATAAATCGAGCTTCCATTTCAGTCATGGACTCCTTCGGGTTTAGTTTGAAATCTTCAAACTTCTTCATGGCAATGGTTAGCTTGTTCTCCTTCTCTTGCTCGTCTCCATCACCAATTAGCATGAGCACATCCCAGATTTCCTTAGCATTCTTGCACTTTCTTATTCTCGGAAACAAGGATTCGCCCAGCGCCTTGTAGAGTATATCCTTGGCTATGTTGTCGAGATTTACTCGAGTTCTCTCATCGGTAGTAAGTAAGGATTTCTCCTTTGGAATCATCTCTGGTGACCTTGGATCAGTAGCAACACGATTGGGATTCACTTGTAGTATCTGGATGGGTCCATCAGTTATTACGTCCCACATCTCAACATGCATGGCAGACAGGTGAGCCTGCATGCGCACTTTCCAATCATCAAACTTATCCAAGTTAAATATAAGAAAATGCCTATGATGTTCCATTTTAGACATAGTGCAAAGTTTCAAAATATTTTGATAAGATTTTCAAAAGAGGATCACCAGGCAGTATACACAGAGTGTTCACCGTTCAAGGCAACTAGCTCTGATACCACTTGTTGGTCCCGGTGGTAGCGATGTGAGTCTAGAAGGGGGGTTGAATAGACTCACAGGGGATTTTTAAAACTTTTTGGTAAAGAGATAAACGCAGCGGAAAGAGTATAACAAAATTTTATCTTTTACTTTGCACTTAAGTTTTTCTCGTAAAGGATATTAGGTTTGAGTTGTGTATGCAATGCTATGCGTAAGGTAAATAAAGAGAGAAAGAGAGAGAGAGGATTTTTATAGTGGTTCGGCTGTTAACAAAGCCTACTCCACTCTTCTTCACAACACGTGAAGGTTTGCACTATATTCCCCGTTATAGTACAATCTCCGTTACAACAAGCTCCTTTGAACACTAAGCCCGGCAGCCTTGTTGTTGTAGGTTTTTCAACTTCTTCCAAGTTTACTCCGCCTCTTTCTACTTCACTTGTAGAGATGGTTGAATAGATGTGATGATTCTCCAACTTGAAATTCTTGTGCTTTGCTTCCTTGATCAACTTCTTAATCTCACAAGCTAGAACTTTCAAACAAATCTGAATATCACTAAATAAGCTTATGAATATCACACTGAAAGTTTTTTCACTTGAATGACAATATTTCGCGTAATTCAACCTTGTCAAAGTGAGATGGGACAAGGGTTTATAGGTGGAATTTCAGATCCGTTGGAGGGAGATTGAAATTCAAAACCTATTGTCCAGTGTGTAATATCCAATGGGCAGTGTTTTCTCCTTTTTCAGAATGTTAGTACTTTCTAGCCATTTGTCCACTTTTGTGTAAGGACAAATTGCCTTTTGTCCCTCAAAAAGGTGACAATCATTAAATGCTCCTTGGGATCGTTGCATAGGACCCAAAATGACATTCAGTTATACTCATTCTCAAGGCAATAGATAAGATAACTTATCAGAGAATGTCTTTGCCTTGGTTGTGAGAGAGAATGATTGACCTTATCATTTCTCTTAAACTCCTCGAGTCAATCACATTCTTGATCGCTCAGTTATAAGTGCTTGGTCCTTCCAAGTTTCGACCTGAGATCCTAGTCTTCGGTTCTTCGAGTCTTCGTGTCTTCGCGTCTTCAGCTCTTCGGATGGAACACTCTTCTGTCGAAGTCTTCATGTCTTCGGTATGTAAGACTCATATCCTTAGTAAGGAAAGGATAGCTAAGGATTCGGTTACCTTACAAGACTAAGATACAAACATAAACTATTCTAAGACATTTACGAAAATTTAGGGGTCTCCTCGTATAGTTTGGTATCATCAAAATCAACAACTCGGGGTTCCTAACAAATATAGATATAGATATAGATTAGGATCTTTTAATATTTTCAATCAATTAGTAATATTAGTTTTTCTTTTCCATTTTATCTTTACTATTGTTTGGACAAAAATTTCACAAAAGATGATTTTATTTTTATTAATAGTAGTATAGATATAGAAGTATATATAATTATTCGAATTTTTATTACTGGTGTAAAAATAATTAATAAATTATTTTTTCTTATAAAATTACGCAGAATTTTTAAGGAATTTTCTTATTTAATACGCATAATTTGTTTACATTATTCTCACAATTATTATGGTTTAATTATTCTAAGAATTTGGTAAATAAAATTTTGTTACCAATTAAACTTTATTACTTTTTTTACCATTTAATTAATAATAATAGTTTGTGCGGAGAAGTTGAAGGAGAGGATTTTACTTTTATTAATAGTATTGAAATGTGAATATAGAAACAATAGTACCAATTAATAGATATTAGTTAATATTAATTTTACATTTTCTTACCAAATCAGCTTTATTAATTATTTGACCAATATAATATTTAATTAATTGACTACAAAAGTTTGGGCGGAAATATGAAATAAGAGGATTTTACTTTTATATATAGTATAGAAGTATAGATAAGATTTGTGGTATATCAGTGTTGAAATTGATTACTTCAAAATTATATTAGGAAAAGTCTAAACAAAAAATAGAAGGAAGAGCATGACTTATTGATATTATTTTAAATAACAAAAATATACAATAATCAAGTGAAGTGAATCGCTATGTTTAATTATCATAGTAAGATTAAAGCGTTAAATACATGTTGGTAAAATATAGTATAGATTTTTTGGGTAGTATAGTATTAGAGTAATTAGTAAATTATGTGCTTTATGTGGTGTATTCTTTTTCATGTGTTTTGAACTTTTGATGATGATGATGGTGATAGAAGAAAAGCCGTAATCACCTTGAAGGATTAAGAGGAATTTGGATAAAATTTTTACTAAGTGGTTTGTTTTTCCTACTTGCAACACTAAAGTTTCTTGTAGAGATTATGAAATTTTAAAAATATGTTTGGTGGTATAAATTGGTATATGAATATCATGCTTGTGATGATCAAGTAATAGGTTTTTAAAGAAATTATATTCCCATTCAGGATTATTTTAGCCAAATAAATTCTTGTTTTTTATATAGGTAATTGTAGTATAAGTGTATGAAATAAGATATATAATTTCTTGTATTCATACGTATATCCATATCATGTTGCTTGTGTGTGTATATATTTATGTAAATATGCGTATATAGACTATATATGTATGAGTTGGATGATTTAATATGTAATATGTTTATATATATAATTGT
>CM008345.1:13736870-13753172 GCA_002525835.2 Ipomoea batatas
GTATGTATGTATGTATGTATGTATGTATGTATGTATGTATGTATGATATATATGTACTTCACTGATTGAATCCTTTATTGAGAGTATTCTGTTGGTTGTGGACTGTGTGGGGCTTATTGTGACACAATGGATTGAGATTGTGGCCTTTGGGCTTTGGTGAATTTTGTGGCACCTGGTAGAAACGTATCCTTGGTGTAAGAGATAGTAACTAGCCCGTTGGGCTTGGAATCCCAATAGGGGGTGTATACACTTAAAGTTCTATGTTTGTTTCTTGTGATATTTATTGATTAATGATATTTTGTTGATTCATTGGTATTGATTATCTATGTTATGACATTGGGATTGTATGGAAGCTCTCTACACTGGTTCCACGTTGATATTGATGATTATGACTATCTTGACTATGTCTTACTATACTATTGAGTGGTTTATGCTATGAATTGGTATATAGTGAACTGTTTATCTCCTTTGTTGTACTTATATCTCCAAATGATCTTGGTAGAGTTTGTGCTTATGACGTTCCTTGCTATGGTGTTGAGATCATACCTTGTTACGTTGTATATTGAGCTGAGTCGAACCTGGTTGTGGTCTTACATGCATCTCTTCTTTGAGTTGAACTTCTACTTATTGCTATCGTGATGAATAAGTCTTTTGAAAACATTCCATAGAGTTGGGTAGTGGATGTGTATATATGTTATATGTCTCAAACGTATATATTATGATTTACGTATATATTGTAGCTTTACGTATTGGAGTGGGGTTTACTTAGCATTATTTGCTAATGTTTTAATTTATGATTTCAGGTATGAAGTAGACTCTTCTTTCGAGAGCACGCTAGAATTGTTATTATCTCCTTCCCATGATTATCTAGTTATGTTTTCTCCTTTCGATAGACTTTGGGCCTATGAGTAGGGGTGGAAATAGGCTAGGTCAGGCTTTGGATATTTAGGCTTGTGCCTGATATAGAAATTTAAGGCCTAGGCTCGGGCCTTAGCCTGTATGTAGGCTCAAGGCTGAGCCTACAATTGGCTTGGCTTGGCCTAAAGCCTTTTTAAAGGCCTATATAATATAATATAAAGGCCTTTAAAAGGGCTTCAAAGTAGATACTAAATAGGCTTTGAGCCTATTGAGATAGGATTTAAGCCTATTTATGACCTACATTTATATCTGTAAAAAATTTATATCTAATACACAATACCACAAATTTTTATATCATATTATAAAATTACAATCAATCAATAAACCAAAAAATGACAAGTCATTGCTTCAACATAATTAGATTCAATATATGAGTAATATGACATACTTAAATTCAAATTCTAACAAACAGCCGCAGCCTGGAGACATCAAGCTAGTAACCTACAAATGTAATTTCTTCACTAACTCCTTCATAGCCAACAACCTACGAATGTAATTTCTTCCTTGACTCTTTCTTAGCTTGTTCTTTAGCTTCTTGAGAAGCAAATAGATTATTCGCCTCCATAAACTCCTGCGTAAACAGAATACAACCATATAGCTCAAGAAAAAATTATCATATAGAAGTAATTAATAGTGAACTAAGCAATCAATAAAAAAAAAAACATATTGCTCATTCAATATTTAAAGAATCAATCAATAAAAACGTAAATCAAATATCATCACGGGAGCTTTCAATCAATCAATAAAAACATAAATCAATGAAAACTATTTTTTTTGAGATCATGTTTATGCTACTATTTCTTCTCCACATTTATTTTCTACCAGAACTTGGAAGATGTAGAAGCCTTGGTGGCTCCATTAGGTGATAATACAGTTGTCTAATGTCGTGGTAAAGAATGATTAAAGAACAGCAGTATGAAGAAATTGGTCTAATGTCGTGGTAAAGAATGATTAAAGAACAACAGGATGAAGAAATTGATAGCACTAGATTAAAGACAGTTGATACAAATTCAAATCTTAAAAAAAAACATAATCAAGAATGGAATTAGCTTTTCTATCCCTTTCGTTCATAATATCTACATAAAAGTTGCTCCCACCCTCATAACCTATGCTTACAGCTTACTCCATTGTTCAAAGCCAACAACACAAGCAGCCATTGGGGTATTGGGGAGGGGGAATTTCAATCGCAAGCAAATGAATTAATAATAATGACAGAGTAATCAGGCAAGCAGCATCCGACCCTAATCACCAGCACTGGCCCGAAGGCAGACAAACGGCCACCTGTTACACAAGCACGACACATTGAAGAGGAGTGGACATCACATTGAAGAGGAGTTACTCATTGTCGTTATTAGCAGCACTTAGTACAACATTAAGCACCCGTTACTTACTCACAAAGAGTCGTTGACACTTGTGGTTATAAAAGAGGTGTCTTTTTGGAGAGTAGGGGGACACTTCATTTATTACACACTACACTATTGTATTGACTACTCACTGTACTAACATACTTCAATAATACTCAAATTATATTCCAGTAACAATACTTACCGTCACATCTCATGCAAAGCTCTACACATAACAATAATATCAGCTTATCAGTGGAGATGGCTGGATCAGGATCTAGCGATTCCCACAATTTTCATCACGTAAATAGTGGCAACACCGGTGTTGGTCGCAGTGATGGTCACTACCAGCGGTGCAACAATAATCACATAGGAGGGCAGCAGGTACCCAAAACACAGGTACCGTCTATGAAACCCAAGTGACAGCTCAGGCCATTCAGCAGGCGGCGACAGCCCTAGCCCAGTTGGGGCGGAGATTCAAGGTCAACTACCCCAGGCATCTGTGCAGAAGGATGAATAAAGGAAAAGATTACCAGTGTCTGTGTCATAGTGCAACTCGTCGGCCGACCGTTTCTATGACCGCCATGGGACGGTGGGGTGATAGGATTGTTATCCAGCTAAGGTTGTGGGCACAGCTGAAGGCTGCGTTGATGTTTTTGCTAGGGTTGAGGTGTCAAAAGATATTTGTGTTAAAACGGAAAGTCTGTGACTCCCCGAGTGTCGGTCTCGAAGGAAGGACGTGGAGGTGTGTCAAGTGTTCGAGAGTTTACTTGATTGGATTATGCATAGGATTCGAGTGTGGTGAAGGGTGGAATTGTGAGTGAGAGTAGTTCATTTGGTTGGTTTGAGTGCAAGATAGTAGTAAAGTAAAAGGGATTTTGTAAATATGTAAAAGGGGTAGGGATTGGATAGTGTTCATGGATATTGCATAGTGGAGTTTCTAAGGTCATGGATAGGGATTGCTAGGATATTGGCTATTCAAGAGTGTGTTGTCTTAGTCCTTTTCCACCTTTGTGTACTAAAGCTTCTTTGACTTAGGAGTGCCTTCAAGCATCCAAAGTTCTAAGAGGAATTTTATCAAATACTTGAGCTACACACTATCCTACTATTCTTAAGAAGTCCATAGGAACTATGATTGTGTCAAGCTTCAAATCCTAACTCTAATCAAAGACATGAAAGAGTCAAGAGCTCAAACTCTCATCTAGATATAGAGATAAGATCATCACACTTAGCAATATTCAATCACACAATCCAAATCCCTAGACTAAAATTTTCTGGGAACCTCCTCTGAAAATTCATCAAAGGGGTTTAAAAGTCTCCGAAATGATAACCCTAGTCGAAATTCGTGCAGCACCGCCTCCACGACAATCACACGCGTGTGAGCGTGCGTGGGAGGCTACTGGAAAGTTTTCACGCATGCTCACACGCGTGTGACCATTCAGTTGGGTCCTCCGAGGCTCCGTTCTTGCCTGGTTTGCTCTTTAAGCTCAACCCTTTAAGCTAAAAGTAGCTTTTGTGCATCAATTAGTGATTTTCAAGTAGTTATGAGCATAATTCACCATGCAAGGATGCTATAAACGTGATAAAACACCCTAAAATGTGCCTAATTTAAGGGTATCTCGGAGTCTTATCAAATTTTCCACACTTTGTTTCTTGCTTGTCCTCAAGCAAGACATTTTTCTATCTAAGCAAATAAGTCTCCGAGATACTTTCTCATGCAAAACAAAGCTTTTGGCAAGTCAAAATGATGGGTGTCTAAGACTGTTGAAACGGGAGAAATCATTTGTGTTATCTACAAAGGATTTTGGTCAGATGTCAGCAACTCAAGAAATATTTTCGGGAAATAAAAACCTTTCGTAGATAAACAAGTAAAACAAGGGATCACACTCCTCGCACCATATGCAAGCATGTATTTCCGAAGTTTTGGTTCAACTTCTATTTAAATAGGGCCTCTAGTCGATCCCACTAGTGGGAACGAAGTGAACTAGCTAATCAACTTTCCATCCTTATACGCCAAAGCCCAACGTAAATGTAAATGACGGTAGGGGCATGGACCACTCACCGCTTTTGGCTTAGCGCGGTCCCTCTTTCTTCTCACTTCCTAGGATAACATTATCGAGCCACCCAACTTCACATGGAGCTCCATGCTTTTTCGAAGGTCAGTGCAATGGGTACTCGAATCCTAGCGAAGCGGCTCACCTCAGCTCTATTTTCTCAATTCTTAGGATCTTTTTATGTGAACAACCGACTCCAGATAAAGCTTTTTGCTTACCGAAGACTATGGTTTGAACACAACCCAGCGAATTGGCTTCCCTCAATTTTAAACTCTTGGTGATTGGCCTTTTGCCTTTTCGACTTCTCCTCATGTCAACCCCTCATGCCTTTTTCTATTTTTGTTCAAGGGTTTTGTTTTCTATTAAGCTTACCGTTAGGCTCACCTTTTGCCCCATGCCCTACCAATGTTAGTTCAATTCCGGGCCTCGCTAGTTTTATCTTTCTCAAATTAAAAAGTGCACACTCCCACTTCGAGAGATCCTTGACTAAGGTCCTACGTAAATAAGAGGTGAACATCATGCAAGCAGGCAAGAATATAAACTTATTTGGCTCTAAACACTCTGATTGGTGCGAAAAGTAACTTTCTCAAAGATATTTCGAGAGTAAAAAATTTTTTGGGCATCCAGTCAAAATTCTCTCTAGATAACACAAATAATAACTCTCTTTTCAAAACTGCAAATGCACCCGCTTATCATTCCCATGAGCTTCAACTTCTTATACTAAGCATGTAAGCATGTAAAGCACGAAGTGCGTCCCTTCCACACTTTAAAACAAACATCGTCCTCGATGTTTCCATACGGTACAGGGTAAAGGAACGAACAGGGGTTCTAAAGGTAGACAAATAAAGATCCCTTTCCACACTTTGGAAATTGCTCTGGGATGTAGGATATGCATCAAACGATCCTAGTAAACATGGTAAACTTCTAATATACACATACACAAAGCTATAAAGAAAATATTTCCACACTTTAAAGATCAAAACGGGGCTTAAAATTAGAAAAGGGATAAGAGGATAAACCAAGTATGCATCCCTCTTTCCACACTTTAGCTTCCAGCATAGGCCTGCTCCCGTTATAGATGCTCTATAAGAAATGGAGACATAACATACAGAAGGGTTTTCGAAGTACTATTTAATTATTATAAGCTGATAGAAATAAAAAAAAACATAGATAATAAAGCATATAAATAAACAGAATTATTCGAATAGAAATGCAGATAAGTAAAGCAGTTAAAACGTAAATAACATAAAGCAATAAATATAAGTAAAGCAAAGTAAAGAAATAAAGAAATAAAAGTCAGAACCCCGCGCGTAGGGATCCTAATGTTCAGATGGGGCTATCAACCAACGTAACCAATGTCAAGGAACTCAGTATCAAGTGTCAATAGGTCAAGGTCGAGGACAGTCGAAGGAAGGCATCAGTTATCACCGAAGGGCTGGAATTGCCTATTGAATCTAGCTTCGAGCGCAGCAATTCTCCTATCGTTCTCCTCCACCGCCCTTCTCATGCGATTGAGGTCTTCGGTGTGGACATCTTGTCTTGCAGAGATAGATGTAAAATGGCCTTCTTGCCATGCTCGCTGCTCACGCCAGTAGTTCATCTGTTCATCTGTGCAGCAACATCCTCCTCGTTCTCTTCTTCCTCATACTCATTATCAGAAGCTGCCAGATCCGGTGCATCATCACCTCCAAGCTTCAATTCTGCGGCGAAGAACTCACCCACGGAGAAAGGAATCGTGAAACCTTCAGCTTTCTCACCCATCAACCGGTCCAATAGGCCCAACCCGTAGCATAATTTCGTAACAAAAGGTCCGATAAACATTGTCTGAACCTTAGACTTTTGCTGGGTTTGGAGCCATTTTCTAGCTTGAATGCCCATGTTGATGTCAACCTCATTCTCTATGCACCACATGTAAAATAAATCCTGTTTGGATACCTTGTTGCGATTTGTGGTTCTGCCGGAGAGATTTATAGCAAAGGCTAATCTGATAGCCTTTAAAGCATTGCGGGTGATGAGGTTTGCCTTTAAGTTTGAAGAGTTGTATGGGGCATTGTTGGTGATGCTTTTCCAATATTGAACAGCTACCGCCTCTGAATCAAAATCCTCTTTAAATTCCCTGAAGTATTGCATAGTTACGCTCACGGCATCTTGGAATCCGAGCGTAACACCCAAAGTGTTGACCGACATACAGTAGTGGTTGCCGAATAGAGTGAACGAAATGGACTCTCTTGCATCGTTGACCTCCTTTCGAATATCCAAGGTCGCCAAGAATTCATAAGTAACAGGTGCATAGGTAGGTCCTCTCCACTCAAATAGATAGCGGAGCTGTGGGTGCCTGAGAAGCCCGTTTACGTCATCCAAACAACCGAATTCCCTTAAAACATTGTCGTCGAAGTGGCGGCCGACCAAGAGCTGCTTCCCCTTGTATCTATCCACCGATGTAAGTTGGATGGGCGTCAAGTGTCTTAACGACCTTGACCCCGGCTCCTGGGTAGCTCGTTGAACTGTAGCTTATTGCCGTGTTCTCGACCGGCTCGATTCACCATGATCGTGCTTTGATTTCTTTGCGACTTCCTTTGAGCGTCCCATCCTACAGATTGTAGAAATTAACATTCATGGTAATTGGTTTTGAATAATTATTTCTCAAATAAGTCACCATTGTAATTGTGTAAAATTCCTTGTCAAGATAATGGATTTCAAACATATAAGGCTAAGAATTTTCGAAAATTTTGCCATAGTTTCCCCTATATTTTGGACAATTCTAGCATAAGAATATCAACAACATCATTCCATTATCACACACATGCAAAAATTCATCATAAGATATTTCAATTTGATAGTCAAATAAGAAGTCAACTCTAAAAGTCAAGAACTTCAAAAAGTCAACTTCATCTTCTTCCTCAAATTCAAAAATTAGGATTTGAAATTGAAAATTCAATTTGGGCAATGTGGCATTCGAAAAGTCAAATTGATGGCATATAATAGTTCTACAACAAGTTTACACATCAATTCAAACATCAATTTCATAATTTCAACAAGAAATCTAACAAACCCATTTGTTCATCAATGGTGTTAACACTTGAAGCTCAAAAATATATAACAATCAATGTAACCATCAATAATGAAAGAAAACATCAAAGGATAGTTCTATGAAGCATTATAAACCAATTTAATCATTCAAATCATTCAAAATCATGCAAGGGAATGTAGAACAAATTTCTCATTCAAGCTCTTCCATACTCATGAATATTCAAGGATAAATAGTTAAAAAGATGAGAAATTACCTTGATGGTGATGTTTTTTTATCTTCTTCGAAGTAAAAATAGAATGGATATTCAAACCTTGAGTATTGGATTCACCTTGCGTGGAGAAGAGAAGACAAAATAGGGATTTTGGAGCAAAATGGCGTGAGAAATCTGAAGGGGGGTTTTAAGGTCGTGGGAGGGCTTTCACGCCGGTCACACTCGTGTGACCGTGCGTGGGAGCTCTCTGTCTCGCTCCCACACATGGCTACACGCGTGTGAGCGTGCGTGGGAGGCTACTGCCTCGTTCCCACGCACGGCTACACACGTGTGAGCTCACGTGGCAGTCCTCTGCATTGTTTTCTTCCGGTTTTGGTCTTTCCCTTCATACCTAAGTCCAAAATAAGCCTTTCCAAAGCAATTTTTTTGTCCTGACTCCTACAAGTTAGTCCTCAAAACATGGTTCCATTTGATTATAGCAATTTATTAGAACAAAAACATTGAAAACGAAAGCATAAAAATGATGTAAAAACATATTATTAAAACCTTGGGTTGCCTCCCAAGTAGCGCCACAATTTACGTCATTGGCTAGACGCATCACACCTTGTTTAGAATTCAACCATATTCCTTGGTAGTGGGTAAGAAACATTTTGGTACCCACGTGTTTTTCCATGTAAGCTTATCATTTCTCCACTTCGGTTTTGGTTTCATCTTTGGTTTGACTTTTGCCCTTTCATCGTCATCAGTTCCTTCTTTTGCTCTTTCCTTTTCATCATTTATGGCTTGTCCATCGAATCTCAGGGTAATTTCACCTGAACTCACATCTTCTCGAGCCGTTTCTTTCTCTTTTGAACTTTTTATGTTGTCTCGTGGTAGCTCCTTTTCTTTTGGGCATTCTTCCGAAGTGGTTTTCTCCATGTGTTCCTTCATTGATATGGTGCATGAACCGCTCGCATTCTTTAGTTCGAGAGTGGGACTACAAGAGGTAGTCTCGTTTCTTTGGTCATCTACCTTACATTGACATTTTCCACAAATGGCATCCATTGGATCACATTTCACATGTTCTTCTTCCTTGGCATCAATGGCGTTGACTCTCTATTTCGGATTTTTCTCAGTGTTACTCGGGAGTTGTCCGTAGTGTCGAGCCGACATCATCTTAAACATTCAAGAAATTTGATTCTCAATTGTCTTAAGTGTGGCTTTAGACTCTTGTCTAAGACTGGAAATTTCTTGTCGAATTTCTTGAGTAATCTCTTGTTTCAGATTTGCTCGATCATTCTTGAGTACCATGATCGTCCTTGTAAGTCTTTCATCTACTTCACGGATGTCATCCCTCCTTTGTTGAGTAAAGTCAAGTTGAGAGTTGTATTGTGGCCTGAACTGAGTCATTTGATTTGCATTTCCTTGGTTTTGATTGTACATCAGTCTGTTCTTGTCATTCTGTCCATATGCAGTCTTGCTTCCATAGTTGTATTGTCCTCGCGCTTGATATCCATCATTGTTGGTATTGTTCCAACCCTCTCCCTGTTTCCAATTGTTGTTTGATCTTTGGTTTTGTCCATAAGCATTGAAATTGGAGTTCCTTTGGTAATCTACCGCCTCAACTTGCTCAGATGCAGACGGAGAAGTGCAAATATTGGTGTCATGAGGTCCTCCACAGATATTACAATAAAGTGTCAAAGTCATGCAAGGCTTGGGCTTTCCTTTCATTTTTTCTACCATAGCCTGTAGTTTTTTGATTTCGTGATTCATTGCTTCTATTTTGGCCTCACTTGCCACACGATTATCAACTTCATATATACCTCCATGATATCCTCTCCGGTCATACCAACAGGATGTGTTCTTTGATATTCTCTCGATCAATTCTTCATCTTCTTGCAAAGCCAGGGAGACAAAGGCACCGCTGGAGGATGAGTCAAGCAACATTTTTCCTTCATCTGTCAGCCCTCCGTAGAATGAGCTAATCATGTCCCATGAGTGCATCAGATCTTGTGGCCATTTCCTTTTAAGAACTTTGAATCGTCGCCAAGCCTCTCCCAAACTTTCAAGCCTTCCTTGTTTGAATTCTTGTATCAGCCTTCTAATCCTCATAGTTTTTGTAATGGGAAAGAACTCGTTCATAAATTCACGATGCAACTGTTGCCACGTTCTGAAATGATTGTCGTCTTGGCTTTCCAACCATCGTGCTGCCTCTCCTATAATTGAAAATGGGAATAATTTTAGTCGAACTATCTCCTTGCTAACGCCTTCTTGTCTGTACATCCCACATGCTCTTATGAACCTTGTGATGTGTGCGTTGAGATCTTCAGATGGTAATCCCGAATATTGATTGTTCTGAACCAGTGTGAGAATAGTTGGATGCACGTGAAAGTTGACGCTCTCCATTGGGGGTACATAGATCGAGTTGTGCTTGTTAAAATCCGGAGTCATGTAATCTGCAATTGATCTTTGTGGTTCTTGAGGATTTCCATAATACTCTTCTTCACGAATATTCTCTTGATTGTTTGCTCTGTTAGCTTGTGGTTCTTCTAGAATTGGTTCTTCATGGTTAATCGGTACTTGTGGATTAATTGGAACTGGGGGTGGATTTGGTATAGTTGATCCTCTACCTTATGGATTTCTTGTTGCGCTTGATGAAGCCATTAGTGATCCTTGGGTATTTTTCCTTCTAGTTGCTCTATTGATTTCAGGAATGTAGGATAGTAAACCTTAATTTCCTTTTGCTTGCGTGTGCATTCACCTAGTAAAATTATCAATGAAACAAAAATTTCCACAATTGACTAGAAGTAGTCAATTGGGTTAGTAGCAAAAAAAAATAAAAATAAAACGAAATTAAGTGGAATGGATTAACATTGCTCAAATCTAGCATTCATGCAATCAAAGTAAACAAAAACATATGACAACCTATTGCCCTCCTCGGCAATGGCGCCATTTTGACGTTGATGTTTTTGCTAGGGTTGAGGTGTCAAAGGATATTTGTGTTAAAACGGAAAGTCTGTGACTCCCCGAGTGTCGATCTCGAAGGAGGGACGTGGAGGTGTGTCAAGTGTTCGGGAGTTTACTTGATTGGATTATGCATAGGATTCGAGTGTGGTGAAGGGTGGAATTGTGAGTGAGAGTAGTTCATTTGGTTGGTTTGAGTGCAAGATAGTAGTAAAGTAAAAGGGATTTTGTAAATATGTAAAAGGGGTAGGGATTGGATAGTGTTCATGGATATTGCATAGTGGAGTTTCTAAGGTCATGGATAGGGATTGCTAGGATATTGGCTATTCAAGAGTGTGTTGTCTTAGTCCTTTTCCACCTTTGTGTACTAAAGCTTCTTTGACTTAGGAGTGCCTTCAAGCATCCAAAGTTCTAAGAGGAATTTTATCAAACACTTGAGCTACACACTATCCTACTATTCTTAAGAAGTCCATAGGAACTATGATTGTGTCAAGCTTCAAATCCTAACTCTAATCAAAGATATGAAAGAGTCAAGAGCTCAAACTCTCATCTAGATTGGCTAAATCCAAACAAGATCTCATCAAAACAACAATCAATAGACAAGAATAGGTAATCCATCAACACAAACACATAGATCCAAGATATAGAGATAAGATCATCACACTTAGCATTATTCAATCACACAATCCAAATCCCTAGACTAAACTAGCTACTCATAATATGAAATTCAAGCAAAAACTAATTTAATCCAAGAACAAGATAGCTAAAATGATAGAAATGAAATAGAAATCACCTAGAGAAAAGAAGATCTTCAATCCAAGCTTGTTGTCTTGCTACAATAGAGATTGATCTAATCTAAAAACTAAGAAAAATGGAGAAAGTTCTCTAAAGGAAAAACTAAGAAAAGGGAAAACTAATTTTCTGGGAACCTCCTCTGAAAATTCATCAAAGGGGTTTAAATAGTCTCCGAAATGATAACCCTAGTCGAAATTCGTGCAGCACCGCCTCTACGACAATCACACGCGTGTGAGCGTGCGTGGGAGGCTACTGGAAAGTTTTCACGCATGCTCACACGCGTGGGACCATCCAGTTGGGTCCTCCGGGGCTCCGTTCTTGCCTGGTTTGCTCTTTAAGCTCAACTTTTGCTCCTATTTGCTCCCGGGGCTCCTGTTTCACTTCTTTTAAGCTAAAAGTAGCTTTTGTTCATCAGTTAGTGATTTTCAAGTATTTATGAGCATAATTCACCATGCAAGGATGCTATAAACGTGATAAAACACCCTAAAATGTGCCTGATTTAAGGGTATCTCAGAGTCTTATCAAAGGCCAAGAGGAACAAGGGTCCACACTAAGATAAGCAGTCACACCAGATGGAAGGGATGGGTGAGTTTGGAGGGCCGGCTCCGTGTTAGTCCACGACGCTCAAGCAAACCCCAAATGTGCAGAAGGTAGTGGAGGAAAAACTCCGAAAACATATAGAAGAGCTAGAGAAGAAGGTAGATGCAAGAGAACATTCACCAGAACCTGAGGTGAGGATGGCCGCTCTACTTTCTCCTAGTATAATGGAGGCGCCCCTCCCACGAGATTTTAGGTTACCTGCTATCAAGACCTACACCGAGACTTCTGACCCGTGTGTCCACATGACAAGGTACAGGGCGGCCATTGTAATGACCAGGGCAGACGACGCCATAATGTGCAGGGTGTTCTTGTGCACTTTGGATGGAACTGCCCAAGACTGTTTCAACACGATTCCAGATGGTTCGATCAATAACATTTCAGAGTTGTCCAAAAATTTCTTGACTTATTCCTCCGGGCATATATAGCACAAGAAACCGTTCTCACATCTCTATGGAGTAAAGCAGGACAGAGGTGGGTGGCGACGATCCTCATATTCATCTAGGCATTGAGGTCAGGAAATTTTCATAGACAACTGAGCACTCACCACCCACCCTCCTATGAGGAGCTAATGAGGACAACAAAGCGCTATGCCGAGGCGGAGGAGGCTGATAGAAAGAAGAAAGATGAGGAAGAAGGTAGGAGAAGTGGGTGATCTGATAAAGTTGGTCTAGCCAACCACACACCACACCCAAACCAGTCATCCACAATGAAGGGAAAAGATCACGAGCGGCCTCGTCTCGCCCCACCGCGACACTTAACACCACTAACAATACTTACTGTCAAATAACAAAGATAATTATAAGGATTAGGGTTAAAGATAGTTTTATATATATATATAGGCCGAGCCTACAGGCTCGTAGGCCAGACCTTCATATTTAGGCCTGGGCCTATTTAAGTAATTAGGCTTGGAAATAGGCATAGGCCTGGTTTTTTTACTAAACAGGTCATGTCATAGGCCCCTTTGTAGGGGCCTGCCTATTCCCACCCCTACTTGTGAGCCTTAGGCAATTTGGGTTGTAATAATTGACTCCTTAGATGTTTTGGATTATGATTACGAGGATCTTATATTCCGCGTTAGTATTTAGGTTGATGTGGCCTAAATGTGGCATAGCACCTCATGAGTTTGACCTTACTTCCGCTGATGTTTAATAGAAGTTGTGACCCTTTTCTATCTATTTCTATCTTTTATTGTCTTGATTATTATCCTAGGATTGGGGGCGTTACAAAGTAATTGGACTAATGGCTAGTTTACTCTAAATTTAAAAATATCTTTTGGTCCTAGTATTATTGTGGCATGAACATTTTTTGTCCTTGATCTGTCAACAAAATTGTTTAAATGGTGCTAAATATATGGTGTTAAATACAAGGGCATTTTGGTATATTCAGTTCTGGTCATAGATTTATATGTGCATGTCAAACTGTCATTCCATTTTTAGCCCTTTATTTTCCAAAACATCCCCGTTTGTCCTAGCATTATTGTGCATAACCATTTTTTATCCTCCATCAACAAATATGTTTAAATGACGTTATTAACCACTCAAAATCCTCATTTTTCTTCTTGGTAATAAGCATGTTATCAATACATAAGTCTACTATAAAATCCCAAAAAGTGAAATTTAAAAAAAAAAACAAAAAAAAAGTCCAATTCATGGCAAACGTTAAGTCTGGTGCATAATTCTACTTCATAAAAGTCCACAAGACTTGTGGTTCTATTGCCAAGAAGAAAAAATGAGGATTTTGAGTGATTAATAACATCATCATTTTTAATTTCATTTAAACATATTTGTTGACGAAGGACAAAAATATGGTCATGCAACAAGAGCACATGGATGTTTTGAAAAAAAAAAAAAAAGGACTAGAAGTGGAATAACACATAAATCTAGGACCAAATTAAAAAAGGGAAACGACTTAACACTTAAAACTGAATAGACCAAAATGCCCTTGTATTTAAGGTTATTTAAATGATTTTGTTGACGAAAGACCAGAAATGATCATGTCATAATAATACTATGACCAAACGAGAATATATGTTTTGATAAAAATGAGTGAAAGTGGGCTGATACTTATAAATATATGACCAAAATTAGAATTAACTCTATTATTTCATTATCCAAAATAATCTCATCTTTAAAAGTTACAATAAAATATATTACTTAATCAATACATACATTAAATACATTATCTTAAAATCTATTTGTCCAAACAAATTAAACAAGATAATATGGAGGCCAGGGAGCAACTATATCTCTCAGAAATATATCTATGCTAGTTTGTCAAGTGACAAAAGATGAGACCAGCACCATCATAGAATAGCTAACAAAAGAGCAATTCATGTTAGGTCTGCTGTAATGTTTACCCCACGGGCACAGTCCCCAATCCCAAGCTAACCGCAGAGTTTGTTCTCTTTTTGAAGCCCACACCAACCCCTCCACAATATGTCAAGGCAAAGGGACCCTCTCCGGCCCCTCAATTTTTTGATACATTAAACATCAAAACTTATGTTAAACTAATCATAAGATCTCAAAATATTTATCCAAGAACCGTTGAAGAAAATAAATCACGAGTTACCTTATCAGTTTTTAAATTTTCACCAATGTTAATACACTCTACAAACAAGAAGTCTTTCATCTTTTAGCGAGGTTTTCTCCTTGCCCTATGACCCTAGCCGGCAAAGAACCACAAGGAGGTAAACCAGTCTAGGTTATCCATAGCTGACCGGGGGACCGGCTCAAACCCAAGGGTTTGAGGATCGAACCTCCAACCTCTTGATTGTAGGTAGAGCACTCTTACCACCTGGGCTGTCCTTACGGACAACCAGAAGTCTTTCATCTCATGATGAGTGAAGGACACTGCCCCTCACTTCCTTCTTCGACCTTTCAATCCCTATAGTGGATTTGAATATATTGCTCCCTCGCCCAATAGCATGCATGGATGCCACGACCAACAATTTTAAACTTATCTCCAATCATGCAATGTTGTATAGTAGATCTAGAGAGGAGAGGATAGGCCACAGCATCCACATGTATGCATAGTGGAGCTAGCTAAAGAGGAGAGGTCATCACATGCATATAGTTATAGATTGTGATTAATGATATATATGTATATCTCCATCTATTCTACTAGAATCTCCCTGCCTTGTACTCTACTGTACTCCCCAATCATAGAAAATTATTTTGTGAGCTTTAGACTAGCAGATTGTGTGATTTGAATGGAAAGAATTTTATTTTTTATAAACAAAACGTTTAATTTGAATTTTGTTACGTGTTTCAGAGATTTTTTTCATATATATTTGCGATTTAATTATAATTTATCTTTGAAAAAAAAAAAAAAAAACTCGATGTGATAATAAGGTCTCATGGTTCTCCTAGAGACATTTAGGTTAGTATTTTATCTAGTCTCTAAGTTTCCCCTGAAGACAACCAATAAACGAGAACTGTCAATGCTTAACAATATATTGTCTCAAATTAGTTATGTATGTGTTCAACACATTTATGACATTATTAGTCTTTTCTATGGGCGATCCATAAAAAATAAATGTTTAATATTAATACTCAATGTTGAAATCTTAGTTATATTGAAATATTTATTAAAATAAAAGTATATAAATTTTTAAAAAAAATTATAGTTGTAGGTTCATATTATATTAAAAATATAGTTGATAATTTTGGTAAAAATTATGGTAAGAATAATAATTATTAAAGTAAGAATTTTAGATATGGTAAATTATTAAATATAAATATGGACATATGGTAAGATTTTATATATATATATATATATATACACTAAAGGAAGTTTAATGGTGTACGATAATTTTATCGGATAAAAATGATTGTACAATATTTGTAACTCAATGACTATGTTTGGCAAACCTAGATGAAAAGGTAGTTGAAAGCTGAAAAGTTGCTGAAAACTTAAAAATTATAAGTTATAAGCTAGAAGCTGAAAACTGAAGAGCTGTTAAGCTAGCTGTTATACTTAAAAGTGTTTGGTATATTAGCTTTTTGATAAGTTGATAAATGTAAAAAGAGTAAAAATGACATCTTCATAAAATTTAAATAGTTTTAAACTTAAATAGATTTGTTTACATATTAAAATTTAACATTTTGAAATGAAACTATTAGCATAATCATGATCTACCATCTCATAATAAAGTAGTAACATTGTTGCAAATCTCCTTCATCTCAATAATAATAATAATAATAATAATAGTAATAATAATAATAATAATAATAATAATAATAATAATAATAATAATAATAATAAAAGGAGGAGAGTTGCGTAGCTTTTCAAAAATAAGCTAATAGCTTTTTAACTTTTTCCATCTTTATCCTTATTATTTTAAAAATAAATGACATCTTTTACCCATTCCAATTAAAACCCTTTTCAAAATAAACTCTTATTTTAAGC
>CM008345.1:13809270-13827410 GCA_002525835.2 Ipomoea batatas
GATAAGAATTTTGTTTTTCGTGGACAAAAGATTATACATTTGTAATAATAATGAAGAATTCAACGCCCGTTAAAGTTTTTTGGTATTTAATTTAATGTGCATTTAAACCTTTTCTTTTTTAGTAGATCATTTCACACCGTTGAATATAAAAATAGAGTGTATATTAAAAACGGGTATCCTTTTTGGCACAGATACCAAATTTTTTCACCATTAAAGAAAAATCTTTTTTAGTATTTCTTAATTGGCACTTTTTTTTTTGAAAAAAAAATGCCAATTAAGAAATACTAAAAAAATACTTAATTGGCATTTAAGTCGTTTTTAGTAGCAAATATCTAGTGTAGTGTGTTCACACTGTTGAATGTCTGACCAGTGCATCAATACAATGTTTTCCAATAATGAATAAAAAGAGGTGTAGTCATTGGCCTTCCAATAATATTAGTCAAATGGAGAAAATCCATATAGGTGTCATACATTTATACTCCGTAACTATCATGTATTTGGTCTATTTAGAGCACTATTGTAAAAATCCCCGCCTAAACCGCCTAGGCGCTAGGCGCTCCTAGACCGAGGCGAATTGCTCCCTAGGCGTCCGCCTAGGAGGCTGCCTAGCGCCTAACTCGGCCGACTGGACCGAGTTGCATTGGCAGCCGACTAGACCGAATTTGGCCGAGTTAACTCGCCCAATTCGGCAAAGTTAGCCGAGTTAACTCGAGCGAGTCAGCCTTGTTAATTTTATTATTATATTTATATATATTTAAATATATTTATTTATATAAGAGAAGTAAGAGAGATATATATATATAATATATATAATATAATATATGACATACACCCACACACATGAACTAATTTTTTGTTTTTATAGGTCACCGCCTAGGTACCGCCTAGGCGCCGCCTAGACCGCTTAGGCGCTAGGCACTAGTCTACCGCCCGACTAGCGCCTAGCGCCTACTGCAACCATGATTTAGAGGTTAATAGTTCATGAATCTTGGCAAGTATGACATGTTTGGCAAGTGGTTTAGGAATAACATTTTCTGATAAAGAAGAAATTAGAGTTTAATTTTAGACGGAAATAACATTTACTTAATTTATTGAGGTATTTTTACTTGTCTTGTGATAGCGTATCTTAGTGTTAACATACATGGAGTACTTCTCTTGAATTCACTATCAATAGGCACAAAATGCATGTATTAAATCTGGTGAATAAATGTGCATGTATATATAGTATATTAGTATATATAGAAGGTCTCAAGTTCTGATCTAGCAGAGACAAGTTTTCATTGGTCTTAAAACGACTCATCTCATGTCCAAAAAAACAGGTGTTTCCACCACCCTTTGATTGTTGATTTTCTGATAAAATAGTAGCTAAGTTATTCATTGTCAAGTATATTTTAGTACATAAATTACATACTGAGCGTGGACTTTTGGGCAGTGTTTACTTTAATTCTCAATTTTCATTTTTCCATTTTTTAAAATTTCTTCAATCTTTATTATTTTAGTCTATTCATGAGTTTTAATTTATTATGGTGGATACTTCGATTAGTTTAGTAGTTTTGAAAAATTATAGGCTCTAGTTGACATACATAGCTTAAAAGCTAGCTTAAAGTTTAAAATTTAAAAATTAGTAGCTATTAGCTTATTTTGAAACTGTTAAGCCACGAAATATAGCTTATATTTGTGCTTCGTATATGCTCAAATGTTAAGCAAAAGAAGGTGAAACAATGGTTAATTTGGTGTATTTTCTATTAAAGTAAGATATGATCGAGTAATGGTGCAAGCAAGCATGAAAGGAGTTCAATCTTGAAAGAAAACTAGGCATTAGGGCACAAGTCAAGGACCCAAGGACAAATCGGGAAACGAATGAGCAAAATGGTATGAGTGTCAGCGTGTGTCTGCGACTAGGTTTTTGATTAGGAGACTCACACTGATCCCTGGGCCTCACGCTGGCACTCACACTGTGACTACCAACGTGAGTCTCAATTATCAGAATCTGATCATTGAGAAGTCACGATGGGACTCACGGTGTGAGTACCAGCGTGAGTCTCAATGATCAGAATCTAATCATTGAGACTCACGGTGGGACTTACATTGTGATTCCTCATCCAGTAGGCTGCAGTTTGGACGAACTTCAGATTATAAATAGTTTGGAGTGGTTATTTTGTGGACATCTTTTTATTTTTCTTACTTTCTTAATTAGTTCTCCCTCTAAATTTTCTCCACAGAAACACTCCTAGAACTTTTCCACATTCTAATCCATTATCCAGATTTATTATTTCAATTGCAATCATCAAGTTAATTTCTCCAATTCAAAATTTTGCATTTTTCATTCCTTGTAGTTCTTAATTCAATGTTTATTACTTCAATTGTTGATTTGGTTTACATTTCAATTATGAGTAGTTAAGCATTTCTAGGGTTTTGGATTGAACTTCATACTATGGGAGCCCTATGTGATTTAAATTGTTAAATTTAGGTCTTGTAATATCTTCATGGTCATGGTGAATTTGGTTGTGAGTTTGGTGAACTTGAATTGACTCTTCCATAGTTATGGCCAAATTATGCAAAGGTATTTGGAATTGGTGTTTCACCTATAAGAATAGAGCTACACCATAGTTATACCTTTCATATTTCTATCTCATCTTTGAGAAAATGGAGTTTGAAGGAAATGAGCACACAAAGTGTTTGATGAATTGCCTCATCTAATCAAGTTGCCATAAGAATGGGACATATATGATTAGTTGATAGTCCAGTTGATCACGAGAGTGAAGTTGACACCTATACCATTTCCCCAAGTTTGTCACCGGGAATTACATCACTTAAACATAGACGCACAAGAGCATCTATGCAAGGTCGTTTGGCTCAAATCCCTCTTTTATCTATTGCCTTTTTAATTCAATTACTTGTCATTATTAATAATTTGAACATGCAGTACTCTAATATCTTTAAGTTAGCTTTGCAATATTCTAATATCTTTAGGTTAGCTTTCAAACACTCACTAGTACAGAATCAGTCATCTCCGTCTGGAGTTGGGGACTATTTGCGTCAGGAGTTTCCCAGACGTAAATAGTAATTTTTCAAAAAAAAAAAACATATGTCAATTCTGCGTTTGTGCCTTGTTAGAAACAGAAGCAGTTTGTCCTTATTTTTTGAAATTTTTTTTTTATTTATTTCAAAATCCTTTAATTTTCAACCTAAAGTATTTTGTAAATAATATTAAGATCATTTCCACAAATATATTCTCATGGATTCCATCCAAAATTAAGTCACCCCTGGATGTCATTATACATTAATTCCAAGATGAATTACAACAGAAAAGCAATGTTTCCATGTAAGCCAAAGGAAAACACATTAATGAATAACAAAACTGCAACAACCTATAACATCACAGATCCAAAAACATAAGAGAGATTGAAATACTAAATAGATACTAAAACAACCCCGTCTGATAATCTATGTAGAAATTGTAGAATGAACACTGAAATTTAGTTCATTGCAATAACAAAATTACGAACAATCTAAAAATTCAAAAACCTCAAATTGTCTCAGCCAATTCTTCCTCGCTTCAATCATCTTATTAAAAGCAAGTAAGTTCTATTGCCTCCCCATCTCGGTCATCTGCCCAGAAAAAAATTCTTCCTGTTCTTGAAGCCTGCAGAAACAGCTTGCAATAAGTTCATGAATATTTTTGGTACACAGACCTTGTAGTACTTTATAGACCAACAGCGTGCATTATCCCCTAAACTCTCCTTCCATTATGAAATGTCATAAATAGCTTTGATGACATCTTTTGGTGCATTCTGAAAATGTTAAAAAAAGAATCATCAATATTAGGAAGTAAAATATATACTTCTGCATAAATGTAAAGTAATAATTATATTGGATCTTTATTTGAATTCCATATATATTTGCTTTTGAACTTCAACTTTTGTTTTTAATAATTAAACTATGAGTGCAATAATGTTATTACGAGCTTTAATTTTTAATGTACTAATAAATTCAATCAATAAACCTTCTTATACACCAACAACAATCAACTGCAACTAATTTTTAGGAAAATGCAGTTTTAGAAATAACATCAAATCCACAAATATATTTGGCTTGAGAGAAAAATGAACTTTCTCAGAACGAGGCTATGTGCTTTATATATGGCCATTTCTAGAGAAGTAGCACTATGGTATGGGTTCCCAAGTAAAATAGATTAACACAACTGATAAAATCATGTGGAAATCTATTTAATATATCCCAAAGGGTTGAAAATGAATTTCACAAACCTTCAAATGGCATAGTTTCTTTATACAGGTGCATAAGCAAGCTACACGTCCATAGAGCAAGGCAAACCATTAACAGAGTACTAGGACCATAGAGAAAAACACATTTTTAGTACACTGTTGTTAAGAAATCAGATGTACTAGTAATCACAAAAAAACAACTCATCTTACCGCATTAAGCTTGATTTTTAAGTTCTATTCTGTCCCTAGATAGTTTAAATAGTATCATATTTAGATGTTAATAACATGCTTAAGTGTTACATTTCCAGAGCTTAAGGCTAAAGGAGCTACAAGTAAGTGAAGTAACCATTCTATAGGTTGGGCAACCACACTGACAAACGAGTCATAAACACGGTTGGGCCTGCTTTTTAGGTGGGATACAAAAAGAGGCCGGTTTTGAAAAGGTAACAAAGATGGGCAAAGTACTTTCATGGAATGCATGTTTGTTTAAAAACAAATGCATTCTGCGAATGCATGTTAGCTTTTCTTTATAAAAAATAGTTAAAAGGTAGAAAATGAGTGTAGGATACGTGTATGTGTACAGTATTGTAGTTTAAATGAAAAAAAGAAAAAAAGATCGGTATATATATGTATAAGGAGAAAAAAAATAGTATTGTTCTCATTAAATGATTGTTCGTTAATTAGAATGTACCGCGGTGGGCGGCGACAAGTTCGGCGGCGGCGCGGTGGGCGGCAGGGCGGTGGGTGGCATGGCGGTCGCACGGTGAGCAGCGGGTAAGTTTGGGGACTCTGGTAAGTTTTGGGATGAAGTTTTACCGTTTAGTATTGGGATGGAGTAAAATTAGGGTTGTTGGTCTTGGACCCACTATTTAAGTATTTTTATCCTAATATTTCAAAAAATAAATACATAATTACGTATTTATTATTTTGTATTTACATACGATATTCTTTTCGTATTCTCTAAGTACAATGTACAGTATTTTAATTTGTAACAAATATTATAAAAGATAACAATGCATTCTGAAGATGCATGTTCAAAAAAGTAAACATGCATCCTACAGTGTAGTATTGCCCATATTTGTATCCCAATTATTTCCGTCCTATTTTTGTATCCCACCTAAAGAGTAGGCCCAACCGGCGAAACCACCCCTGACAAACAGCAGCAGTAATATCAGGGCCAGGGAAAGAATTTAAAATCATAGATAGAAACTCACCAATTCCAATTAATAAGGAAAAGAACCACTTCACAACAATCAAATACCCTACATAAAACTTCCCTGTTTCACTGTGAATAGGGCACCATGATAAATACAATTCAAATAAACCCCTTTCAACAAACTGTAAAGATATTCTCTCAAATGAGTAAAAGCTACATGATTATAGTTATCAAGGCGGACTTTCTAGGTGAGATGCCGTCGATCGCCTAGTCGACTAGGCGACGAGTTATATATATTGGTATTGGGCATCTCAAAAGTTCCTTAAAACTTGTTCCTTGAGACTTGCACTGTATTGGACAGCTCAAGAGTCTTTCCTTTCTATGCCTATATGTGTATATATATAAATATCAGACCAGATATGAATATTTTCAACCTTTAACCTATTATTTGAGCAAGTCAGTGCCTGGGCTGGGTTCAGGGAGCGGCGGCGACGCCACGGCAAGGAGTCCGGTCGCCATTGGAGAGTGCACGCGCCACCGTCTCCGAGTTGCTCGGCCGTCACGCGCCGGCGCGTGCGGTGGTTTCCGGCGACTTCGCCGGTCGTTTTTTTTAGGCGAGGCGAGCAGATTAGGCGGTCGTTCCCGGATGCCTAGGCGATGCCTTGATAACCATGTACCTGATACTTGCAATAAATGTGGTCCTTCCCTTCCCTTCCCGGCAACAGTAGAATCCCTGCAATGTAGAATAGAATCAATAATATTAGCCAGAAAGGTACCCTCCTGGAAGGAGCACAATGATATCTTCATAGCATAGCTCTGTATTGGGGAAATAAGTCATGTACCTGCATGTTCTAAGGCTCAGAAAAGAGTTCAGAAAGGCTAAAAAACCAATTCAATGATTTAACTTGGTTACTACTTACATCAGGCAATGGTCATATCTTTCTTAATTTCATTCTGTATCATACCTTAATAAGGTCTTTTTCAGTGCATTCACAAAAATTTCCCATCCACACATACTTTCAAGACATCCATGTGCGAATACTAACGCCAACGTCAGAAAACGTATCACTTAATACAATAATCCGTTTTCCACATAATGTTGTACAAATTGCTAGTGGGACAAATGACCAGCATAATAGCTCAGTAGTCATTTTCTTTATTGATCTGCTGCTTTCATTACAGATGGCCCTGTTTTAATTGAATTGTATTTGAATGGAAATCAGATTTATGAGCTTATCAGCCCCCCAGCATAAAAAGAGGGCACTAAAGAAGCAGAAACCATGGCCCTGTTTCACTGTCAACAGCCTGGTGGCAACAGTCTTCAGATTTCAACCTAATAAATAACAGGTGTGTCACTCCAAAGATCAATGCTCAACAGGGATCAGATTTAATAATAAGTAATATGCAAATTTTGAATGCAGTTTATGCAAAATCACAGTAAACCAGACTTTATGCATAATCGTGTGAATGAAGGCCAATTTCTTTTTCACTTACTGAAGCATAGCAAAAAGCACAGAGAAAGTTGTGAGGTTGTTTGTCGCCAAGAGAGGAGAGTCGGAGATGGCGTACCAAATCATAAACCTCGGAAGTGCAGTGAACCTCAGTGTAGAAACAGAAATTTGGGGAAGAACAGAGAGAAATTCTAGGGTTAAGGAGAGAAAGAAGAGTGAGAAGAATAGAAATTGATTGTATTTCCAAGCATAAAAAACTTTCTCCACAATCCACAAGGTATAACTCCACAACGAGCTCCATTGAGCTCCTAATTTGCCGGAAAACCAAAACAGAAAACTACAGCTGTAAAAAGGGAAAAAGACACACTCAAAACAACGACGTCTGATGCTGGTGTAACTACCCCTCGATCGTTAGCTTAAAACGACGCCGTTGGACTCTTCTTCATCAACCGATATAACAGGTGTGTCAAACGACACCGTTTCCTTCCCTTTGTTATTTCCCAATTCCGGTTCACTTTCAGCTCTCCTTCTCTCAACCTTCTTCCTCCTTCTCAGCTTCCATGCCATTAATGGCTTCCATCCGGGCTGTAACATCACCCACCTCTCCAAGTGATCCATGTCACCAAGGATCAAAAGAGGGATACTGGCTCTTGATGTGATAGTAGTCTTCCCAGGTAGCCTCCTCCTCGGGCAGATTTGCCCATTGAACCAAGATCTGTGTGACTGCTTGATTATTCCTCTTGACCAACCTCTTGTTCAGCACTGTTACAGGTTCTGTCTGGACTTGGCCCTCATGTCCCAAAGTTGGGGGGTCAATTTGAGCCACCACCCCACTCCCACTCTTCTCTTGAGTTGGGAAACATGGAAAACAAGATGTAGGAGGGATCCAGAGGGCAATAGCAGTCTGTAAGCTACCTCTCCAATCTTCCCCACTACCTTGTATGGACCATAGTACTTAGATATCGGTTTGAGGTTGCTCCTGATTGCCAAGGATGTTTGTTTGTAGGGCTGGATTTTTAGATAAACCCAATCACCAATGTTAAATGATCTTTCACTTCTGTTCTTGTCTGTCTGAACCTTCATCCTGTTCTGAGCCTGGCTGAGGTTTTCCTTCAAGGCTGCTAAAACAGCATCTCTCTCCGTTAACCAATTGAAACTCTCATCCCTAGCAATAGAATTAGAGACCAACAAGGGAGGAGGATAACCATACAAAGCCTGGAATGGTGTGCATTTAAGGGCAGAATGGTACTTGGTATTATACCACCATTCTGCTAAATGTAACCACCTCTCCCAACTCTTGGGCTTCTGAAATATCATGCACCTTAGGTAGCTCTCAACACACTTGTTCACCCTCTCAGTCTGTCCATCAGTTTGGGGATGATAGGCAGTAGAAAGGGTTAACTTGACCTGCATATTTCTGAACAAGGCCTGCCAAAATTTACTGGTAAAAACCTTATCCCTGTCTGATACAATGCATCTTGGTAAGCCATGCAATCTATACACCCCCTCCATAAATAATTCGGCAATACTTTCAGCAGTGTAGGGGTGTGCCAAGGAGATAAAGTGAGCATGCTTTGTTAACATATCCACAACCACCATAATGACATCTTTGTTTTTAGACTTTGGTAAGCCCTCAATAAAATCCATGGATATGCATTGCCAAGCCTCCTCTGGTATATTCAGTGGTTGTAGAAGGCCTGGGCTTGCCACATTTTCATGTTTACACCTCTGGCAAATGTCACAAGTCTGTACTAGAGCCACCACATCTCTTTTCATGCCCTTCCAGTAGAATAGACTCTTCAATCTTTGGTAAGTGCCCACCTGTCCAGAGTGACCCCCAAGGGCTGACTCATGCAATTTTAATAGTAACTCCCTCCTAAGGTTCCCAGTAGAACCCACATATAATATGTTTTTATACCTTAGGAGGCTCCCAACCACTGAAATGTTGTGATCCACAGCAGGACTGATCAATGTGGCAAACAAGTGATCAGTTGCCCAGTCATCTCCCACATAGCTCTTAGCTATTTCTTCCATCCATTGGGGTTGTACTGCTGTAATGGAGTTGGCAGTTGCCTCACCCACTGAATCTAAACTAGACTCTCTTCTAGATAATGCATCTGCTGCACTATTCTCTGAACCCTTTTTTGTACTGAATTAAATAGTCCAACCCAAGTAATTTGGTCAGTCCTTTCTGCTGGAGGGCTGTTGTTATCTTTTGCTCAAGAAGAAACTGTAAACTATGGTGATCTGTCTTTATTGTAAAGTGTTTCCCTAAGAGGTATGGCCTCCATTTATCCACTGCATTGATGACTGATAAATACTCCTTCTTATAGATAGACATTCCCAAATGTTTCCCACCAAATGCTTTGCTAAAAAAAGCAATTGGTCTTTCTTCCTGTAATAGGACAGCCCCCATACCTCTATAACTGGCATCTGCCTCAATCACAAACTCTTTTTGAAAGTCAGGTAAAGCTAGTACAGGGGAGTGGCATATGGCTTTCTTTAGATGTTCAAAAGCCTGCACAGCATAAGGAGTCCAATTGAATGCATTCTTCTTTAACATCTCTGTCAATGGCTTACTGATTATCCCATACCCATTGATGAATCTCCTGTAGTAGCCTGTAAGCCCCAAGAACCCTCTCAAGGCCTTCATAGAGTTAGGTTTAGGCCAAGCAGCCACAACCTCTAGTTTTGAGGGATCACCTTGTCTTGAGCAAAGGAACATTTACTCATCTTAGCTAATAGCTGATGTTGTCTCATGAGCATTAGTACTTCCCTCAAGTGTCTCCAATGTACCTCCCAACTAGGACTGCAGACCAGGATATCATCAAAAAACACCAAAAAAGATTTCCTTAGTAAGTGCTTGAAAACCTGATTCATAAGGGCCTGAAAGGTGGCTGGGGCATTGGTAAGCCCAAAAGGCATTACCCTGAACTCATACAAGCCTTGGTGAGTTCTAAAAGCCGTTTTGAACTCGTCTCCCTCCCGCATCCTGACTTGATGGTAACCGGATCTCAGGTCTAGTTTAGAGAAGCAACTTGCCCCAGCAAGCTCTGAAAATAAATCTTCCACCAATGGTATAGGGAATCTGTTTTTGACAGTGATATTGTTAAGTGCTCGGTAATCAATGCAAAACCTCCAAGAATTGTCTTTCTTGGGAACAAGCAGCACTGGGGAGGAGAAACAGGAAGAGCTAGGGGTAATAACACTTGCTGTTAGCATTTCCTCCACCACTCTCTCAATAGTGTTCTTTTGGTCAAAGGAATATCTATATGGCCCAACATTAACAGGTTTAGCTCTAGGAATTAGGGTTATGGAGTGGTCAAGTGTTCTTTTGGGTGGTAGGGTAGTGGGTTCCTGGAACAGGTCTTGGAACTCCTGTAACAGGTGAGATAATTCTGGGGGGTAGGTTTTGTGTAGAGGTAAGGTGGCAGCAGGGTGCTGTTTCTAGCTTGGAAGGTAGTATAGCACTACATTGGACCAAAAATCCTTGTACTCCTCCTTTGTGCCATTTTCTCACTTCCTTCTCAGTGGTTGATTTTAGCAAAATCTGTTTTGTTAAGCCTTTTAACAAAACCTTTCTACCCTCCTTATGAAAGGAGATACCAGGGGGTCTTGTGTGCAATTGAATGGGGGTAAATAGATCTACCCAGTCCATCCCAAGCACCATGTCACAACCTCCCAACCTCAGCAGTCTAAAAGTCTTAGTGAAATGTTCCTGCTGAATCTGCCAACTAAAATCCTTGCAAATGGAATCACTAAGGAGGTGTTTGGTTGGATGGAAAATGTTTTTCAAGGAAAATGTTTTCCTTGAATTTAAGGAAAACTAGATTTTCCTTTGTTTCGTTGGATGGAAAACATTTTCCATTGGAAAACATTTTCCTTAAGAACAAGGAAAACAAATTCCTTGGCCACCCCTTGGTATTTTGTTTTCCATGGAAAATGTTTTTCATGGAAAACAAAGAGGACAATTTTGCCCTCATTAAATTTCTTCAATTACCATTATTATTATTGTTGTTGTTATTGTGTAGGGGTATGATTGTCTTTAGACCCATTATTCGTTACAATTCCAAATCCAATCAAACAATGGAATTTATATTCTCAGTAATTTATTTTTCACCAACCAAACAATGGAATCTATTTTCCTGGTAATTTGTTTTCCATGGAATTTGAATTCCATTTCCTTCAAATATTTTCCAGCGAACCAAACGGGCTGTAAGCACTTTCTCCCCATTAGCTACTGTCACCATCAAGGGGTGGTTTTCTCAAGATCCTTTCTTAACTAAGTCAATAATTTAGGGTCTAGGAAGCTATGTGTACTCCCACTGTCAACAAGAATTACCACAGGTTGTCTTTAAACAGTCCCCAACAGTTTGATGGTGTTTAGACCTTCACCACCTACTACAGCACACAGGGACACTTCAGCCTCATCCACCCTTATTCCTTCTCCTTCCTGCTCCAATAATTCAGTAAAATCAAACTCAGTGTGTTCTTCAATGACGTTAAAAGTCGGGCCATTGCACTTATGCCCATGTTGCCAAGGATTGAAACATTTGAAGCATCTCCTTTGCTCCCTTAGCTGATTCTTAAAGTGGGCTATATCTGGGGCTTTGGAAGCAGTTGTCTGTGTGGATGGAATAGGTTTTTGGCTATGACTGGCTGTGGGGTGTGGGAAATTTGGGTTATTGGAGTTGGAGCTGAAGGGTTTAGTGGGATGTGTTGGTTTGGAATTCCAAGAGGAACCCTTTGGACCTTCATGAGGCTTCAAACCTTTCTCAAACTGTCTTGCAAGCTATATGGCATCCCGCAGGGTTCTTGGTCTAGCAGTCCTAACAAAACATCTCAAATTCTGCTTGAGTCTAGCAACATAATTCTCCAAGAAATAGTGTTCTGGTAAGTAGGGGTGAGCTTGCAATAACAGGCTCTTGAACCCTTCATACTCATCTGTAAAACCATCTACCCCACCCCATTACTTGAAAGCTGTAAAATCCTCTATCACAGATTCCCCACTTTCTCCAAACCTCTTACACAAAGGCCTCAGCAAATCTAGCCCACTGAAACTCCTCCCGCAATTCCCTAACATACCCTTCATACCATAAACCAACCTTTCCAGTGAGGTTAACATAGAGGAGGTTCATAATCTCGTGCCTAGGGACATGGGCTAACACAAAAAACTTTTCACACCTAAGAACCCATTGTCTAGGGTGTGTGTAATCGAAAACGGGAAATTCAGCTTTGTACCTCGGGGTAAATTCATTGTTGTACCAACATTTTGTCTAACAGGATCTAGACCACCTCTCCTGGGCATCCAATCTGCATTCATCCTCTCCGGCCTGCCGAAATCCCTGGGCTCTCCACCTCCTCTTCGTCTGTAACCACCGGATCCGGAATAGGGGCCTTGTCCGGCCTTCCCTCAGGATGCACAGGGGTATTACTGGGCTCCCCCGGAATGTGGCCCTGAACTGATGATTGCCCCAGGGAGTTCCCAAAGACCGAAGGTACTGGTCGGTTCAACCTCAGCAACTGCAACAACTCATCTAGCAAACTGCCGAACTGAGCAGAGAGGTCTGTAACTTGCGCTGTCAAGGTGGTAACCGCCTCTTGTGTAGTCTGAGACTGGTTGCCAAGCTCAACCACGGAGGCCTCTAGCTTCCTCACACGCTCATCCATGGAGGGCTCTGATACCAATTGCAGTGAACCTCAGTGTAGAAACAGAACTTTGGGGAAGAACAGAGAGAAATTCTAGGGTTAAGGAGAGAAAGAAGTGTGAGAAGAATAGTAATTGATTGTATTTCCAAGCATAAAAAACTTTCTCCACAATCCACAAGGTATAACTCCACAACGAGCTCCATTGAGCTCCTAATTTGCCGGAAAACCAAAACAGAAAACTACAGCTGTAAAAAGGGAAAAAGACACAATCAAAACGACGACGTCTGATGCTGGTGTAACTGCCCCTCGACTGTTAGCTTAAATCGACGTCGTTGGACTCCTCTTCATCAACCGATATAACAGGTGCGTCAAACGACACCGTTTCCTTCCCTTTGTTATTTCCCAATTCCGGTTCACTTTCAGCTCTCCTTCTCTCAACCTCCTTCCTCCTTCTCAGTTTCCATGCCATTAATGGCTTCCATCCGGCTGTTACAGGAAGCTAAGGAGAAGCCTACCGACCGAATTGGCTATACGGCTTTAAGCTCATCTATGAAGCAGCGAGTTTTCTGACAGCGGCGTGAGGCGAGTGGAGATTGGCAGCAGCGGCGACGGGGCGTGAGGCGGCGGGGTGGAGACGACGGCGGCGTTGGCTGGAGGCAGTGAGTGGCGACGGGTAGTCTTCTAGATCTATGGCGAGGAGTGGCGACAGCGTGAGGCGAAGATTGTTAATGCCAATCTGCGGGTGTGAGGTGTGAGGCGTGAGGTTTGGGGAAGGCAGTGAGATATGCTGGTCGTCTTCTGTGAAATAACCCTAACAATCTACGTCTGAAGTAAGGAACTTCGGACGCAGATTGGGGTACTTCGGACACAAATTGTCTCACATTTAAAAACAAAAAATAAATAATTAAATAGTTAATTTTTAAGAGTTAATGCCAGTCAAGATCCTCCGAGTTTGGTGGTTTCGACACCTTTAGTCCTAAACTTTCAAATCGACCATCTGTGGTCCTCTGAGTTTCAAACTGTTACCACTTATAGTCTTAAATTTTAAAATTGACCATCTATGGTCCTCCGAGTTTCAAAATGTTACCAATCATGGTCCTCGTAATTTCAAAATGTTACCAACCGTGATCCAACCATTAATTTACTCAGTCAACATCGTGTAAATGAAGGGTCAAAAATGTCCTTTCATGTTATTCTTCCATTTTTAAGTAAAAATATAGCATTTAGACATAGCAAATGCATCTGTTTTTTCAAATAAATGATAACATAGCTGTTGTGAAATAATTATTAGTTGTTTGGAGAAGAAGAATTGGAAAGAAAATAGGTGCATTGTTGTGTCCAAATGATATATTTTCACTTAGAATGGAAGAATAGCATGAAAGGATATTTTTTCCCTTCATTTTCACCG
The DNA here is from genome assembly GCA_002525835.2 of Ipomoea batatas. NCBI lineage: Eukaryota > Viridiplantae > Streptophyta > Magnoliopsida > Solanales > Convolvulaceae > Ipomoea > Ipomoea batatas. Next base: position 13,823,161 of record CM008345.1, read on the forward strand.
TGCAAATTGAACAAATTAACGGCTGGACCACTGTTGGTAACATTTTGAACCTCGGAGGACCATGATGGGTAACATTCTAAAACTCGGAGGACCATAGATGGCCAATTTTAAAATTTAGGACTATAAGTGGTAACATTTTGAAACTCAGAGGACCACAGATGGTCAATTTGAAAGTTTAGGACTAAAAGTGGTGAAACCACCAAATTCGGAGGACCTTGGCTGGTATTATTATAAAAATGACACGTATCACTTTACACATCCAATATTTTAACATCCGACGCAAATTATCTTATTTTTATGGTCATACGAACTTGTGTTTACTTAAATTCCTTTTAAACCACTCCTTAAAGACGGTACTCTTATTTTTCCATCACCACTAAAACCAACTTTGAGAAACACTACCCTAGGTAGCTTATTCAAAATAAGCTATTATTTTAAATTCTATATGGTCTATCAAATAGAGTAGTTAGGGGGCAATACATACCAAAAGGTTCGAAGAAGGAACGCGATAAGTGTATATAACCAACCCACCCTTCTGTATAACCTATTCACATTAGTGAGTCAGCTTGATGGAAGCACTAGGGGAGTACGATAGCAGCTAGGTCTAGAGGGAAGTTATGAGCATTACGTTCATGCATAACTTCCATACCAAGGTTAGCACGGTTAATGATATCAGTCGCGTTTCAAAATAACTTTCAAAAAATTTTCCCATCACCACAAAAACCAACTTTCAGAAACACTATCATAGGTAGCTTATTCAAAATAAGCTATTATTTTAAATTTCATATGGTTTATCAAATAGAGTAGCGTTTTCAAAATAACTTTCAAAAACGCTACCCTAGGTAGCTTATTCAAAATAAGCTATTATTTTAAATTTCATATGGTTTATCAAATAGAGTAGCGGTCAAAAACCTTGTGGTATAGTGGCACCTGGTTACATCCCCACATGAGAGGGGGTGGGTTCGAGTCTCAGTAGAGACAATATTGACTCTTTGTGGCCACTAGACCAGAAGGTCCTTGGCAACTTATTTTTAACTTAGAATAAACTATAGACTCTAAAATAAGTTCTACTAAGAGTCTACAAATAGGATTTCATGTACAATGGAATTTGTTGGAAATCTTAGCAAAATTGACATTTTAAGTGGTCATTTTGTGGTACAAATATTTGCAGGGCCTATTCTCGATTTGGGTTGGATCAAAGTAAATTTTGGTTCTCCTAAATAAGACAAAAAAAAAATTGATATATTGTACGTTCAAAACAGATAATGAGTGAATGTGAAATTGATTTTCAAAGTGTACCCATTTGAATTGAAAAAAAATAAAAATGGGAAGGCTTGTCAAGAGCAATATAATTTGAGTGCTCAACTATATTATTGTACATCCATTTTATCCTAAAAGACTGATGCTACAACGCACATAACACTCTCAGAATGCAACGAATCTATTTTAAGAAAAGTGTGTAATACACATAACTTGAATTTTTCATGCTTTCGTATCGTTGTTACTTTTAGGATTATTTTTACGGAGTATTTTTTAATATTTAAATCTCATTATTTTTTCTTTTATATTTTGGTTTATCTCTTATTCTCCAACAAAATATTACCCTTTCCTAGGTGGATAATTATTCTTTTTTAAGCATGGACTGGATCCAAGTTTTTAGCATAGGCCTGTATGCTGTATGCACTAATTGAGAGTTCTTATACCAGTGGACCGCGGTCCAAGGTCACAAAACCACGTCGTTTTAATAAGTGGTACTGCAGTTGTGTTCAACTGATATTGCAGTTGTATTGAACTGATACTGTAGTTGTCGGAGGTCGTTTCATCCGTCTGGAACTGCAGTTTTGTTGAACTGATACTGTAATTGTGTTGAACTGATACTGCAGTTGTGTTGAAAATGAACTGCATTTATGCGGAATATTAATCAAAACGACGTCGTTTTGTCACTTGGACCATAATGCTTGGTGGATCGCGGTCCACAATAAAATTTGTGCTAATTGATCTATTTTATTTATTTACACATTTTTTAATGACAATTTGTTTATAATCGTGATTGTCGTCATTTTCAATAAGGTTTAAACTTTCAGGATAAAAGAAAATTCAAATTGGAAGGGCAATCCTCCCAGTGAAATGAACGAATGGATTGGATTATTTTTGCAACCGTAATGAACGGTATGCCTGTTTTGACTGCTTTTCCGAGTTCTAGATGTACGTAAATGTAAGTAGGACTCACCTGCCTATTATTCGCCTAGGACCAACTTAATCTTTTTTTTTTCGGCCAACCTAATATATTTAATTTATTTACTCGTTTTGGATAGTCTATAAGTCTATTTATAGTTGTGTTTGTTGTTATATCAATATGGTTTAAACTTTCAATAATAACAAAATTCGAATTGGGAGTGCAGTCCTCGAATGGATGAGAGCTGTTGTATTATATTTAAAGTACTCAAATCATAACTGTACAAACTACATAGGTATATATACTAAAGGAGTCACAGATATATGGGACAGAGACTTGTACTATGACTCAACTACATAGAGCCCTAATACTCTGCCCAGGATCGGTTTTTTTTTTATTTTTTTTATTTTTTATTTTTGGGGCCCGTTCTTATAAATAAATGAGACCCTACCAAAAGTGTAATCTTTAAAATCAATATGCTAAGTTGAGGCAATAGGATTTGAACCTTTGATCTTACGTTTTTAAGTTGAGGCAATAAATTTGCGTTTTTACCATTACTCCATCTAGAATCTTTTAATATTGATTGCAAACTTTTTATTTTTTAATGTCTTAACTAGCTAAGTAAAAATTAAATATTGGGCCCTCAAAAATTTGGGGCCCTGTGCTGTAGCCCAGCTTGCACAGCCCAAAATCCGGCCCTGACTCCCCCTCAAGCGAAGGGTATATTAATAACCGTTCGATCTCTTCCACATGTCACCATCCGATGGCCTGGCTATTCCTATAAATATCCTTCTCTTTTCCCCCCTTCTTCCTTTCAGTTCTTCTTCCTCGCTCGACGCCTTTACTTCCGTTCTCCAGCCATCTCCTTTCTTCTCTGGCCATCCCCTTTCGCCGTTCATCCACCTGTCGTCTTCTCCTCTTAATGGTCAGTTTATTTTCTTCTTCTCCTTCCTTCAAACTTCTTTTAGTTCTTTTTACAATGTCGTCATCCGCCACTTTTTCAATGAAACTGTAGTTATATCAAAATGATATTGTAGTTGTGTTGAAAGGAAACTGCAGTGTATTATAAAAGAAACTGAATCAAAATTTCACATATTTGATTGTATAATGTCGAATGAAACTGCAGTTATATCGAAAAGGAACTGCAGTTGTGTTGAAAGGGAACTGCAGTTGCGTTGGAAAGGAACTAAAGTTGTGTTGAAAAGAACTGCAGTTGTGTTGAAATAGAATTACAGTTGCGCAAAACGGAGCCGTTTCCACCGTTTATTTTCATTAATAAAAATGACATCATTTTGATGCATGATCCACGGTCCATTATGAACCGCGGTCCAAGGTAAAATTTGCGTGAGGTGACTATTTGGATTTCATACATTAACTTCGACAAATAGCGACCACCAACGCCAAAAAATAATTTTTTACATTACTTAATTATCAAAACTCGTCTTTTTATATAACAAAACAAATAACGGGATTAATCATCCTCATCAATATCAAGACAAAAAGTTACCATATCACGAAAAACAAAAGATAAAATATAACAATCTCACGCCCAAAATAAGGGGGTGTATTCAATCACGACTTTCATGAACTTTTAAATACTTTTATCAACTTTAAAAGTTTGGTGGTATTCAATTTAGACTTTTATAAACTCTTTAAAAGTATATCTGTATTCAATTCAAACTTTTCAAAACTCTTTAAAAGTATGCAGGTATTCGATTCAGACTTTTATAGAGTTATTAAAAGTCTACTGGTATTCAAAAAGTTATTGACTTTCACAAACTCTGTCAGAATAGGATTTTTATAGACTTTCTCTTCATTAATATAAATAGATGAAATCCAACCCTCCAACCCCAAACTTTTCAATATTCTCTACAAACTTTTTTTTCCTCTATCTAAACTAGGCAAATTTTTCATCAATTATACGGTACGTTTCAAATCTTTCATAAATACTTTTTTTTTTTATGTTCAAGCTAATTTTTTGTTGCCATCGCAACAATTTTAAATACTTTTTTTTTATATTTAAGCAAATTTTTTGTTGCCATCGCAACAAAATAATTGCTGCGATCGCAGCTAA
>CM008345.1:13963912-13976191 GCA_002525835.2 Ipomoea batatas
CAGAAAAGGGATGGGAGAAGATGAAACGGGAATAATAGGGCCTCGATTTTCCACATAGAATTGTGCATATAATCTCTCCGGAGAGCGTAATTTTCGAGTGATCAAAAGATAATCAGACCTAAGTGGCCTTATAATTCAATTTTAGATAGGTATAATTGTTTACCACAAAGAATTATATATAATTGTTTCAGGGTAAACCATAAATGCATATCCTGGAAGGAGTGGACGATAGATATACTTGATCTGCTATAATTCATATATATTATGCCGCGACCCTGTTTGGTAAATGGCTGTTAGCTGATTGGGTTAGAAGGTATTTAACTTTAAAGGTAAATGTTATTAAAGTCAACGCAGAAAGCAAAACGCAACAATACATGAAACACCGGGGCATGCCCCTGATTACAACACTAGGCCGAGGCCCAAAACATGAATGCAAACAACTGAAAAACACAAAACATCATATTCATTATAGGCTAGCTGGAGCAATTCCAGCCCATGTGAGTCTATAGGCCCATCAACGAAGGAAGCACTAAATCTGCAAGGTAGAGCCCAAATAAACTCGTGCATGAGAAGCTAGCCCATAAAAAATCTGATAAACTCCAAAAGGGCCAGCTGAAACAAGTCCAGCCCACGTGAATTTTTTATCTTCACTTTCTTGAGATGCCGGCCCGCAACACTTCAAAATCTGCTTGGACTCAAAAGAAGCAACCGACAAACTTGAGGGAATCTGCCATTAAAATAATCAATTGCTTCATGTCCATTATCTCTTCACGTGCTTGCCATCAGAAATGGGAATCTTTGAAAATCAAACTCCTAAAGCTTCCAAAAAGAAGATGCCAAAATTACCCAACTTTTGAGGGGACATATTCCCCACTTTTCAGCCCCCACCTTGGTCTAAGGAAAGTTGGTCGGTCAACTACTACCTTCAGCGCCGTTGGTTTCAATGGTTTTCCGGCTGCCGGACGCACACCACGCCACCGCTAATCATTAGGCAGAACTCGATTTGCCTTCACGCCGGAAAGTAAAAAAATCATGTTTTTCGATCATGCAGCAGAAACTCGCCGTCGCCTTGCTTCACCCAAATTGCCAGTTTGGGAACCATAATGACGCTAAAGAAGCAGAACCATCATCCGGCCAAGAAGCCACACCAGATTTAGACCGGATTCCTTCTCACCTTCAACCCCAGTCTCGCCCAAAGCAGATGATACAAGGAAAATAGACTATAATGGGACTGAAACATCGAAACTTGTCGGGAATACCTCAAGGAACAAGGCAAAGGCGAATGGTAAACATATAAAAACGCAGGGCTACAAGATAATCATACGATTTTCAGCAGTTAATCCCTCCTTCAAGAAAATCCCCTATCCAAACAAATGATCTTCATGGCCGGAAAAAACGTTGCTCCAGGACGCCAAGTCGATCTAACACAAGCAAACCAGGAGAAGACCCAGAGAGGGAGGGAAACCCATTTCTCATACAGAATTGAACCATCTCGCCCCTGCTTCTCTTCTAAAAACAGTCCAGAATTCAAGAAGGGAACTCACCGGATTTTTGACGCCATATCAATGGCAACTCTCCCAAAAGCAAAACCATGTCCGTCTCATTGTGGCCGGAAAACTCAAAGACCACCGGAATCACCCGGATACAGTCATACTCCAGACGCCATATGATAAAGACTAGGCCAAGGAAGGAGAGAATTTACCTATGAGTTCAACACAGAGGACCAAATCCTCACACCAACGTGAATTGAAGGGCGTAGAACACCCCCTTGCCGAACTGCTACAAGAGAACTCTTGAGTGCATCTTCTATCATATCTTCAACATATATCATTATACTCCAACGGAAGCTGCCAACCATCAAGTAGCATCGCAAGCCACAAGATAAACCGAGAAAACGCGTCCATTACGAGAAACTGGACGGGCGGTCTACCGGCAGGAGTTGCAACACGAAAGAGAAACTGCCTAGACCCAGCCGTTGCCCTTCTTGTGCGTCGAAAACTTCTTCTTGTTGTAGTCGGCCGGAGACAAGGACAGAACCAACCTTGTTCATACATAGAACAGAGGTTATCGAACACCAAACACATAAAACTTCAAAGAATCCACCTAAGTGGATGATAAACTCGAATGAAGTCTTAAAAATTTCAAAAATCTCAAAGCAATCCGTGAACAATCTTCATTGTTCGCCGGAAAACTCCATGAAAGAACTCAAAGTGTGGAGCTCTAGAGAGAAGTCAGAGAATTCTCTCTAGAGAGAGAAACATTCTTACCACACATGAGGTAATTCTAACTTCTGGGTTAGAAGGTATTTAATTGATAATATTTGCTGATTATAGAAAAGTGTTTGGTAAATTAGCTATTAGCTTATAGCTGTTTGTAATTTCTTTTCTCAAAAGGCTAATTGAAAAGGCTACCTTGACTAGCCTTTTGAAATTTAGTATTTTGGAGTTACAAAAAGCTTATTAGCCAAACACTTATATTGATTTTTTAACCAAGTCAAACAACTAATAATGGTCAAATAGGCCAAAATTGGCTGATAGGCCAATTATTTACCAAACAGAGCTGCTGTATGATCTCCTATATTACATGGATTTGACAGCTGATAGCTGAGATGAATGAGAGGCGTGAGATTGTCTTTACAGGAAGCTCATAAACAAGGCAGGATGCCTCACAGAGCTCGGCCTATGACAGGACTTCTGGTGTTTGTTGGGCTAAATGCTGCTTTGGTCTCTACAATAGAGCCTGTCTATGATTTTGTGTGCTTCCTTCTGTATTGGGAACAAAGGGTATGCTTCTTATATCCTATTGTGTACCTGAAACCATTCAGGCATTGTAGCATAACTTGTTAAATGTCATTTTTGCTTCTTTCTTTTCCGGCTCTAAGTTGTTCTTGATTGCCTGTAGACACATAATATGGTGAATTATAAGGGAAAACTAGCTAAACAAAGTTGCCAATATATCTTGTGCACATCAAATAGTGTGTATTTCGTTGAGAATAATCGCCACTTGATTTGGGAATGGTACCATAACATCCCCTCTATCATATTGGATATTCTGAGAGCCTTCTCCAGATATCATTGTTCATTAGTTTTTGCTACACAGTGCTCACAATTGCACGAAGATCTTTTATCAGCCTTGTCCTATCACTTTCTTGGGTTTCTTCATATGCAATAGTGCAATACAGTGTATAAAACTTGTAGACTTATAAGATAAACATGATCAGAGAACTCTTCATTTCCATGTTTTCATACTTCAATAACTCATTATCTTATTGCATAGTATGGCTGCGTTTTTAGCTTAGTAGCTCTATATTATTAGCTTCAATAATTCATATGATTATATCTTATCTTTCCCAAACTCAAACCATTTTGTCTTCAAAATACTAGTTTGAAGTTGATTTTGATCTTTAACAAAACAGTAAACTGCACGGAGACACAATAATAAACATGGATGGATTTTGCACTCCTCTAATGCTTACTTTACATTCACATTTACACGACAATGACAGCATTCCATTATTTGATTTGATATATCTATCCCAGAGAGATTGTCGACGGAAGGAACATGAAGCTGCCTTGGGAAAAGATTCTGGCTGAACTTAACTGTTATAGTGAGACCAGACTTTGCCAACAGGTTCTCTAATTCAGTTGTGATTTTTGTGATATTGTCTTTGCTGCTAGTGAGAGGGGTCAGAGTCGGGAGTCCAGTTCTCAAAACCTGGAAGATGATGAGAAACACCGACAGAAGAAACGTTTGGAAACACAAATATTGAATTTGTAGGTATTCCTGTTTTTGTGCTTCATATCATATCATATTCACTATATGTGGCTTCTGTGTACAGCCAGATCATATGGACATGAATTAGAGAGTTGAATGAATTAGTTTAGTATAGACATTTGTACCCAAACAAAGTATTATAGAAAGAAATAGGTTTCAGATTTGTCCTATTAACTGCCTTAGTGACTTTGAAGGTTTCATTTTAGAAAGAAACGGTCCATGTGTTGCTTGGAACCATCAAAAAGTAATCAGCCCTGCACACGTGAGGGGCAACCGAAAACACAGAATTTTTTTTAATTAAAGAAAAGCTCCTAAATATTTTTAGAAAAATGTTGATATATTTCATTTATCATATTCTTATCATAAGAAAGTAATTAATATTGGAAAAGTGAATAGCACACCACAATATAATACATGTATGTGCCATTTGCCTATCCTACCAAACATTCTAATCCTTCCTTCCCTACCTAATTTATGTAAATACTTAACCCTCTTTCTTAAAATTCTTGCCAAGAAAAGAATTTCATATCACATTTTAAAAAATCCCTCAAAACCTCGTTTGGAACAACTTTTGTATAAGCCTCAATGACAACACCACTTCTTTCACCCACTATTTTTAATGGCTTTCTCTCATCTAACCATAACCTCATAACCTCAAAAAACGTTTGCCAATGTTTTGGTGGAGCTCTGCATCTAAGATTTTCCACTCCACGAACCAGCAAGCAGTTGCAAAGCAATTTCAGAGTTGCTCGGTAATCAGTTCGGCTCAATATATGTATTTTTTAAAATTTGTTTTCTAGTTAGAGACTTATCGAATGTTACCAGTGATGAGAGTCAAGTTATTTGTTTTAATAAAGCTTAATGAAATTGTTCATGTATCATATTCTTCCTTTTTCTGATCATTATTAAGATTGCCACTTATGGTTGATTAATTAGTTAATTAATGTTTTTAGTGTTTATGAATATTAGGAAGTTAATCGTCCGGTGCAAATGTGTTGAGCCGGGACTTTCATTGCCTCCTGGACCTCCTAACAATTCAAATAATTCCAATTTGTAAGTTGAAACTTGAAATCCATTATGATTTTTTTTTTTTTTTGCTTAAGAGTATTTGTAAATATCTTACCCAGAAAATAAAGAAATATATAAATATAATAGTTTATCATGATTTTGCAAATTCTTTCAATCTCTCTTTAATTTCTTTCTCCTAGGTTAAAGAACATATTCTTTGTTGTTGGTCTATGCAGACATGGCTGGATTTTGGGAATTCTGATCTCAGTAATTCTTCCACTTTTGTATCGGAAACGGGGGACGTTAATGCAACTCAAAAGTAAGAGCCATTAACAATGTTTCACACCTAAAAATTTTAAAATCTTCAATCATTCAAAAGTTATTAAAAGTACACACATATATATAGAGGATTAGGTACGGTAATATGTGTCAGGTGAAACATGGGTTTAATCTTAGTGGAGGTGCTGCTGTCTCTTTGTGCTTCAGTAAGTTGTAGGTTGAGAAAGTAGTTATAAATAAATATTATATTGTAACAGAGTCAGTAGTACTAAAAAAAAATAGTTTTGTTAAGGGTTGGATAAAAATCATAAAATTAACTACTTTGAAGATAATAACTGAGGATGAGAACACTATAATTCATGGGTAAATATGTCGTTTTTTTCCTTAGATGAAAATTTCTATTAATTATTTCGTAAAATAATTATATTGTTTGGTTGTAGATATGGCAGAAAAAGCTTTGTACACGGTAGAAGAAGCAGTGGAGAGAATAGAGAGAGCGGCGGAGGTGGTGGACAAGGTGGCAGAAAACGTCGCCGACGATCTTCCGGCGGGGAAATTCAGAGCAACGGTACGGTCTATTGAAAATGTGGCAGAAAAGGTTGACAAGAGTGCTGAAGCATTAGGAGATTTCATTGATAAGGTTAGCCTAATTTTATTACTACATCTGCATTTTTATAATAACAAAAAAGAGTAAGTCTTGTGTGAAATCATCTCACATGCAATCATTATTGCATGGACCATGGTCCACACAGATGTGTGGACAAAAAATAAAAAGTACATTATTTTTGTACTGAAGGTACATTATTTTTGTATTGTAGGTACATTATTTTATGGTACATTATTTTTGTACTAAAGGTACATTATTTGATATATACTATCAAATAATGTATCTACAGTACAAAAATAATGTACCTTCAGTACAAAAATAATGTACTTTTTATTTTTGGTCCACACAGCTGTATGGACCATGGTCCATGCAATAATTTGCCTCTCACCAATCATGAGACGTGTAATACTTTTAATTAAAATGTATGGAGTAAAAATATTACTCCTACACAAGACGTATTTTAAAAGTAAAACTTAGTTTACTTTAATTTTTCAATTTTTGTTCTTTATTTTCTGTTTTTCAAATTATAGAAATCTACAAGTAAATGTATTATACGCCTTTAATTGGCACAAAATTTATAAATTATGGTCACATAACACTTAGTTTATCTTATTTAATTTAAACTAATAATATCATTTAGTTCTTTACGTTCAAAGAAATTTTATAATGTTATAAATAAAACTGTACTGTCAAACATTTAAAATGATGAGCGACATGCAAAAATATATTTGCAACATTTTATAAGTTGATTATTTTCTTAAAACCTAAATACAGGTTCAAGAAGCTAATGATAAAGTGAAATTGTCGGAAGAAATAGAGGAGAAAAAGGCGGAGAAGAAGGAGGATAAACCTTCCAAAGTGAAAAAAGATTAAAGTTAATTACATATAGAATAAGTGTTCTGTGAGATTCTTTCATGTATAATACTTTTTACAGTTTTTAATGTATATTTTTGTGATTCATGCTGTAATATTTTTATTCTATTACATATTTTCATTCTTTTCTATGTAATTAGATTATTCAAAATATTCTGTTGTATATTTTTAATTAGAACATTACTAGTTAGTCGAAAATATTAAGTATATGATATTTTTTCCTATAAAATCTTTTATTATATTTAGCATGACATATTGACATTATATACGCTATTAAATCATATAATGATCGAGTTAGTTAATTTAAAGATATCCAATTAAATCAAGTAACAAAGCACGCTGTGTTGCATATTGTGTTCATATATGTTATCAAATGAAACTGTAATTGAATTGAAATGATACTTTAGCTGTATTGAAATGAAACTGCGGTATGTATAAAATGAAACTGAATAACATGTCTTACATATTGAGTGTATATTGTCAAATAGAAGTGTATGTAGTTGAATAGAAATAATATTTTAATTTTACTGAAATGAAATTACAATATGTATAATTTGCCGTAATTGCCTGGGCTGGGATGGCCCGACCCATGAATAAAACGTTAGACAAAGAATGTTCCTTTTTCTTTTTTGATATACCTTTTTTTCCGATTTTTTGGATATTGTACTAAGCAATAACCATCACATCAACTATAAGCCACAACTGTATTTCCATCTTATATCGTGATTTATAGTTGATATACCAATATATATATATATATATATATACATATATATATTTGATCGTTGGTTTATACCTATATATTGATGACTTAGTCCTTTAGTTACGATCGTATTCGTTTTTATCCCCAGTTATTAGCAGAGTGGTGTGTTTGGTCACCAATGTTAGGTTTCTGTCTTAACTTAATAGAAAATCTAAAAACTCTCTATTATTGGAGGGGTATAATAGAAAATTCACATCTTATTATCATTTTTATATTAAAACCACTTTCGCAATATTATTTTTCACTTTCCAACCTTCTATTTCAATGTTATTCGACTCCTAAAGACTTTCAGTAACCTCCATATGATTTGTTAATAACTTGGGTCTCGTATAATAAGGAACATATATATGACTCATTTTAAACAAGGAAACACTTGATCACCGTCTTCAGGCATATAAATTGGAACACACTACCCTAAAAGTTTTATGTTTTCCTTACTAAGCAACAAGGATAATCAAATCATAACCATAGTTGCATAATCGTATTTTGTGACTTGTGATACAAGTTCCACCTTGCATAGCCATAGTCGCATGGTGGACCTGGTTACAAATTACGTCATTATATATTAAGTCGTGAATAGTGTTAGTCAGTACACCATATTTAGGTGAAACATTGTGTGAAACCGTCTCACACATCTTTGTTTGTGAGCATGGTCGGATTTTAGGGCGTGCAAGATGAGCAACAACATAGGGCCTCAATTTTTAGAGGGTCTAATATTTATTTTTGACCTAGTTACTTAAATAAAAAAAAATCTACAATTAAGCCTAAAACACATAAGCTTTATTACAAATCACTTCTCTCTCCTAATAATTAGGACATAGCTAATTAATTGAGCATGCCAAAATCATTCTGTTTTCCAGACGATGTGTCAAGCCCTAAATCTACAGAGATAACTTGAAGTAAAAATTATATATTTTACGTATTGGCTTTAAAGATTGTGCTTATACGTTTGGTAGGGCCTCATTTATTTATAAGCACGGGGCCACAAAAATCCAAAACCGGCCCTGTTCGTGAGACGGTGGGTTGGATCAAGATAAAATGTAATATTTATACTAGCAAATGTAATACTAAATCATGAATAAAATATTTATTACTTATATGGAAAAATGCAATACATTTGAGTACAAATGTAATACTTTTACATTTTGATGCAAATGTATTATTTTTTTTCATCAAAAGTATTATATTTTCCGTTTATAAGAGAAAATATAATATTTTTGACGAAAATAGTAATACTTTTACATCAAAATGTAATAGTATTACATTTGTGCTCAAAAATATTACGTTTTCCCTTATTAGTAACAAACACTTTATTGCTAATTAGTGTTACATTTGCTAGTATAAGTATTAACATTTGCATATTGACTCAACTTTACCCGTAACACGATAAGGATTTGTGAGACAGTCTTACACAAGTTTGACCCTCATATTCAATAACCACCATCTTATACTATATTGATAATATATTTTTAATATGATCGTAAAAAACAAAGCTAAATGTACATAAAATTATATTTCAGGTACATCATATACTATGTTTATAATATTTGTTTTTTACGATCATAAATCTAAACGTTAACATAATATACATATATAAATATTAAACTATAAATATATCATATTCATTTCCATTTACTTTGCAGTATGTTTATAATGTTTATTTTATATGTCCATAAAAATAAAGATTAATTTACATATAAAATTACATTAAAGTAATGTTTTTAAGTACATATAGATTTTTTTTAAGAATATATATATATATATATATATATATATATATATATATATTAGTATTGGTGTTATTTAAATATCTCAATTAGATTGTTTTAACGATATATTTTTAGACATTAGTTTTTTTTTAAAAGAAAATAAAAAGAAAAATAAATTTAAATTTAAATTAAAAGAAAATTTTAAGAAAAAAATACGGATGCCTTGCAAGTTGCAACATGCACCCATAGTTGGATATAAGAGTTAATTTCATTTTTATTTCCAGATTTATAGGTGGAAATCTAATTTTAGTCTTTTTTGTTTAAAACATCTCTTTTAGTTCTAATATTGTTGTGACATGATTATTTTTGGTCCCCTATCAATAAAATTATTTAAATTTTTTAAAATATAAGGGCATTTAAGTTTTCAGTTATGATTTTTAATTTGCTAAAAAAAAATTAAAAATATAGCGGATCAACCCACTTAACAAGAAATGATCCTATCACAATAATATTACGATAAAAAAAATTAAAATGAACTATCACATATAAATTTAGAACCAAAAATGGAATTAACTCTTCGATATAATTATTGAAATAAAATCGGCCATAATTCATTTCCGCAGTTTTTCATATTGCACGGTGAACAATTCGAGATGAAGTAAATGTACATTCATTTACAACTAAATGTTACAACGAACTGCTGCCACGTATTACCCGGCGACCCCATACATAGGCGGCAACATGGTACCGGCACCTAAACGACCCCGGATGCGTCGTCGGCGAGCAAAGGCACCGTCTCAACGGCGCGCCGCCGCCGCCTCCACCGTGGCCGGAATCTTCAGCTCGCCGTTGAACTCTCTCATTCGAAACATGTCGCCGTTGCAACCTCGTCGTTGCAGCGGTCAAGTCCCTAAGACCTCCTAATTCATAACATGGATGATAGCACATCTTTTATGGTCCTTTTTGGTTGCCTTTCTTGTTGTCAATAATGTGTTTGAGAAGAATAATATGTAGAGAGAGAATGAGAGAGAGAGAGAGAGAGATGGAGGGATGGGAATGGAAAGAAAGGAATAAGTTCTTGTATTGTTTAGTAAGTGAAGTAAATAAAGCAAGGGAGACTAATAAGCAAAGGTGGGCATAAAAAGGTCTTTTTCTTAATTTATTTTTAGAATAAATGCTATGATGAATTATACAAATCCCTTCCTCTAATTACACATCTTGTCACTATAAAATATACCTTAAAATTATAAGATTGGGATTTCTAAAGTATAGATCAGATTGACACTCGTGCCAGCTGTATCTGATGTCACTCTCGTGTGTGTTTTAAAGTTGTGTAGAGTACGTATTATAAACTCATCATTTTCAGTGAGAGTATTTAATACACGCGTTTGTATCTGGTACAGAAAATATCAACACTAACCTGACACCTTAGCATCGAAGAATTCGTCCAACGCTAATAATCCTAATATAGGTCATGTCCAACGCTAGCTACCATTAAACTCAACAATATAACAATATTCACAAAGAAAAATGCTATTTTTTCCACTGAAATCTCCGCATGATACTCGCTATCTTAAAAAGGAAAAACTCATTAATTTAATAGATTATCTTGACTTTGTCAGATTTGGTGTAATAGTAATCTAATGCCCTAATGACATGCATGTCAAAAGGAAATATTAAACAAGTGATTTATGTAATAAAAATATAAAATACATTATCACTCCTTGTAAAAGTCGAACTTAAAATCTTTCATTACATAAAGAATTCAAAGGATAATTAAAATAAAAAAAGAAAAAAGGATATGTGGTATAAAGAGAGCTTTTAAATGAGAATAATTTCCAAAAGGGATTGCTTTCCAAAAGCAAAATGGGATATGTGTTGATGCCTCGTAAGCCTTGCGGCTCTATATTGAGAAACTTGAGTCATTTACGCGTCACTTGGCCCAACATTATTTGCCTAATAACCTCAAAATATGTCGACAAGTGTACGATGATGTGATTGTACTTTGGTAGGGAAGGAACCTAGACCATAACATATGTGATTAATTAGTTAATTGCCTTTTTCAATTAAGAACATGTATGTCTTCTTTTTTCTTGGGCATAATTAGGCCAGAATATTTGGTGTAGATTATGAGATAAAATTGGTTATTCAAATATGAAAATAATGCTATTCACCATTATTGCATTTATCGCTACACTTTCACAACTTCCTAACGTGGCATTTCTTTTTAGCGACGGATTTACGACGGAATAATTTTGTCATTAAATACGTAGCAAATAGTAACAAGAAACTGGCGCGCAAAAAATTAAGACAGTTTAGTGACGGATTATCGGCGGATTTTTCACGGGGTTTTAAATTAATTTGAATAGCGACGAATTAGCGACGGAAATTATAACCCATCGCTAGTTTGTCCAAAGATGATTTATTTTTTACAACATAGCGACGGATTAGCGACGAAAAAAACCATTTGTCGTTACTTTTCTACTTAATCCGTCGCTAACAATAATATATATATTTTTTAATAATATAGTGACTGAAAGTAAAATCCGTCGCTAGAGCTCAACAGGTAAATTAAAAAAATAAGGGTTTTAATTAAAATAAATAATTTTTTTTAAATAATTAGTGACGGAAATATCCGTTGCTATTCCCTTTCAAATTCGTCACCAGATCTTCAAATTAAGAAATTAGCGACGAATTTTTTTCTTGATCTAGCGACAGATTTTTCGTTGCTAGATTTAGTGACGAATTTTATCGTCGTTATCCCCTCACAAATTTCATCATCAAATTCGTCGCCAAAAGAAATTTAGCGACATATTTATTTTACTTAGCGACGTAAATATCCGTCGCTAAACCCTAGCAACAGACAAAAATTTTGTCGCTAAATTCTAGCGATGAGGGTTTTTGTGACGGACAGATTCCGTCGCTAAATCCTTTTAGCGACGGATTTTGTCCGTCGCTAAAAATTCGTTTTTTTTTGTAGTACACCGAAGTATAATAATACACACGATTAGAGTTGATAATTGAATGTATTGAATGTCTCAGTATATTCAGAATACAATAGAGAAATTATATACAAGCTACAGAGTTTGAATCATAATAGAACTGGTCTAAATAGGAGTCCTTAACACTCCCCCTCAAGCTCAGGAAGGCGCAGCAACCTGAAGCTTGTCACGCAGAAAGGAAAACCGAGTTGCAGCCAAAGGTTTGGTGAAGATGTCTGCTAGTTGATCTTTAGTCGAAATGAAATTAACCTGCAAGTCACCTGC
>CM008345.1:13997704-14011525 GCA_002525835.2 Ipomoea batatas
ATACTGATTTGGTTTCTGTTATACACGCCATTTCCACTTATAAAAATGAGGTCCGTCATAATTTTTTATGTTAACTATTTACCTATAAATTAGTACTTAAACGAATAATTAGATAAAGTCACAACATGTGATATAAGATTTGATACTAAATGTTTTGTTCGAGTAATATTTTATTATTTTCTTTAGTTTAATTTAATCCATTGAGCTTGCTTATTTGTGCAGTGTAATTGGAGGAGCATTGTGATTGGTGTTATCTTCCTTGCTTTCCTACAATCCACTAGATATGTAGTAAGTGTCCCTTCAACATAGTACTGTCAAAGTGGGTTGAAGCTCACGGGCTGACCTACACTTGTCCCGTGGTGAAACAGATTAGGACTATAAAAAAGATGGCCCGCAAAATAGTGGGCCTGGCCCGTTAAAACTCGAAGTCCACTAACCCGTGTGGAGCGGGCTAGGGTTGCATGAACCGAAGCCTGCAGGTTGGCTCGCAAAAGCTTGCTAGAAATTAAGTCCGCGGTGGAGCGAGCCGGCCCGCTTTGACAGCCAGAAGTTAAACACTTGAAAAGATTGTTTTAAAAATGTTTTATAATGAAAATAAAAATAAATAAATTTGTGAATTTTCAGAAAAAGAAGCTTCCAAGATTGTTTTGGGTTTCAGCCATAGCTCCTATGGTGACTGTCATTGTTGGCTGCCTCTTTGCTTACTTTGCTCATGCAGATAAACTTGGCATCCAAACTGTAAATCCCTCTAATTTTACTTTGCTATATATTTTACATTTTTATTGTCAATATAACCAATATAATGATTATATTGGTTATTATAAGCTTTGCTTTGCTAGCCGTCGTGCAAAGTTCTAATCCTACCACTAGTGAATAGTGATTGATCTCAGCGCCAAGCGCACTTAACCACAGAGTTCTTTGGTTATATCCTACTTAAAACTAATTGGTGATAAGTAGGTGGACATTAAGCGTTTAACCATATCTATTCATGGTAAGCCACAGCATCACGTCTCAAATCGAGCAGGGGCTGAACTCGGCCAACCTAGCCGATGCCCAACAACTAGTATACAAACTTTTGAAAGTCAATAGGGGCTTATCTCACAATTTACCACCTTCACTACTTTTTAAGGCAGAAGCGTTGAGGGGACTTTTAAGTATGGAGTTCAAACTTATTATATAAGCTTTATTGGATGCAGGTGGGAGAACTAAAGAAAGGAATAAACCCTCTGTCCATCCAAAGATTGAACTTTGATTCCAAGTACATTTATGCACCAATTAAAGCTGGAAGCATCACAGCCTTGATTGCTCTAGCTGTATGTACAAATAACCTTCAATTGTTCTTCTTTTTTTCTTTATTGGAATTATTATTAAATCTCATTTATGCATATATATGTACAGGAAGGAATAGCAATTGGGAGGAGTTTTGCAGTGATGAAAAATGAACATATTGATGGCAATAAGGAGATGATTGCCTTTGGACTCATGAACATCATTGGCTCCTTCACATCTTGCTACTTAACCACAGGTATTGTAATCAATCTTACCATGAAAACAATATGAACACCAAAGGTTTTTAATACCATCAGGTTTAGCTTTGTAAATTAGTAATTTTATCATATTTGGTTCTTAACAAATAATGTTGTTGCATTTTGACCTTAAATTTTATAATTTTAGAAAATTTAGTTCTCTATTATATAGACCCTGTTTGGTAAAATAGTTAGCTTATTCGTCAATTTTGACTTATTTGACCACTATTAACTGTTTGACTTTGGTTAAAAAAATCAGTCTGGTTAATCAACTTGTTGTAACTCCAAAATATAAAAATTCAAAAAGTTGCTCAAAACAACTTTTCCAATTAGCTTTTTGAGAAAAGAAATTATACCAAACAACTATCAGCTAATTTATCAAACATTTTTCTACAATCAATTAATGTTATAACATCTATATCAATGATTTATTCACGGTTTTTAAGAAAATTTATGCCATGTTAGAAGAGAGCGAGGCAAGTGAGACAAGATAAATTTACTCCTGCAAATTTGTGATTTATTGCAGAAAGTGGGGTCCACCAACAATAAATGCCAGTTGCCTCTGCTCGCGTGAGAGGCACTTATTGTGCCCAGCGGGCGCATGTACTGCACGCGCCCGCTGGTCACGTCATCAACTACTCATACCCTCTAACCCAATCAGCTAATATAACTAACAGTCATTTACCAAACCTGCCCGTAAATATATCTATACATTTCCACTAACATCTATTTGGGTTATTTTCAGGTCCATTCTCAAAAACTGCGGTGAACTTCAACGCGGGTTGCAGGACCCCCATGTCCAACGTTGTAATGTCGATCTGCATGTGTCTAACTCTCCTCTTCTTAGCCCCAATCTTTAGCTACACTCCCCTAGTGGCTCTATCCGCCATTATCGCATCAGCCATGCTCGGCCTAATCAAGTACAAAAAGTTCTACCATCTCTACAAGACAGACAAGTTTGATTTCTTGATTTGCTTGGCGGGGGCTCTTGGTGTCATCTTCATTACCATGACCTATGGGCTTGTGTTATCGGTATGTATACACAATTTAATTAATTTAATTTTCCCAATAAGATCGATCCATATATATTCTAATCCAATTATATAATTGTATGATTATTATTATTATATGCATGCAGATAGCTCTGGCTTTAGTGAGGGCGCTTTTGCATGTAGCTAGGCCTCCTTCATGCAAGCTTGGGAGCATGGTGGAGAGTGGAATATATTGTGACGTTGAACAGTATCCAGGTGGAACTGGGTTTCCAGGGATTTTGATCTTGCAGCTTGGTTCTCCAATTTACTTTGCAAATGCCAATTACATTAGGGAAAGGTAATAATTTCATTTTACTTCTTGTTTTTACTGGTGTTTTGTCCACGAAAGGTGAAATTCCTCACCCCAAGAGCCACACACTCGAACTCAACGATGATAGAGAGGTAAATCACAGTGACTTAGTGAGTCGAAGGACCAGTGCCCCAGTCTCAATCTTGCTTCTTTGCCCACAATTAATCATCGAGCTAATACCTAATATAGTCCTCGATTATAGTGATTTTACTCAATTTAGTCCTAAATGACAAGCTCAATTTAGTCATGGACTTTGATGGTTTTACACAATTTAGTTCTTTATTAAAAATTCTGTTAGGCTATTAGAAATAGAGTCATAATGGTAATTTATCATCCTTATCGATCACATTTGGGATGATTCCTTCTTCTTCCCATTATCAAGCCCCACGCAGAAATGAAGATCTTCATCCCCAAATCAACTTTAACCCTAAATAAACAAATGTTTGGGTATGAAGATTTGGATTTCTACGTGGATCTTAATAAGGGGCCCAAATGGAATGAATGATGAAAACTTACCATTAGGATCATATTTCTAACAGTCAAGTAACAAAATTTTTAACAAATGACTAAATTGTGTAAAACTATCAAAGTCGATGACTAAATTTAACACAAAAAATCATTTAAGACTAAATTGAGTAAAACCACTATAGCCGAGAATTATATTGGGTATTAACTCAATTATCATCTAATAACAATTGAGGTGTCATATTGATGTTTTTGTATAACTATAAAGTGCTTTCTTGCACTGGAAGAGGTGGTCAAGTATGTGCAGTATTACTCTCGTACCAAATAGTCGTGAGTTCTTTTCCTGCCAACACTTTCTCACATTGGGTCTTCCTAATGCAATTTGCACCATAAAACCCCATTTTTGTTCCATTTTCATACAGGTTTTGATTTTCTTTGTTAATTGTGTTCCCTTTTTCATAAAGATTTTGATTTTTCTTTGTTAATTGTATGGCTTTGATTGGATCAGAGTTTTAAGGTGGATCAGAGATGAACAAAAAATTTCGAATTCTAAAGGGTCAAACGTTGAATACTTACTACTGGACTTTGGAGGTACAAATTATTATTATTATTATTATTATTATTATTATTATTATTTGTTGATTGAATTTTGCATGATGCAGCCATTAACTCAATTGATGTAACGGGCATTGAAACACTAGTTGAAATTAGAAAGAGCTTACTAGCAAAAGGGATTAAGGTACGTACTTCACCATCTTCATTATTTCCTTACATTATTTTTTTTAATAATAATCTCACAATACTTGAAATATTATATGGAATTACTTTTAGATGGTTTTGATAAATCCGAGGTTGGGGGTGATGGAGAAGCTGATATTATCAAAGTTCATAGAACTTATTGGAAAGGAATCAGTTTTCCTGTCAATTGATGATGCAATTGAGGCTTGCAACTATTCTCTCAAATCCATGCCCGTTTAATTTAATTTTAATCCCAATCTCGATCTTGTAATCCACACCCTCACTTCATCTATATATTGTTTCTAAACTTCACTCCTGTAATCAACTGAGCTGCCCATACGGGCCATATATATAAACTTGTGGATGAGCAATATATAAATACAGATGGCTTGGCATGTTGTCTACTTTTGTGCTTAGTTCCCCTCTGATATGAAGGTTTTTTTTATGAGTTTGGATGATGAAGGATAATCGCAACCACTACTCGAAAGTCTGTATAGTATTGTGTAAATTCGACCTTGTGAGTTTAACTGTAAAGCGGTCTAGGTCAGTTCAAATCAAGAAAGTCAATGACTTCAATTTAAAATTGAACTTAAAATTTTGTGGCTATCAAGTCAATAGTTAAACTAACTTGGCTGAAATTACTGGAGTTAATCTCCTTTACCATTAGAGATATGGGTTAGAAGGAGAAACACACCATTCTTAATGGTGATGGGGTGATGGATTTTAACCCGGTGCGTTTCAGCTAGCTAGTTGGTAAAATTAAATATGGAAGTATTGAAACTTAAGGATCAAAATGTGAGTTTGTAAACATCAATTTTGAGGACTACAAATTAAATTCACACTGTTTTTGTCTATCTCTAAATAAATGGGCATATTTACTTTGCTATTGTACAATACATTTGGGCCCTTTTCAACCTAATTTGTTGCTTCTTTAATTGAAGGCCCACTCTGACACTCTCATTTGATCCAACTTCTCATTGCATACATACACACACATATATGATGTTTGTAATCCATAACAAAAATTGTATCTTTGGTTTTTAAGTTACACCCAATTTATTCATGAATCTCTACTCCTTGACCTAATTGTCTGGAGCCACATGGCCTAATCACGAGTACCCCACTTCTTCTAGTTGTGTAGACAACTAGAGAAAGTAGTAGACCATGATTTTATCGTCTCATATCATCCTTTTACGGTCACCATTCAAATTGGAAATTTACTACCGCATCACATATGTTTTTCATGCTTTGCTCTCAACCTCGATCTAACAATCATATGAATCTTTGGATACTACTCCAAAACAAAACGTTTGATAAACTTAATTTCTATGCATTATTTAGAATAATTTTAGTAAGTAATTTGCATAAATAAATTAAGTTTTATGATCGATCTTATTATAAATATAGAGTATTATATTTATTTATGCGTTACTAGTTTTGTTTTAATTTTTAATCAGTATTAGGCTAATGTTGTATTTTTTGTTATTAATATAAATAGGAGTATATTGTAACTATAGTATTAAATTTATTTTTTAGTTTTATACATTCAGGTTTAAATAAGTATTTTAATAATTAGGTTTTGTTTAATTAGCCCGTTAGTTCAAACATGATGGATCAAAAGGAATTGCAGATAAAGAGTAGAAGAAAGGTAAAAAAAAAAATAAAAAATAATAATAATAATAATAATAATAGCATGAGCGTGTTTATCCAATTATCCATTCATCTTATTTCAATCCCACCGTGACCCTCCTCCTATAAATATTTTTACTTTTCCCTTTTTTCCCAAGCCCAGGCCTAAACCCTTCCCTTTTCCCTCTTTGCCCTGTCGCGACCAAATATTGCCCTCTCTCACATAAATACATAACCCAGCAAATTCCCGCCAAAATCTTCGCATTCTAGCTCCCCGCGTCGCAGCTCTCCATTTCATCGCACCAGTTGTCCGTGTCTCTCTCCGCGAGTTTCACTTTTCTCTTCGCCCTAATCTTCCTCATGGAAACAAGGTATGAATTCTCAAACACTCTGCTCCTCAATTCCTTAAACCATCATGTGAAAGTTTAAGTGTGAATATAGTCTTGCGAATTTCAATTTCAATTTCATATGATTCTTTGTGTAATTCTGCAATTCGAGTTTTATAATGTTGAACGCTTGTGATTACAACTGTTAATGCTTGAGTATATACTTGAGATTTGTTGAATTTGATTTGTGAACCTGATTTGGTGGAGTTGATTTGTGAATTTTGCCTTGTTGAAATTGGTCAAGAACCCTAGAAAGTGGAAATTTAGGAAAAATTGCCTAATTCTTCAAATTGAATCAATACTTTGTGCTACGTAATGCTTAATTGTGTTATTTTCATTTCAGTAGTCGGAGCCGACGGTGGAAGTCTGATGATTTTGAGTCGGAGGAGGATGAACGGAGGAAGAGTGGGAAGAAGAGAAAAATTACTGACGAAGATATTGCTAAGTACATGGCGAAGAAAGCTGAGAGGAGGTTGAAGAAGATTGCCAAGAAATTGAATGCTAACCAGAAGCTTTCTGGTTACTCCAACGATTCAAATTCTTTTGGTGATTCAAACTTAAACGAGAAGTTTATCTGGGAGAAGAAAATCCACCGTGATATATCTCGGGGTGTTCCGCTCGAGTCCTTCTCGCTCAAAGCCGAGAAGGAAAGACAGAAAGAGCGAATAGCAGAAATTGAGAAGGTGAAGAAACGGAGAGAAGAGCGAGCAATTGAAAAGGCCCAGCGTGAGGAAGAAATGGCAATGCTTGCCAGAGAGCGAGCTAGGGCTGAGTTTCAGGATTGGGAGAAAAAAGAGGAGGAATTCCACTTTGACCAAAGCAAAACAAGGACGAAGATTCGGATTCAACAAGGCCGAATTAAGCCTATTGATGTTCTTATCGAGCAACTTGATCCTTCTTGTGATTTCGATATTGAAATCAACGAGCCATACATGGTGTTCAAGGGTTTGACAATGAAGGAAATAGAGGAACTTCAGGAGGATATCAAAATGCACCTTGATTTGGATAGGGCTACAGAGACGCATGTACAGTATTGGGAAGCGCTTTTGGTGGTTTGCAATTGGGAATTGTCAGAGGCCCGGAAAAGGGACGCTATGGATCGAGCCAGAGTGCGGGGAGAGCACTTACCGCCGGAGTTGCAGGCTGAAGAAAGGGGTTTACATTCTAGCATTGAAACAGATGTGAAGCATTTCTTGCAGGGTAAGAGTTACGGTGAATTGGAAGCTTTGCAAGCGCAAATTGAAACCCAGATGCGATCTGGAATAGCCAAAGTGGTTGAATATTGGGAAGCTGTTCTTAAGCGGCTTCAGATTTTCAAGGCAAAGGCTTGTCTGAAAGAAATCCACGAAAAAATGCTGCGCAAATATTTAGAACAGCTTGAGACACCATCTGAGAGGATGGATTATATTCAGAAGAATCATCAAACTATATCTGCAGAGCCTGTGCTGAATGAAGATACTAAGGAGGAGGAGGAGGTGGTGGAAGAAGAAGAAGAAGAAAATGAGGATGACCAGGATGATGGATCATATTCGCCTGTGTTAGTACAGGATGACAAAAAGGAAGAGGCAATTGATCCTGAAGAAGACAGAGCTATGCTTGAAAAGAACCGAATGGCAGTTCTGGAAGAACGTCGCGTTCAGGATATGATTCCAAAACCAAAGCCTCCTGAAGACAACCTTGAGAAGAAGGCCTTGAAAGCCATGGGAGCTATGGAGGAAGGAGATGCAGTGTTTGGCTCTAATGATGAAGTTAATCTCGATTCACAGGCTTACTGGTGGCATGACAAGTACCGCCCAAGGAAGCCCAAGTACTTCAATCGTGTTCATACTGGATACGAATGGAACAAGTATAATCAGACTCATTACGACTATGACAATCCACCCCCAAAAACTGTGCAGGGATACAAGTTTAACATCTTCTATCCAGACCTTGTTGACAGATCAAAAGCTCCAACTTATGTAATAGAGAAGGATGGAGACAGTGTTGATACCTGCATCATCAAGTTTCATGCAGGCCCCCCTTACGAGGACATAGCATTCCGAATTGTCAACAGAGAATGGGAATATTCACACAAGAAAGGGTTCAAATGCATATTTGACAGAGGGATTCTACATCTGTACTTCAATTTCAAACGCAATAGATACCGTCGATGAAGCATCAGGCTAGCAGCTTCTATCTTTGTCTGCAAGCTTGATAAGGTGTTTTCTTCATCCTGCTATCAATTCCTGCTAGCCATTACCGATACCATTTACTCTTTATGCTGTTTTAGCTTTGCTGTCATGCAAAACTATTATGCAGTTGCAGTGTTGGAATCTGTTTCTTGTCCCATTAATCATAGTGTTTGAAATTACTCTAAACTGACATGTACACATTTTATGTTTTATCAACATCTTAAACTTGACTAAATTCTTGTTGCGTATTCTCAATGGTGATGATGAGGTGATGGAGAGGTTCTATTAGTGGTAGCGATGAGATTGAAATAATTAGACTGCTTCAATTGAATTATTTTAGCAGCAACCAAATATTGATATGATGGAACACATTTATTTTAACCTGGTGTACGTGTTTCACCGAGCTAGTTGGTAAAATTAAATATCGTAAGTATTGAAACTTAAGGATCAAAATGTGAGTTTGTAAATTAAAATTTTGAGGACTACAAATTAAATTCACACTGTTTTTGTCTATCTCTAAATAAATGGGCATATTTACATTGCTATTGTACAATACATTTGGGCCCTTTTCAACCTAATTTGTTGCTTCTTTAATTGTGAGTCCAACTCTGACACTCTCATTTGATCCAGCTTCTCATTGCGCGCGCACACACATTTATATATACACACACACATATGATGTTTGACTGTTTGTTAATAGATGAGGTCATAAAACTGAATTCATGTGAGAAAACAGTGAGAAAAATAATATTAAGATAATATGGTAGGTCCAAGATCTTTAGAGTAAAGTGTTTGGATTACAATTGAGTACATAGGAAAAATTGTATTTTAGACCTTACTAGTTATACTCAAATTCCGACTCAATCCTCTAGTTATTGTTGTATTCATTTATTACTCTTTAGTTATGAGTGAAGTGCAAGTTTGATCCTCGACGTTAGGTTTCCGTTTCAACTTGAAAGAAAAGTAAAAAATCCCATATTATTGGAGGCGTAAAGTAGAAAATTCACATCTTATTCTCCTTATATTGAAACTACTTTCGCATTATATCTTCCACTTCCCATCCTATTATTTCAATGTTGTTCAACTCCAAAAGCATTTCAATAACCCTCATATGACTTGTTAGGAACATGGTCTCATACAAGGAATCTGAGACTCAATGCAAACAACGAAACACTTGATCCTCGTCTTTGGACGTGTGAAACACACTATCCTAAAAGTTTATGATTTTCCTTACTAAGCACACATTATTTAGCGTGTAATGATCAGCAGTTTTCGGTAAGTTTTTTTTGTCAGATTTTCAGCTTTGGCCATTTAGTGCTTGATTATTTGCTTTGTGTAATGCACCTTTGTCTTGACCATTTTGAAGAAATCTTTGTTGGTATGTGTACCTAGGACTTTAAACCTTGATAATATTCTTCTTGCACGATTTCATATTTGAGATCGTCCACTATTCATCTGGGAATGAAAAGCCGTTAAGTTCAGATTCACTTTACTTTTCGGCACCCTACTTTTCATATTCGATCTCAGCAACCTTTCGAATTTGGCTTTGTAAAAAGTCACTCCTTCACCCTTTTAGAAGTAATTAACTATTCGGTCATTTTTACTTTGTGTCCCCTATTATTCGGATAAGATTGGTACTTCCACTATTCGACCATTTACCCTTCCGATCTTCAACTCTTCGCTTCTTCAGCTTTTCGATCTCTAACTTCTCGAAAATTGACCTTTCAAATTATTGTTCACTGCCTTTCAAAACTAAATATCCTTAGGCTACCTTTCGAATTAAGTTTACTTTCAAATCAGTAAAGTTCATTCCTTAAGTGAACCTTTTGGATTTACAATGAAAAATCCTTGTGTTTAGGAAATAAAAAATAATTGGAGACTAAAATTCCTAACTTATTTGGTATCATCAAAATTTATCTAATACACTTTTTCCTAATAGATACCATCTAAATCTAGATGTAGAAAATGTTAGATTCTACTAGGCAATGAATTAAAAACATTGAGTCGTAATTGAGAGTGATCAAAATAAAATGTCATATAATCCGTACACTTAAAATTTCTCAGTGATGGAAACAAAATGATGATCAAATTGTTTATATTCATTAGCTATGTGCCTTAAGAAGCTAGACACAATCAATTTTTTTTTTTTTTTACAATCTAGATTTCTCAATTTTTGGACTATATCTTGAACCTCATAAATTTGTCCCAAACACATAAAATCGAATCAATCTAGCTTAGACACCATTTTTTTGCTCAACATTAAATTGGATAGTTAATTTGGATATTGGATTCATTTGACTTTAATTTCATCCTTAGTAGAGTCAACCTCATATGATCATATTTGGTTTGACCCAACTCGGTCTTCTCAAGCTGTCTTTAACCAAAATCAAGAATGTTTTTTCCTTGTGACACTTAGCAGAAACAGAATATTTTATGAATGACATATTTAAAAAAGAACCAATAATAACGATTTCTAGATTAATTGATATATAAATTCCTTAAGTCTCTCCTTATATCATGTTGTCACAACATGACTAAAAGCTGGCTTGTCCAATTTATGTTTGATTTTCGTCTCACATCACATCATAGTTTTGATTATTTTCGCATATTCTCCCAATCAAACCAAGTTAGAGGCTAACCAAAAACTTAAATTTGTTTAATTATTTATAAGTCTCTCAAATCATATAATCACTTTCACTTTGGTTTGCATATTCTTAAGTATCATTTGAATGGTCGGAATGTTCGTATTGTTCATCACTAGATGTTCACAATTTTAATTGTGAACATTCAGTATGTATATTCTGATGGGTCTATGGTATAACTATTCCCCCTCCCTTCAAAATCAAAAACAAAAAATAAAAATACAGTTATTGATGTATTCGAGTTAATAATATCCTATAAATATGAAACTTGTTTAGATCATTTTAATACACTCACTAACCACCCTTTAGTTCCCCCAAAAAATGTTGAGAAATATAATTTAAATTTTATGAAAAAAAATTACTCGGAATATTAATTATATTGTTTGGTTCGTGAGAATATTGACTTAAGAAATTATGTACTATAAAAACTAACATGCTCATACACAATAATAATTAACAATGGTGTATAAATGTATTTTTGTCTCACCATGTTGAATAATTCTTTCCACAAGGACTTTGGAATTGAAATACTGAATGATGGATAATGAACTTATTCTCTCCAAATTTGAAGAATTCAAATTTTATTTGAAAAATATTAATTCAAATTTCACTGGAAAAATATTCTCCGATGAACCAAACAATATAAAATTCTTTTTCCTTAAATTATAAGAATTTCAATTCCAAGAAATTTATTTTCCATGCAATCAAACACCACGTAAATCTTGTCGACTTCATTTGATTAGCCTGTATATGAGTTATATATGTCAGCCCAACACAAGTATTATATTGTACATGGGTCATGTCTGGACTAATCCATGTTGATTTAGCACTCATTGTCATCTCCAGATGGTCGCGAGCTACAATTATTTTTTTCGTATTTAGGTAGGAGTGTTTTGTTTGAATTAAAATTTTATGAATACAAAATTAATTATAGACATGTAGTTTTAAATAGTATAAATCGTTAAAGAAAATGTTAAATTGGCATATGCTACATGTACATCTTGATATATGT
Organism: Ipomoea batatas; assembly: GCA_002525835.2. NCBI lineage: Eukaryota > Viridiplantae > Streptophyta > Magnoliopsida > Solanales > Convolvulaceae > Ipomoea > Ipomoea batatas. The sequence continues at coordinate 14,009,615 of CM008345.1, forward strand.
TCTTTTCTAAAATATTTATAAAAAAAATAAAAAATAAAAAACTATGAAACTTTTTGCATTACCTTATAGTATTATGCATGGTTGAAAAATCGCTAAGCGCACCTCAAGAGTCTAGGCGCCGATGTGTTTATAATTTTATTTTTATTTTTTAAAAATTTATTTAAAATTTTTAAATTTTTTAAGACTAATAATTATAAATTATTTAATACTAAAATATTAAATATTAACCTAAAAATATAGAATTTAGAATTATTTTGCTCAAAACGACATCAACCACAAAGTACTTGGCAATTTACATTAATTTAATGCTCTTCTTTTGGGGTGTGTGTGTGTGTGTGTGTTGCATATCATGCTCAAGTGAGAACCAATGCCCAAGAAAGAATTGAGAACGAATCGCAATCGTCCAAGTGTCAAGATTTAATGGATCAGATTAATTTAAAAAAAAAAAACGCTGTGACATTTTTATAGATAACTCGAAATTTGGTACAAGTAACATGTGTTAAAAGAGCGTTTAGGTGAGAACGAACTGCTCAGGAGATCGAACCAACTACAAATAAAATAAAATATATGAAAATGTTTAAATTATATTGTTCATAGATAGTCCTATACTTTTTTTTTTCTATATTTTCTCTTTAGACAAATCGTATGATTGGCAATCATGATAAACATTGACTTGCCGACAGGTAGTTGAAGCACACGGAAATAGAATAAATTTTAATAATCAATATACATTAATGTACATGAATCCAACTTTTTATATCAAATGTTATATTATTCCTATATAATATAATTTTATTCTTTTAATTCATGAGAAATTTGCAAAACATGAACTTTAACTCAATTGTTAAAGTTACTTCATGAATGAAAGTTTAACTCATTCTATCAGTCTATGTACTATTTCAAGAACTAACTCGCAAGCATAATATATATTAGAAAAAGGAAAAATTACACTTTTAGTCTTTAAGTTATAAGATAGAAGAGATAAATATCACTATAAAAAATTATGTACGACAGGCTTAATCGAGAATGTATTGACAAGAATCAAATCCGTGACATTTTAGAACTAGATTCATGTTTCACCCACTCAGTCATCCCTTTTATGGTTATAAATTTGATTCTTAATCACATAAGTGGTTATTTTTCATCTTTCTAAGATGTAACTTTTACGACTACTATTTTAATTATCTGAATGACAAAAATAGTCAATATTGTAAGTAATTAAGGGTTAAATTTGTTTCATGGCAATTAAAAACTAAACTTACATTTTTTTACAACTTAGAGACTAAAGTACTAGTTTTCCTATATATAAATAAGAAAAAATGTTGGAATAAACCTCATAAGCCGTCCCTCGTCATACAACCATGGTTGTATAAAGGAGCTAAGTTACATTGGTTGTCATATCATCGCCACATCAAAACAATAAGTCAATAACGCACATAAAAATTTAGTCAACACTAAATATGTGATAACCTACTTAATATGTCAGGTTAGTACTTCATTATTTTTTGTTTTACCGATTTAAGAATTTTGGTGGAATTTTCTTTATTTAGGAGTCAATTACACAAATTGATCGACTTAAATGACCTGTTTAATTTTTTTTCGGACAAGTAAAAAATGTATAATGTCATTATTAATTTCAACTTTTAATTAAAATAAAATAAAATATATTTTTTTAACGAAATGAAACGCTTTATTAGACATCGATATTAGACGCGTCATACTTATTTATTTATTTTTTAAAAACGTTTTCGGTGGAGAATGAAATTTAATAATCAATGTTAAGGTTACAAGGAGTTGTTGGCTGGAAAGAGGACTCATAATCTGGTCAGGTAAGGATACTTCATACTTAGCTGTCTTCATTTTTATTTATTTATATTTCTTTTTTGAAATATTTATTTGGTACCTTTATTC
>CM008345.1:14102723-14114704 GCA_002525835.2 Ipomoea batatas
GGACCAAGTTACTATTTGGGATATCCTATTACTCTATTAATTCACAATGGTTAATGCAAGTTGATCTGAAGCGTCTATTGAATTCAAATATTTCTATATTCCATAAACTAATCCACACCCAAAGTTTAAGACTCTGGAAAATTGTTTTCAACTAATCCTGTTGGGAATTAGAAAATCGTTGACAAAGAGATCATTTTTTCTTAATATCTGCAAAAATTTGAAAATGTAGTACATAAATGTAGAACCTCTTTGATCAGTTTACTGGCTATAATTTTTCTTGCAGTAGCTCTGCCCTAGATGATGGATCTGTTTCATCCTGGTCTGTGTGGCATACTGATTAACAGGTAATGTCTCACTGAAATCCCTCTTACAATTAAATGTAAAAAAAATAAAAATTCACCAGTTATATTTTAGTCATTGGTGTTACTCTCTCTTAAAATGAATATCTATTTTTTGCTTGAATTCTACATATAGGTCTAACATGTGAAATGTTTACAAGAGATGATGTAGAAATTCCTTGCTCTGACAATGCTGCTGGCCTCTATATAATGTCGCGTACTGGTCAAGTTGTCAAAGTATATTTCCTTTGCTGTTATATATTATGAACAGTGGGAAGATTAATCTGTTGTCTATTTAACAGATAAGTTTTCAAGTTGTTGTACGATTGCTATGATGTGCTATGAGAATCTACTAAACTCCAACTCTTTTGTCTTTTATTAGCCGGAATATGGTGAGGATGAAATAGCATACCTGGTTGGTGAGACGGGTGAGATACTGTCAAGACATCTGCTCTGTGCAACACCACATTGTGTTCGGGTAATTTCCACAGTTCCTTTTTTATTTTCTTGTGCAGTTTTAGTTCACTTAAGCACCTGAAAGCATTAAAAGGCAATGAAAAGCTACTCTACTGCCTCAAACTATCCAGACATCAAGGATGGATGAAATTCTCTTTTGATTCTCATCCCTATTGCTGTTGCGTTTTTATGGCCGAAAAGAGTTGTTCTTTCCTACAATCCTTGAACAAGAACTATATTTGCATCTCTACATAGTCTGCATATATAATGGATAGACATCTATTCACAGGCACCAAAAGGGGTGGAAGCATCTTCTGTGGGCCGCTCAACATATGTATTGTTCATGCAGCCTAACTGGTATGCTACTTAGAGGAACATAGCATTTATGTTTATGGTGATCTTGGTCTTCCCTTAGCACCATTATCTCTTTTAAATTCGATATTAAATGAAAAGTACATTACACACGTATTCTAGTTCCAGGTTATTTTAAGCATATTTATTCTAGTACACAAGCTTTCGTGTAGGCCTGATAATAGTTGATCCCAGATATTATTTCCTTAATGTCAGGGATGAAAAGTTTAATTTCTCAGAGCTGGCACATATTCATGAGGAGGTACGTTTTTTTTTTTTTTTTTTTTGACGACCATTATACATCATGCCCACTTGACAGAACAAAAGTTATAAAACATTCTGGAGAGCTTGTTTAATTTCCTTGTGTTTCTTTGTCAACAAATGCACTGTGGTTTTGCCAGTGCCAACATTGTACTGAAGATTAAATTAGCCAAGTTTTACACTTGGCAGGGGCATTCTCTTGTGATGAGATATCTTTTAGGTTTTTTTTTTTTTTAAATTTTCAGTTGCGCCACTCCAACCATCCTCTTACTTATGGAGAGTACAGTGAAAAGCTGCATGACAAGCACTACTAGCTCAAAAAGAATAGTTTCACCTCTATTGTGCAGTTTGCAAGCTATTATGCAGGAGCGGAGTTTAATTACATACTTTGACGTAGTGGGTGCGGGTTTCCTTGTCATCCAAAAAAAAGCTGTGTAATTATGTTATATGGAAGCAAATAAACACTACTTATTCTACACCAAATATGTGTATTGATTGCATACAAATCTTTGCAGTTTGCATCAATCTTTTATGTGTGTGAGGTGTCATTTATTGACATCAATTATTCGAAGTTGATGTGTAAAATGTACATAATATTAACCACAAAATTTCATGTTGGTTTGTTGATGTTAAATAATGTTAATTGTTGGACGGTTAGCTTAGTAACCATAAAGTTTCATGTTTAACTCCTCGTGAGAGTTGTCTATTGACATTCTTAGTTTGAGTATATACATGTTATATGTTATATAAACTTTCACTTGAATTGCCAAGACTCGGATTGATGCATGGACTATTGTATTTATATCGAAAATAAACTGTGGTTGTGTTGAAAGGAAATTACAGTGTATGAAATGAAACTAAATATATTATACACAGAGTTAAGGGCACGGAACAGATGTCATTTATGTCGTTTATTTTTATATTTGATGCATGGACTACCATGCATTGTGGACCGCGGTGCACAGTAAAATTTGCGTCGAAATTGAGATTGAAGTAAGCTGTATATGTTTTCCAAAAAAAAAAAGTAAGCTGTATATATTTTTTGGAATCAGCCCAATAGGCCCATTGGTACACTGTATAGTATACACTTTCAACTTGTCTTCTTCAACCTGCGAGCCTTCACAGTAGTGTAGTAAGATACCCTGAAAGCTTCAGCTGATCACAGATATGGCCTTTACGAGAATGTTGAGATGCCTTTCTCGAAGCTTTACAACCGTTTCGTCCAGCTCACCACGAGTCTGTATCGTCGGTAGCGGACCCGCCGGATTTTACACCGCCGACAAGGTGATTTCCTGATTAGATTCAACAAGTTCCGATATTTTTTGGGGAATCAAGTTGCTCAGATGATGCTAATTTTGTTAACATTTTTATATTCATTGAAATTAGTATTTTAATTTACTGTGGATTTTATTTTATTTGCAATATTAGATTCTGAAAGCGCATGAAGGCGCTCAAGTCGATATAATCGACCGCTTACCGACGCCGTTTGGGTTAGTCCGATCTGGTGTTGCTCCAGACCATCCTGAAACCAAGGTCTGCTCTTTACTCTCTTGCTCTTTCTATGTGATCTTTACATTTGCGTTTCAAATGTTGAGTTTTACTTCTATGCCTGGACTATAAAGGAGCTAGGTCAAATAAAGTATTTAAACTTGTATTAGTTGTATATATACACACACATGTTGGATGAGGTGAGACTAGGCTTTCCATTAAGTAGTCATTGGCAAACTTTGCCCTTTAAATTAGTGAATGTGTATAAGAAGTTCAATTCCATGGCTTTGGTTTCATTTATAAGGAGAGGCTTGAGAAAGAAAGTGGCTTACCTTATAATGCTTTGCACTCTTCTATTTTTATTGTAGATTGATGGCTGTTAAGTTTTGTGAGTGTGGCTAGATGTACTTTGTACATTTCATTGATTCAGTTAAATTTTGACTTTTTTGAGATAGTTCTCTTAATATGCTTAGTTTACCAGAATATTTGGAACAGACTGTGACAAACCAGTTTTCTCGGATAGTTCAAAATGGCCGCTGCTCATTCCTTGGGAATGTCTCTCTTGGATCTTCGATATCTTTGTCTGAGCTACGTGATCTGTATGATGTGGTAATATACTAGTTATGTCTGAGTGCATCTATCCCTCTTTGCTTTTTCAGCTTCTTGGTGTCTTAATTTACTGTTTCAATGTGCATTAAATTTTTCTGCAGGTAGTGCTTTGCTATGGTGCTGAAAGTGACAGAGCTCTTGGCATTCCTGGAGAAGTACTTATCATAAACTTGGCGTTCTCCTATCTTTTTCTTCTATGTTACGTGTGAAATAAATTGGATGTTATGGATGATGTTATTTGATGGGTTGCTTTCTTGCTTCTGCCTTTTGGTGAAGAGAATGATGCTTTCTGTTCTTAGCTTTGTGTGTGCATGTCTTGCAGGATTTGGCAGGGATATATTCTGCTAGAGAGTTTGTCTGGTGGTATAATGGGCACCCAGACTGCAGAAACTTGGCTCCCGACTTGAAGAACACAGATACTGCTGTTGTTGTTGGTCAGGTATCTGCATTTCTTCCGCATAAGTGTGTTTCTACATTCAAGGATCAAAAGTAGTCAAGACACACTCACACACTAATACAGAATGTTTAGGGTTTCCTACTGACTCTTGATTCTTTAACTGAGCCATATCCTTTGGATTCAAACCCTTTACTTCTGAATTAAAACCAGACCTATGTTAATTAATGTTACAGGGTTGATTTTATTAAGATGGTCACTGGAATTTAAAGTGAACAGTCCTTTATGTTGCTTGAATTTGGTCTCACTATGTCTACACTCCTGGATGTTTCTTGAATTAGGAGTTTTTTCCAGATTTAATGATGTTAATTAAAAGTGCTATCCTTTTTTCTAATATCTTATAGTATGAAGAAAATTAGTATATGGTTTAATGTTTTTCTAGTTGGAGTTTATGTTGCTTTCACTGTACTGCTTTAACAATTTTCTTGCCATGTCCAGGGAAATGTAGCTCTTGATGTGGCCCGTGTACTTTTACGATCAACCTCTGAGTTGGCAAAAACTGATATTGCTTCCCATGCTTTGGCTGCTCTAGAAGAAAGCTCTATAAGGTATTTTTCTCTAAGGTTTTCTATGATCTGGAAATCACTTGCCCTTTTGTGAATTAGTTGATGACCATGATTGAAATTACCTGCAGAAAAGTTTATGTGGTTGGCAGACGTGGACCAGTGCAGGCATCTTTCACTGCAAAGGAGCTACGTGAAATTCTTGGTTAGTATTTGAACACCATCATTCTAGGTTCTGTTCGTTTCTTATGTTGGACATATACCCAACTAGATAGATTTGGATTTAAGCTTTTAGTGGCTGGGTTGAGTAAGATATTGGATATACTAGCATCTTGTCTTGTCCTTTAAAGATGCAGATTTGGTTACCTACATGTTTATTGATGTTTTCATCATAAAAGTTAAAATATGATTTGAAGGAGAAAGGAATTGTGAATGTTCTTTTTCCGTATGATGAAACTATTATTCCATCAGGTATCAAGAATTTGTACATTCACATTGAGGAAGCAGATCTGCATAAAACACCCGCTGATGAGGTATATTTCTTTCTACATCATTTTACATGCTCTGTATTACTAAAATCCTGATTCCTTGAACAGCAGTTGGACTAGCATTACAACATTTGCAATTCTTACAACATGCAGGAAGTACTAAAGAATAATCGTATCAATAGGAGAATTCACGAGTTGCTCTCTAAGGCAGCTGCTTCTGCTGCTCCATTTCCTACTCTTGGCCAACGTGAACTACACTTTGTTTTCTTTCGAAAACCGGAAAGGTTTTTAGAATCAGATGCTAGACCCGGTCATGTAGCTGGTGTGAACTTTGAGCGCACAATTATTAGAGGTAGACTTGTACTTTGTATAATGCTCCGTAATTGCCTTTTCAGTTTACTTCCTTTATATTGTTCTTCTGAACCTTTCTTTTATTTCTTTGTAAGCATTGCAGCCTAAAACAACTGAAGTTAGTTGTATTTAACAGTAGATGTCGTGAAGACAAGATATGAATAAGTTATTTGGTTAAGTTACAATTATGAGGATTTGATGGAATAATTTAGCTTGCTTTGGCCATTTTTCAGAAGATATTGGGTCTGGGAAACAGGTTGCAGTTGGTACAGGACTGTTTGATGACTTGGAATGCGGGTACAATGTTGTTTTGGCTTCATTTATAAATTTGCATATCTTATGATTATAAATTGACTCCAACATGCATTGAGATGCAAGACGCCAAGGCCTAAAATGAATGAAAGGGGGAAGTTGGTAACCAAATAAAGTTGGGAATTAGAAAAATGTGACCTTGGGAAATTTATTCTACCATATGTCCATATTTGCACTACTGCTTGATGCTTCTGAAATTAACATACCATGCTCTCACTGTTTGCCAGGCTGGTTTTGAAGAGTATCGGTTATAAATCAGTATGTGTTGAGGGCTTACCTTTTGATCCCCGGAATGGTATGTGAAAGAAATGCAGCTCTGCAGAAAATATATTTAATATTATTATGCCTATATGTATTTTCCTAGTTGTTTTCAAAATTCTGGATGAATACTATGGTTTCTATGCTTATGAAAATTTAATTTGATGCATGCTCATATGATTCTTGGTCTTGGTTTCCTTCCGGCTTCCCCAGGCATAGTTCCAAACATTAGAGGCCGTGTCCTAAGTGATTCTACAGGAGACCTCACGGAGGTCGAGAAGGGTTTATACGTATGTGGTTGGTTGAAAAGAGGACCAACTGGAATCATCGCTACCAATCTTTACTGTGCTGAAGAAACTGTAAGTTAGCAATTCCTCCTCTATCAGAATACATTAATTTGCTCTAGTAGGAGGTGATTACACGTTTGTAACTGATCACTTGATTCATGGCAGGTTGCTAGCATTTCTGAAGATATCAAGAAAGGAATTCTACCATCCACATCTGACCCGTCGTCAAAGCCGGGGAGGGAGGGCCTCCTTCAACTACTGGACAGTAAGAACTCCACAGTCATCCCATTCGAGGGCTGGCAGAAGATCGATGCCGAAGAGAAAAGGCGAGGGTGTTTGAAAAACAAACCCAGAGAAAAACTCACCAGTTGGCAGGAACTACTTGAAGTTGCCAGGAAATGAAGAATTCTCATAATTCGGTTTTGACAGCAATGCCCCCCACCTGATTCAATCCTTTTCTAATTACGGATGACATTTCACTTCTGGGTTAGTATACATGAATTCATTTGAGTTCAATACTTGACTTGAGCTGTATTGCATTCTTGGAGTTCATACATTAGGCTAGAAATAATTATTTCTTGAATAAGTGAAGCTCTTGTATGGTGCTAATGTTGTTAAAGTCCCAGATGCTCTTGAGAAACAAAATTCTTCTTATAATTGAAACACTTTTAGAACAAATATGGTGATGATTTATGTATTTTATTTTTTGAAATCAAATACAAGAAAGAGGTATTGAGGTTGAGAGTTTCAATTCAAGGATGTATTTTAGATGCCGGTTTTTTATTTGCTCTAACATTAAATGAAAAGATATATGTCATTTTATTGTGAAACTGCATATTTATATTTTATACTCCATATATTATATGCTTAACGTGTTGGAACTTGGAAGTGGTTAATTTATTTTCATAATACAAGATAGAAATTGTTGTGTTTGTCCAATATAATAAATGGTGTTTTGGTTCTGTGTGTTCCAAGTGGATCCATTATGCAGAGTTGATTGAGAGATTGGAGAATATGATGATGGTGAAATTGACCCCAAATGTCACCTCCTCTAGTTTTTGTGCCATGTCAACATTCCACTCTGTTACTATATAGTATCCTTGCAAAATTCTTCTTAAATCTGCAGCCTTCCATTTTATCCAAAACACCAACCCTCACCCCCACCCATTGACAATTCCTACCCAAGTAAAAGTGCAAACTTATATTGGTCATCGATATGTGAGAATGATTAATTGCTAGAAATCAAGAGAAAATTGTAATGACATACTTCTAATTGTGGGTAATGCACTTTAAAGTCTGAAATATTTACAAAAATGACACAACAATTTTGTTAAATTTTTCCCTTGCTTTAGAATTTGTTAATTTTCCTAGATTAATGGTTAAAATTTGTTTGCAGTTTTACTTGGATGGTCCTTCTCACAAGATTCAACTCGTATATATAAACACATCTATTCATGTGTATTTGTTGTAGTAATGGCAATTAATGCAAAAGAATGTATAGGGCTTAACCGCTTGAGTTGACTACTATGGAGTAATGAGAATAGAATTAGACCGAAGAAGAGAAATTAGGACATTGACTAGTATATTATATATACATATAAGCTAATACATTACACACACACTTAAAATATTGGCATGGCCTGACATATTTTCTTAAATGGACCTTATATAGATTCAAGTCTGACCTTTTTATTAAAAAGGTCAAATCAAGTCGAATAAAAACTAGACCGAGTCGTAGGTCCATATTTGGGGCCTGGCCTATTCCCTCCCCTAATATATTCCATTTTAATCCTAATCCTAATCCTAAAGTCTTGTGTGGTGGGCAAATAATGAGGCCTAAAATAGAATGTAGCTAGTAATGAAGACTACTTGTTTGTTCCATTGTGGAAACTATGTTCTCTCATTTCCTTCCTAGGATTTTTCACACATTAATTCCCACACAGTGTTACTTTATCTGATATCTTACAGTACCCAACAATCCCTAGTTTTTGTTTGACATTATATTATTTTCCAATTAGTGCTGCATGCTGCCCCATATCTCTTCCAAATGCAATGAATTATGATTTCACAGAGGTGATATGATATGATATGATGTTAATTCGTTCATGCATTCAAACTGGTGTTGAAAGCAACTGGGAAAAGCTTAGCTTATTCCTCTAATCAAATACTACTTGTGTAAGTAATAAATTAACTACTCAATATTATTTGAAAAAGGATGCAACAAAACTTGATGATGATGTGATTGACTCCAATAACTTTAATTTTTTTTTTCTAATTTGATTTATTCATAGCCTCATCATGAAGTTAATTGAATATGCAAAACTTGAGACGTGTCATGTTAAGGATCATTCGGTTCATGCAACAAGTGAGGATCGCGAATGCACATTTTAGTTACCCGGCGTGGAGGCAGAAAAGTCGTGTTTGGGGTCAGAATTATAGAGAAAATTTACAATATCAATTGATATATGTATTGATAGTATCCCATATCATTATATATAGAGTTAATACCCATTTTGGTCCCTAGACTATTAGGTAATGCGTAATTTAGTCCATCGACAATAAAAGTACCCAATTTAGTCCTCTAACTTATAAAATCATATCCAATTTGGTCATCCGTTACAGTTGCCATCCATTCACCTTTATAGAGAGGGACAAAAACACCCTTTTATCTAATATATAGTCGAGGGACCAAAATGGGTATTATTATTATTATTATTATTATTATTATTATTATTATTATAATATTTGATATTGGAACAATGTCTCTTAGTTTAGTTTTGTATATAAAGACTAGGGGTGTGCAATCGATTAATCGAATCATTTTAACTGACTTTTAAAGTTTTAACCGAACCAAACTTTGTATTACCGAATTAATCGAACTGAAATTTTTTTGGGTTAATCGGTCGGTTAACCGATTACCCGAACTTTTTAAAGCTAAAGTTTTAAATCCTAAAAATAATACCTATAATAATAAATTCAATTAAAATAATACATATAATAATAAATCCATAAGAAAATATACAAAAATAATATCATAACAACATTACAAATTTATAGGAATTTTACATTTTACATATATATATATATATATATATATATATATATATATATATATATATAATTTGTAGAATTTGGTGTCTTCCTCGGAGGAAGGTTGCACAAAAGTTTTACACCAACATAGTGTTTTGGTGCTTTCTTTGGAAATGGTGTTTAGTAATGACTAATGATGCCATATTTATTTAATTGGAAATAACAAAAGATACAACTTTAATCAGATCAATACTAAATATAAACTCAATCATTAATCTTCACAATTCCTTTCATTCTTATTATTGACACACACAAACACAACATATATATATACATAGTTGCTGATGAACAAATGAAGTCTTGATTTATTAGTAGAATGTATAGGTTCAGCCCCCCTTAAAATATTCCAAATTAGTCATGTTTTCATCTCATCAATGTTTCCATGACAAGAAACAAGTGGGAATTCCATAATATATATGTTTTTTTTTTCCTTACAAATTCTTCTAAGGACTGTACTCCATCCCATACAGTCTTGTTTCTGACCCATTACATGATAGATGGATAGATGTAAAACTTTCAATCCTTGTTTTCATTAGGGTTTTAGATACTTATGTGCCGACCTATATTAATGTGGATGTATACAACTGAGAAATCTTTAATTTACGAAAAAATCTGTAATTACTGTATGTGCTTTGGATGAAGCCTGCATTGTGAACTTAGTCATCAAAGGATTACAAGAAAGTAAATCCAGACTAAGAGTCAAATATGCTATCGAACTGCACACGATAATACAATTAGATCATTATTGAACCTAAAAAACCTACAATTGAATTCCTAAACTAACCAATTACATGCAATCCTCCAATTTACAAATTTCTAATAGGTAACCATAAGTTTAAAGTATTTAAAAAAATTAAATAATTAGTAAAAGAAAAAATTTTAAAAAGGACGTCCCCGCAGGAAACTTAGAAACTTTGGAGCCATGGCCAGAGACAAAGAAAGTTTCTTCGTCTCCGGCGGAGACCTTTTTTTAAAAAAAATAAAATAAAAATTTAATAGTTATTTATTTTTTTGATTTTTTTTTTAAATTTAGGGTTATCTAATAGAAACTTGTAAATTGGAAAAATTGCATGAAATTTGTTAGTTTAATTTAAGCATTCAATTGTAAATTTTTTAAGTTTACTGGTCCAATTGCATTATCTGTGCAGTTCGATGGCCTATTTAACTATTATTCCTTAATAATATTTGATATAATCGTGTATTATATATATGATAATACTGAATACAATCGAAACGAATTAATATTATTGATATGCGACAAGAAGTAGGCAATAAGATACAAATTAAATGGGGTGAAATTTGAGCATGCATGCATGTGGTGGGAGGATTTGACTTCCCACCCACAAATTTGATTTGCCAAAATGTTACATTGATTTGCCAGAACCAAGATGATGAGGGCAACAAGGATCTTCATGACAAGCCATAAAAATCTATATAGTGAGAGAGAGAGAGAGAGAGTAGTGAAGGTGAATTATTTTGGTTAACATAACATATGATATATGTTCAATGTATTATATATGTATGCCCCATTGTGTTTTTCTGTTCTTTTTGTTCTTTAACATTTTCTCCCTTGATTCGATGTATTAAACAAATCAGAAAAAAAAAAAAAAAAAAGCATATTATATATGCATATAAGTTTTTAATACAAAATATCCCCAAGTTTAACACCAACATAAACAAATTGTAAACTTATTAAGACAAGACATGAAAGTACAAAAGTAAAAAGAATTCCGTTAATTTTAAATTTTAAATTTGGCGAATTAAGACAACTTCAGAGGCTGCTAAGACCATTCCCATTAATGCATCTTGGTGTGATTTTTGAGGAAACAATGCATATGTGGAGGAGAGAATGTGAGGAGAGAGGACAAAAGGGTTCTTTGGTACAGTGAAGGAGCAGCTTGGTTTTTTAAGCTATGTAGGCCCCACCAATTAAGAATGCAACGGTTAAAGAAAGCCTCGCGTGATCGAGGCACCAATCTCGCGCCCGACCGCCTCGTTTAAATCTTTTTTTTTTTCCTTCTTTCCAATTTTCTCTTTCCTAGTCACATATGCAAAAACTCCTAAAAAACTACAACTATTGGAGATGCTCTAAGCACTCCCAAGCCGAATTGCACTAACAAACTTCTATCAAGGCCGCAATAGTGGGTGCGCTTGAGGCTCGATGTCCTTAGATTTTTAGTATTTGAGTTTACACATGTTATAACAAACACACGTAATTCAATTCGTGTATTATAGCTAATTTTATGTATTTATTTATTTATGTTGATGAATTAATATATAGAGCTCGCAAACCTCGTGGGGAATCATCAATATAGAAACATATATATACATACATATCCAGGTAGTACTATGTTGTCGATCATTATAACATTATAATTAAGTAGTAGATGAGATTGAGGAAGATTTTGAGGCCATGAACTTGGTCTTGGCATTGCTTGCATGGTCACCTTGATTTTCAACAAAGAGAATCTTGCACATTTGTATACTTGGGCACTATGTGAGTTCATTAAGTGGGCTCCAAGTGTACTAAAAAAGTAAAAAGTAATAGTATATGTATATGTATTTTTATTACTTTATATTTTTTCATACTGACATGACGTGCTCTGATTGATTAAAAGAATTATGTTAAAAGAAATTCCAATAGCGTAGGTTTTATTATTATTATTATTATTATTATTATTATTATTATTATTATTATTATTATTATTTTTAATCCTTGCAAGAAAGAGAGGACC